>JAAGVU020000129.1:16416529-16427702 GCA_011763525.2 Mormyrus iriodes
TCTTAAATTTAATTCATATTGGTCTTAAAAAGGTCTTAAAAAGTCTTAAATTTGACATTATGAAACCTGCAGAAACCCTGTAATGCATACCTGCCAGCCTTTATTTCAGCTAAATAACACTGCTACAAGAACGTTAAATTTGCTTACTACTTAAATAATGCTTTGAATGAATTAAAACACAATGCACTCAAATGTACACACCCTGGCCAAAAAAAAAAAGTCACACACTCTCATACTTTGTTAAACTGCCTTTAGCTCTGATTACAGCACACGTGTGCTGTGGTACCATTTCGATTTCAGATTTTGTATTGATGATGGGAGATTCGGAACACTGTGTAAAGTCTTTTCCAGCACATCGGAAAGATTCTCAATGGGGTAAAGGTCAGGACCCTGTAGTGAAATGATGTCTCATGCTCCCTGAACCACTCATACACAATTTGAGCCTGATGAATCCTGGTATTGTCATCTTAGAATATGTCCATGCCATCAGGGAGGAAAAAATTAATTGATGGAAAAACCTGGTCATTCAGTATATTCAGGTAGTCAACTGACTTCATTCACGCCACTGAACCTAGACCTGACCAACTGATGCAACCCCAGATCATAGCACTGCCCCCATAGGCTTGTATGACAGGTACTAGGCATGATGGGTGCATCACTTCATCTGCCTCTCTTCTTACCCTGATGCACCCATTACTCTGTAACAGGGTAAATCTGGACTCATCAGACCACATTACCTTTGTCCTTTGCTCCAGAGTCCAATCTTTATGCTCCATAGCAAAATTATGCCTTTTTCCCCCAATTAGCCTCACGGATAAGTGGTTTTCTTAAGGTTACACAGCTGTTTAGTTCCAAAACCTTGAGTTCTCTTTGCATTGTGTGCGGAAATGCTCTTATTTTCACTATTAAACATAACTGTGAGTTTAACTGTTGATTTTCTATGATTGGACTTCATCAAACGTTTAAATGATCTCCAATCATCATCATTCAAGATGTTTTTCTCACCGCATTTTTTCCTCGAATATGATGGTTCACCGCTATCCTTCCAGGTTTTAGTATTGCGTTGGACAGTTCTTAACCCAGTTTTAGTAGCGTTAGCAATCTCTTTAGTTGTTTTCTTTGCTTGATGCAGGCCAATAATTTGATTCTTCTGAAACAGCATAACAGCTATTTCACAATCACAGGATACGTCTTCCAGTATGGTTATTTCAGAAATGAGAAGCTACTCACTGCATCAGTTAAAGTTAAATAACTTGTTGCCAGCTGAAATATATTAGTCACTGCAGTACTTATCCAATGGAATGCTCTTACCTATTTGCTTAGTTAAATCCAGGTGGTGACTTTTTTTGGACAGGCAATGTATTTTAGTGTCAATTAAATGCGAAAAGTAAAGACATTAACTATGCAGTATGTTTATGGCTGGAATAATTAGGATTAAATATGCCTGGAGTTACAGTACTTTAGGTCTGTAGTCTCTTTATCAGAAATTAGAAGTGCAGCCTCTATTTCTTATTTCACAAATTTAAAAATTTATATTAGTATTAAATAAAAAAATATGATTAAGAGCAATGTCATTGGGAGTTTATATTTAAAAATATGGCATTTTGGGTTTTGATTATAAGATGAAGGTATTGTTTAATATCAATGATTATAGACTTGTCAATACTCATATCCAGAGATTGGCCAAAATACATCAAAATAATTTGATACAAAATACATTTCTTGTAAGTGTATCAAAATCCATCCATCCATCCATTTTCTAGAACCGCTTATTCCATTTCGGGTCGCGGGGTGTCCGGAGCCTGTGTATCAAAATAAACTACAAAATACAACCACCAAGCAAAATATCAAATTAAACTACGTTATTTTACATTTTGAAAATACTGTACGTCAGCCTGTTCCTTTACTGCCTCAAATGGCCAAGGATAAGAGCAACATTTTTTCATTGCTTAACAAGACAAATACAAATGTGAAACCAAACAACAAAAGATTAAATATTCTGAAGTGTCTTAAATATCCCAACTACACACGTGATGTTGCAGCTGAGAAAGCAGGGACCCAAATGCGGGGCACACAGGATATATTGGGGTCCAGGCGGACAGAGATTTATCGCTAGGCAGGATCGTAGTCAGGGTTCGGAGCAGGAGACAGCAACCAGGGCCGTCAGTCTAACGAAAACGGTCAGCACATGGGATGAAGATAGCAGGGTGATCCCGGAGACGGGGCAAGATGTGGACAAGACATGGCAGGAAGCACAAACTTGATGACAGTGGGTGGGGCGGGGCACAGGAGAACAGAGTGGTCAGTGGTAATATGAAATGCAAACTGGAAACAAGGCGGTGCAGGCCGAGGAGGGGGTGTGACACGAGAACAGTCAGATAATGGTAATCAATCGAATGAAAAAGTAATAATAAACTCAGAAAATTATTTTTTTCTAATTTAATTGACAAAACTGCATCCTTTTTACACCACAGTTGCATATAACTCAAAACAAAATGTAAAACGAAAAATGATGGACATAATTTAAGCACTTCACTTTTTAAGATGCAACATCTTAAAAACGTTAAAAACAAATAGACCTGAATGGAGGTTGTAAGTCTTTTGGTTCAATACAAGTGATCAATTATTGGATCGAATGACCATTCATTAAAATGTCTGAAAAAACAGAACTTCCTTCTTGTGTGCCCAAACGTTTTGCAGATATTACATCATCACGCATATATTATGAAGAAGGTATTTCATGTATTTTCAAAACACAAAAATATTGAATATCAGAATATTGCAAATTGCGTAATCATTTTAATGAAGTAAGCCGGATACAAATTACAAAATACAATTTTGTATTTAAAATAAGTATTTTAAATATATGTATCAGAACTGCTGCCCATCCTTGATTTTATCTAGGTTGAACAAGACAGGATCCAATGTGGTAGTGTTATGTTTTATTTCCAGGAACACAAGTTAGTCTTTAAAAATATAACACCTTTAAGTCTGAACACTTCTTCTTGTATATTTTGTAATATTTGTGTATTGAAAATCTATTAATTTAATAATTATCTTTGACTTCTCAGATCCACCCCAGCTCACAATATATACAAGGAATAAAGTTGGACTCAGTAAAAGCAACATTCTGATCTGCTTTGTGAATAACTTCTACCCACCACCTGTCAAAGTGAAATGGACTAAAAATAATGTGGAGGTGAAGGAGGGAGTGACCCTGAGTCGCTACTACCCCAACAGTGACTTCACCTTCAGACAGTACTCCACCCTCCCCTTCACCCCAAAGAAAGGAGATGTCTACTCCTGCACTGTGTATCACAAAGGGCTTTCTCAGCCTGAGACCAGGCTCTGGGGTAAGATCAGTACAGTAGTTAGTGCAGACTAAGCAAATGCATAAAAAATCAGAGGTGAACTTTGCTTTCTGAACCTGAGGCTAGGGGCCTCGTTTATAAAAGAATTGTGTAGAAACCATCCTGCATTTGGTCTAAAATCATTTCTGAACAGTGTGTAAGTGTGAGTCAGAGGAAATGAACGTACACACAAAAAAATGTGCGATCTATAAATTAGAAATGATTTGTGAATTCTTTTAGAAATTAGTTTATGATCTGTTTTCCTGTCTGTCAGGAATTGAACCAGACCATGTTTATAAAGGTAGTACAAGTGGTTCAAGAGTAATAAGCGTTTTATTTCAGGAATGTCCTATTTTTTATATTTTTAAAGGGGGGGGGCGACTTCAGAGGGAGACTAGACCACTTGTAGGGATATATGCTGCTCCCATCAGGGCCAGAAGTATTGCATCCCAGGTACATTTGGAACTTTAGAGAAACGGGTGCCATCATGTTTTCAGAATTTTGGCACTGACTTGGTCCCGAAATATCGGTTTCCGTGACATCCGTATTTTGTAAAATCAGGGGCATCTGGCCCCAAAGCTCTAATAGCGTAGCTCTCAGCAATTATTATTATGTGGAATCTATTGAGCAGCAGACGACATGCTGGCACTCTTTCTGACTACCTGCAGCACCCCAACATTACCACAAGGAAAAGTGCATAAGCCAAGTCTGAACCTGAACTTTGGCATGGATTTGACTGTACACACAATCTAATAACGTTTTATAAATAAAGCCTCAGGTTCTGGGGTAAGACTACATTAATCTGATGCTTTTGTCCAAAGTGTTGTGCATGCTTGGATGAGAGAGCTCAGTCAGGTAGTGTCCCTGGAACTTTTGGGGTTAAGGGCCTTGATCAAGGGCCCAACAGTGACATCACTCTGCCAATCAGAGGATTTTAACTGGTGACCTTCTGATCACAGACACAGAATTCTATTATAGAGATTCCCACACCTCGGTCCCTGACACGTGCATTTTGATTGCATTGGAAAAAAAATGGAAACAGTTAAATGTATTAAATCAGCCCAACTGATTGTTCCACCACCAGCACCCATCCTTCCATAATAATTTAATTAGTCTGTTAAATTTTTGCGCAGTGTAAATTAATCTGTGGTCATCAAAAGGTTGGAAAAATGTAACGGGGGGCATGGCATACAAAAATGTATGAAATGTTATTCAAAGAGCGAAACCAAATAAAATATTGTTAAGGCAAGGCAAGGCAGGAAAGAGGGATGATCCATGGAGTGGCTCCAACAAAAGGGGTTTATCAATAAACCAAACTGAACACAAAAAGGAGAAACCACAAAATAATGGGACTGCAAGGAGTCAAAAACAAACAGGAAAAATAAAAAACTAACTAAAGAAACCACAAAGTAAACACAACTAAATAACAGCGCAAGCCAGGGAGTGGACTAGCAAAACAAGCAGCACTACAATTGCACAGTAACATGAACAAAGACTGACTGAAGCATAAAGTGAGGGTAGGCACCTAAATACATACAGAACTAACAACACGACATAGGACAGGTGAAAATCATAAGCAAATTAACCAATCAGTGAAAGCGCAGGACAACGAACAGTAGGTGGAATCAGTAACACTTAATAAGCAAAGAAACTGGAAAACAGGAAACACATAGACTAGGAAACCTAGCAAACACTAACAGTTAACAACACTAGGACTCAAACTATAGTCCTGAGGGGTTCAGTCTCAGAGCCACGCACTCAACCCATAGAACTAGGAGGCAGACCTGGGAATAGAGAAACACCAGAAGGCTGAACGTTACAAGACAGGGATGGGGGAGGGGAGGCAGGATGACCAGCAACCCCTGCTGGTCAAATCAGAGCAGGACCCTTAGGACGGGGTCAGACAAGCGCTAACCCTGGAAAAATACAAAGATGTTTAATTTTTAAATTGTTTGCTCACATGCTTCATGAGAACATCTAGAATACAGAACTAAAACTAGAAAATATTTCTTAAAAAAAAAGCAAAATAAATTTCTGAAAATTAATAGATTGGGGGAGGGCTTCAGCTGTATTCCTATCAGAAGCCAATGCAGCTTATTGAATAATAGGTTCAGTTTTAGTTTGTGGTTTTGTCAAACAATACTAGTTTTTCATTTGGTGTGTTTTTATTCTAAGTGATTGACTATAATAAAATGCCAATGAGAAATTTCAATACATATAAATTCATTCTGTATTATTTTCGTCTTTGCTCATACAGAACCAGAAATTGAAGATGAATCAGACATTGGAGAAACAGCATTTTGTGGAATAGGACTGACACTTGGGTTGCTTGGAGTAGGAGCTGGAACCTTCTTCCTTGTCAAGGGAAACAACTGCAGCTAAAAAAGGTGTTCAGCATCAAGTAGTACATACTGACAGCTCTGATAGGTCTAGTTTACATATGCGACTATGTAATTAATTCTGACAGAAAAGTATCATCCACAAAAATAAAAATGGTATTTCAGTAAGTAGGCCATTCAATAAACTGGTAACAAAACACAACTGGCATGATATGAACATAAGTAATATTTCTGATTATAATATTAAGATATTGGACTTTATTTGTATTATACCCAGTTTACATTTGCCTTCAGAATACAATTGTAATAAAAAAGTTACAATGTAAAATGTTTTATATTGCCTAATTTCTTCTTTATTTCATAACTTTATTTTCTGAAAGACATGCAGCGTGTATCGTCTTAATAATTAACAATTTGTTTTTATATGATTAAACAACTTTTTCTGCATAAATCTGTACTCATTTTCTCTAAGAATAGTATTTTGAGAGTGAATCTGTTTAATTAAAATCAGCAACTGCAATAGCATAAACCTCAGTTTAACCTTTCTTTTTTTGAATTAATGATCTTGTAATTTGCTAACAAAATCTTACCTGGTGTTGAAATGATTCAAGTAAAAAAGTAATTTCAGAGAAACATTCACCAATGTATTAATCAATGTGTTTCATTAATATGAGTTTATTAACCAGGAAAGTAAAAAGTTGGTGTTCATCTGAGGAACATCTTTAATTTAATGTGTAACAAAATGAATTAACTATGATGCAAAAATATACAATAAAACAGTAATATACAATAATAAAGAACATAGAATATCATATTCTTAAATGTTGAATGTCATTTTTTTAACTATCTTAATTTATAGTGATTTACTACAAATTATCTTTTTTTCTTCAGATTTTGCAGTCCAAGAATGAAACAGTGATCTAAATTGATTATTCAACTTCTGTATTATTTTTGCATTAAGTGTTGCAAAGAACTGAATTTGTAATAATGTAATAAAGTACTATCTGATCTGTATGACAACAGGGAGATATGTGTATACATAGAACTAATCGCAACAGATTTACCGGTCAGTGTGGAAAATCCCAGCATCAAACTGCAGCATTCTGACATCCTTGAGGCCCCACCTTGTCCATTTCTGACATTTCATAACTGACAAGTAATCTTAGAGAACATACAGCCCACAGTTATTTTTTGCCACATCCTATTGACCTAAGGGAAATCCTCCTGTGATCCAGAAATACATCCAAAACTGTAGGACACCCAACAATGACTGAAAAAAAATGGATCTTCTTCCTGTACATAAAGATGTTAACTCGACTATCATTCCTCTGCATGATCTTAAGTGTACCTGATTTGGATTTTTTTCTCGCACATGGAATTAGACAAATTAGCATCTAAAGAGCAAGGGTTTTATATTTTCAGAAATATTTCATAATTTTGCATCTGTTTTTAAAACAAGATTTCTCAAGTTGCATAGTGTCTCACACTTCCAGAGATGGGGGTTTGAGTTGCATCCTCTGTGAGTGAGTTGTATTGGGATCCTCCAGTAGTCAAAAGACACAGTTGGACTAATCAACATCTCTGAATACCCTGTGCTGTTGTGGACACATGAGGCATATGGAACAGAATGCAGGAGGAAACCCACATATCATAGGGAGAACATGCAAAATGTGCACAAGGAATGGAGGAGGGATGTGAATGACCAGCTTTCTCTCAATGAGAATACAGCACTACCCACTGAGCATTCATGCCACCATCTGTAACACTCACTGCCATATATACATACTTATACATACTACATAACAGTGAAGTAATTTATAACAAATAGAAGATACAACTTACCCATAAACTTGTCATTTTATTAAAGAGAGATTCCACCTGAAATTGTGTTGTTTTAAAGGTATACATATTAATTTAAATTAACTGAATTGAATTGAATTAATGAATTAAAATTAATATGAAATTCATTACTCTAACTTGTTTGACAAACTACTGCAGGTTAATAATGTCAGCCGGATTATTTATTTATTCATCCATCTTCCAATCACTCATCCTCATGGATACTAGCACAGAGTACTACACTGGAGTAAATATTAGCCAGGACCCCAGTCCATGTAACATGGGCTATTTCTAAACGCCAATTAGCCTAACTACATGTATTTTGACTGGAGAAGACCCACATAATACAGAGAAAACATAGAAACTTCACACACAGCAGAGGGGGGATTTAAACCTGGTCTGCCATGTATGATTTTCACACCTGGGACCAAATTACTTGAACTGCGCCCCATGATGCACAATCACTTATTTCTGGGCCCTCTCCCAAAAGTCATCAGAGCACATCAGAATTTGTCTAAATAACACTAGTAACAAATGGTTTATCTCATAAAACAAATCGTGAAGATTTATTTTTAATACTCTTTTTAATCCCAGACGTTATTGTTGCTGATTTTCTGAAATCCCATTCGCTTTTTTCCCATAGTACTAGCCTTTTTTTTGCGAGGGAACCTGACGTTCGAAAATTCTAAGAAACCGCCTACAAAACGGCGTCTGGATTGCGCTCTCATTCCCCCTGCAGTTTAAATGCCTAGTAACGAATGACGCGGCGCCGCCCCCAGTGGTGATTGGTGCCTTTAACACCGGTATCTGTCTATAGACTCGCTTCACTCTCATAGTCGTCACTCTCAGCTCGGGATCAGCGGTCTGTCTGAGCGCCGCCGATACAGACATGAGTCCGTGGTTCCCCAGCGCCTTCCGGGCTCTCGCTGCGCTGACCCTGCTGTCTGCCATCGGTAAGCGGCGATGTCGCTCTCCAGTCTGCGGGGTTTATGCACAGAAGCGTACAAATAGTTAATATGAGCAGTAGTCTTATATATTTATATGTGTATATATAGTGTAACTCGCTATACACTACTCAGTTTTAAAATATGCAGATTGAAGGATAAATATGAAGGTTTTAACCTAACTTGCAGTACACCTGAATGCTGTTGGTTTCATGAACTTTTTAAAATTAGGCATGCGACAGTTTCAACGGTCAGTGACGGTCGTTAGTTGTTCAGCTTAGAAAATGATTTTAAAAACCACATTAAATAATTTATATACATTATCTCAGAATGGATATTTATTGTTTTCCATAATAACAACACTAGACCGAGTAAAGTGAAACCACATTCAAATGTATTAATGTGAATTTGTTTGTGTTTTTATCAGATGGTTATTTCTATCATTGGCAAAGGGAATGCCGCTACAGCTCAGCGGACCTGAAGGACGCCGAGTTTATCATCAGATGTGTTTTTAACAAGCTGGAGTATGCCAGGTATAACAGCACTCTGAATAAGTTCATTGGCTACACTGAGTATGGAGTGTACAGTGCAGAGAGATGGAACAAAGAGGGAGAAGCGGAGCGACAGCATGCCAACCTGGACGGATACTGCAAGCCCAACGCTGAGCAGTACTTTAAGGCCATACTGTGGCATACAGGTGAGTGACTGAGCGGCGTGAGAAACAAAACAGGCTCGGTCACAACAAAGGTGTATCAGAATCTGGTTTATTCGCCCAAGTGCGTTTACACATTTGTCTCTGGCTATCAATGCTCACATACGGTGCTGCAGTTCATTCAATACCTAATGGCACAAAGTAGGCCTACTGTAGAGCACTGAAGCATGGCTGCCATCCACAGCACCATCCTGCTGTCTCACACACACAGCTATTATTATTTTTTACTTTTAAGTGGAAACAGGAGACAATTGCTACATGATTGAATTATTGAAGTCTGTGGGAGACATGCTAAGGAAAAAGAAACATAAACTCAGGGGAGTAGGATATTTTTGTTGATGAGCCTTCTGTACAGCTTTTGCACGTCATCAGTATCATTTTCCTTATTTGTCTATAATTATGCTGGATCTGTTAAGCAATTGGTTCTCAGTAATTATTCTTGGTGATGTGAGCATTTACATTAGCACTGCATGGCCTGTTTAAACCTGGTTCTCATGGTGATATGTTTGTCTGCTGCTGGCCTAATTTTCCCAGGATTTGTTTATTAATATAATTCTCTTATGTTACATTTTAGTTGAACCCACAGTTGAGGTTACAACGGTAAAGGCCTCCAGTGAAAAGCACACCACTGTGCTGCAGTGCAGTGCGTATGACTTCTACCCTGAAGGAATCAAACTGAAATGGCTGAGGAATGGAGTGGAGGTGACGCGTGATGTGACCTCCACTGAGGAGCTTTATGATGCAGACTGGTACCATCAGGTCCACTCCTATCTGGAGTTCACACCCAGGTCTGGAGAGACCATAGAGTGTCAGGTGGAGCACAGCAGCCTCAGCCAGCCCAAGACATATAAATGGGGTAAGACAGTAACAAAAGATCATCAATGTGTCATTTTAATGATGTAGTATCACATTTGAGACCGATTGGTGTCTTTTGATTTTTCCATAATTTGTGATTTTGTCTGTTTGCCCTGTGATGCATCCCACCCTCTGCTTCATGCCCAGTACTTCCTGTCATAAGCTCTAGGTAATGCTGTTCCAGTTAAGTAAGATGGATGGATATATACTATGACTATACTGTGTACAGTCCCTGGGTTTCAAAACCCAGATCATGTCGTGCATTATCTGATATTTTGGACAGTAGTGTTATGGCATGTGACCTGGGAATAACATGTTTTTAAACATCTGATCTGACTGTAAGTTAATTACATCCAGAAAAAGCATTTGATTGATAGAGGATCCTGTGTTTTCAGACCCATCAGTGCCTGAAGGGAAGAGAAACAAGGTGATCATTGGCGCCTCTGGCTTGGTACTAGGGCTCGTATTCTCCATCGCTGGATTGGTCTACTACAAGAAGAAGTCCACTGGTGAGAAGCCAAATCAGCACATGTATATCAGGGTTCCGGCAGATTGCAAAAAATTCTTAATGTCTTAAAACAAATTTTCCAAATTTATGTTCATAAAGTGTCTGAAAATTGATATATTTCCTAAAAATTGAGTAATCATACTATATAACTAGAATATATCTTAATATATTACTATTTCTATAATTTATTCAGTTTTTACAAATATTCCTATCTGGCCCGCTAACATTCCTTTGCATACTAACTGAAGTGTTGGAAATTATCCCAAAAAAAGGAAAAATGAGAACTATTGAGAGTGACTGGCACAGACAAGCTATTGATTCGAAGATGGATGCAAAATACAAAACATTCAAACTATAGATCAGGGTTTCCGCGGAGTCTTAAAAAGTCTTAAAAAGTCTAAAATTTAAAAAACTAATTTTTAGGCCTTAAAATGTCTTAATTTCGCTGTTCTAGGTCTTAAATACTTTTTCACAGGTCTTATTTTTCCGATGTCCATGTAAAGCTCATTTTAATCCTATTTCTGTTTTTGTTGTTGCTTGGTTGATTCCGTGGTGTTGTAGTTTTTTGTTTCACTAGTCCAAATATAATTCGCTGTATTACGACTACAAATGAGACCAACATGCAA
>JAAGVU020000129.1:16427802-16440862 GCA_011763525.2 Mormyrus iriodes
CTTGCCCGATGTGGGTTTCTTAACAGTAAACTGACCATTTTCTAGTCCAAGCTGAACGTCCTTCAAGGACAGCGCATCCACACTTTGCTCTGCCATCCTCGGTACAGCCCGCTCTGATGACCGTTATGCAAATCCTGCGTGCACAGACCTTGCCAATAAAATGCGTGACGCAGTCCATGCGTGCAGCGCGTGCATAACAGTCATGAGCGCAGGCCATACAGGTGCTGGATAAGGTTGAGTAAAGCGCAGATATGCTGTTCAGAAAGGACGTCGGGAACGGTATATTATTAGACCACCCGCTCCCGTCTAAATTACACCAGAGTTACCGACCGCTACCGCATTTTGTTTGTGAATTTATTCCCGCGTAGCAAAAAATCTGGTCGGGTCCCGCGGATCCCGCGGGAGAGCCGCGGGAATGCAGACCTCTACTCCCATGGCCAGTCAGGTCCTCCGATCTTTCCCCATTCAAACATGTGTGGGATCAGCTCAGACATCAACTAAGACCCAGTGCCAATCTGCAGGATCTCGAGGGCCAGTTACAACAGCTGTGGGCCAACTTGCTGCAGGAAAGGATACAACAGCTGTACAGCAGCCTTCCGCATCATATCGCCGTATGTATCCAGGCCCGGGGGGTACCACACCCTACTGACATGGGACCAGCAGCGTGCAACTCTGTCTGGGTGCTTAACTTTTTTTGTCACTGAGTATATATATATAGAGTAAGTTGTTTAAATAGTGATCCCCAACCCATGGCGTGACACTGTAGAGAGGCCTATTACCTAGTGAATTTCAGAGTGCCCTCCACATTAATTTCAAAAAATCTAAAGAATCTAGCAATAGACTATGAGACTGAATAGGACCAGAATATAACCAGAGTTCCAGAATATTGACGTATGAGATAATTTACTGTAGCATTGCTTAATAATATCCATCTGAATATAGCACAACACGAAATAGGAAAGCTTTGATCCTTCGTAATTCCAAAAGGCCCAAGTAGGGAATCTGACAGGGGAGGGTGGGACTGAATGGGGCAGAGTGCCAGAATACTCATTTATGGGGTATTTTACTGTAGAAGTTTTAAGTAATGGCTCCCTGAATATGGTATGTCATTAAAAATAGGCTGTTTTCTCCTTATTTCCAAAGGCTCTTCCTCCTTGATTTCAAAACGTCTGTAGAATCTGACAACACTGCTGTCAGAATTGGGAACACTTAAGAATATTAATATGAAATCAAATACAGATATTGGAAACTCTATAAACTTCACGATGAAGAATTTAGATTTCTACTTTTATTAAACTATTAATGTCACTGAATTTTGTCTGTTTACATTGTCTGTGTAATATGTTCATTAAAAATGATTAGAAATACAGTTGAAATGTGCCATAAATATTCTTTGAACAAAAGATTCAGATTGAAATTAACCTTACCTAGCAACGTCAGTAAAAAGGATTCCGTTTTTCTGATTGGTCATTAGGGGCGTGGCTTCGCTCGGAGGGTGAAGGAGTTTCTTCGCTTGATACTTATTCAGCGTGCAGTACCTGGTCATTGGGACTGGCGAATGCTGTCAGCTAGCCTGAGCCTAGTGTGATAATCTGCAGCTGAAAATGAGTCACTTTTTTTCACTCTTCGTGCTTTTGGGTGGCCTGTGCATCTGTGCAAAGGTTCAAGGTAAGTGACTTCTGCCCCTGTAGTTAAATACATTATAAAATCTTTATTATTTCGGATTATGTTTTAAAATTACTGTGTTGAATTTGAACATTAAACGTTTTCTGATTCTCCTTTAAATTATACGTGGCTTAGCTGCCTTTTATCAATCCTAAACGGCGGTAATGCTTAATATAGCTAGTGATTTTAATAACATCACAGTTATATACGTCTATAAGGTAAACCCTTTTCACCTGAATTAAGTGTCTATTGTTTATCCAGAGCTTAAAAGTAGAGGTACTTCAGCCGGTTACTGCTGTAGTAGGATGGAGTGGGATGATTATACAGTAAACAAGCAACATTTTAATATACCTAAAACAAGATTATCGAAATCACGTCAGTTGTAGCCAATGTAATCTGTCTTAAAATAAAAATGTAATCAATTGGATCGGAGTTATTTTCGTTGTATTGACAGAATACTTAGCAACTAGTGCGGTAAAGCCCCGATACTCATGTTTCTTTAAACTAAAAATGATACAGTTATAATTATTATAAGATAGAATTACGCTGAATAACTGTTAGCTTATTACTAAACAGTTCTCTATTTTTAAACTTAAAATCAATTTTATAGCATTTTATCATCTCTTTTATATAATTTTGCGTTGGTCCTTTATTATTTAAGTCAGTGGTTCTCAAACTTTTTATATCGTGTACCACCTCAGAAAATATGTTGGTACGGTCACTGACATTCTGAAAGGTTATACCTTCGTGTACCACTAGAGGGAGCTCGCGATCCACCAATGGTATGCGTGCCACTGTGAGAGCCACTGATATAAGTCCTGGGTTCCCCAATTTTTCAGCCCACGACCCCCAAAATATTATGCTACAGACTTGCGACCACCAGCTTTGCCAAGTTAAAATGCAATACTTTTTCACGTTTTCGAATTTTTTATATATATTCTGGAAATCATCTTGCAACTCCCACTTTGGAAATCTCTGATTAAAGTAATACCTAAATAAACTGTTTTATCTGTCTTAATACCTTAATCTAATCTGAGCTAAAAGGGACTACAATTCTCCTTTACCAGAAAAACAATTATAAAAATTAACAAATGCTATATCCCCATTCCTTCATTCTATCCCACTACACAGTTAACCTTTAATAAATGCTTTGTATTTTCATTATGCATTTCCTGTGCTATGAGAGTAAAGAAGCAGGAATCACACCATGTAACAGCTGCATTGTGTTTACAGCATATGCAGTGAGTCCTGGGAAGGAGTGACTGATGTATTGTACTTGATTTTCTCTCAGCTCATATAGATATAGATGTTGTTGGTTGCATGACCAATGACACCGATCCTGAGGAGCTGCTAGAGCTGGATGGAGATGAGATGTTTTATGTTGATTTAAAAAAGAATGAGGTGGTGAGCACAGTGGCTGATTTTATTGGCCAGTGGGGAGGTACAGGCTGGGTTCAGCAGGCACAGGCACAGCATCAGATTTGCTTAAGCAACTTGAATGTGGCTGTTCAAGCTGAAAACAGCCCCCCTGAGCAGATAGGTAAGAATCCCATCAGATCTTTTAACCCACTAATTCACAACGTCTCTTTCAGCTAAATAACACTGATACAATGACATTAAATTTACTTACTTCTTAAAATAGAGAATGCTTAGAATTAGTTAAAACACTAAAACATTAAAGAAAATAAGTTCACAAAATGTATATTAATGTTAAATAAATGTTAATATTAAACACTTATTTACTATGCAGTGTGTTTATGGCAGGGATAATTATTTGTTAAATATGTGTAGATTTTCACTACCTTGGGTCTGCAGTCTCTTCAGAAATTAGAAGCGTGGCCTGTCTGAGATTCTTCACAAAGTTAAAAATGCATTTTAGTATTAAATAAATGTTAAAGCTAAACACATACATGTGTCTACAATGTGATTAAAAGTTTACAATGAAAAATAAGGCTTTTTTTTTAATTATTAGCTGTGAATAATATGAATTATACTGGTTCTCTGTGCCACACATTGATGCAGAGAGATTAAGTAAAATGTAACTGAACTGTACCAGTGATTATAGACTTGTTGTAAACTATAGATTGGAGAAGAGAGGATCCGATGTAGTAGCACTAGGTTTTTTTTCCAGGAACACAATCCAGAATCTGTGGTGAAGCATGACACTTTTAAGTCTGAAAACATGTTCTTGGAAATTCTGTACTATTTGTATTTTACAATCTATTAATTTAATAATTATCTTTGATTTCTCAGATCCACCCCAGCTCACAATATATACCAGGAATGAAGTTGAACTCGGTAGAAGCAACATTCTGATCTGCTTTGTGAATAACTTCTTCCCACCACCTGTCAAAGTGAAATGGACTAAAAATAACATGGAGGTGAAGGAGGGAGTGACCCTGAGTCGCTACTACCCCAACAGTGACTTCACCTTCAGACAGTACTCCACCCTCCCCTTCACCCCGCAGAAAGGGGATGTCTACTCCTGCACTGTGTATCACAAAGGGCTGTCTGATCCTGAGACCCGTTTCTGGGGTAAGGTTACCTTAATCAGATGCTTTTGCTCCCCCCCCCCACAAGTCTCACTAAATTGAATTGCTCCCCTGTTACATTTGGTTTAGTATCATGGCGTATGGCCAAGTATAAGTGCAAATAATCATAGATATAATATATTAAATGGAAAATTCTGCTTTCCACTGGATGTTCATTAGAAGTTGGTAGTGCAGTTTATTCACATATTTTATGATTACTGTGAATTGGCAAGATGGGGGAATGGCATTTTTAAAAATGTATATAAAGATGGTGATTTCAAGATGAGAAAATCATGAAAACAGAACTAAAGTAAGAAAATTAATAATATTGATATTTAAATTATACTTATTAATAAGTCTTGTAAGTACCCACAATTTTTTGAAAACATGAGGAAGGGGTGAGGAAGGTGTAGCAGTATTCCTATCAGAGGCCAATGCAGTTTATTGAGTAATAGTCAGGAATGGTTTCAGTTTACGCCTCTGATTTTGTGTTTTTATTATAAATGTAGTGAACAACTATAATAAAAGACCAGTGACAAATTAAAAAACATGTAAATTAATTGCATATCATACTGGTCTTTGCTCATGCAGAACCAGAAGTTCGGGATGAGTCAGACATTGGAGAAACAGCATTCTGTGGAGTAGGACTGACTCTTGGGCTGCTCGGAGTGGGAGCTGGAACCTTCTTCCTCGTCAAGGGAAACAACTGCAGCTAAGAAAGACATTCAGGGTCAAGCAGTAACAGCTCTGATAGGTTCAGTTAATGTGCTGAACTGTGTAATTCATTCTGATGTAACATCCAGTCAGCAAAAGAGTGCTTCAGGAAGGAGGCTGTGTAATAAACAGGTGACAAAAGTAATATCTATATATGATGTATTTAACTGGTTAATATGTGCACAACTGGGATCATATGAACATGAACATTATTAATATTACTGACTAATTATAAAATTAACATTTTCCTATTACATCAATTATCACAAATTCAGTTTTTGTATATTATACCCAGTACAAATCTGACTATGATATTTGTCATAAATCTTAATGAAGAAAATAAAATAGAAATAGATTTACATTGTTATTTTATTCCTTTCCCTTATTTTTGGCATGTTTAATGCTTTCTTTTGTATTTTTGTGTTTTGCATAACCATAAATGATAATTTTGTTGTTTTGATTTTAACAATACATTTTTAGTCCATTATTTTGTACACATTTGTTCAGAGAAGTGTACTTTGAAAGTGAGTGTTTATTTGAATTGGATCAGCATAAACTTAAGATTAACATTTCACACCTTTAATCATATGATCTTATATGTTTCTAACAAAATCGTTTCTGCTTTTGAAATTATATTGATGACATTAAATGAAGAAAAACTCATTGTGTGTTGAACAGTTGATTAGGATTGTGTTGTCCTATAAACACGTTTTTAAATTAAATGTTGAAATTGCACATTAACAGATATGTACCAAAGGAAGAGCACAGTCACAGTGCTTCATCCCATTCAAAAAATCTCTGTATCCAAATGTTGCTGCCCTAGCTTAAAACTGTATTGTAAGTGCATTTTGAGCTCCTATATTCATTTAGCATGGTTATTGTGCTGGATCAAATGCAGCAGAGGTGATTTTCTGAAAGCATTCATCTAAATGAGATCAGCTGCAAATGATTAAATTATTGAATGACCATGTAATCCTTTAAAATCACTTTTCTGTTGCAACACTACGGACAGTGCCAGCACCAAGCTGCAGGAGCCACCTTGTCGTTATTCTTTTGTGGTTTGTCTGGAATTTCATAATGACAAATACCATTAAAGAGCATGCAGCACACGTTTTTTCATATACTTCAGAGACTCATTTACAAAGTCAGAGGCCCCTAGGCTACTTGAGTTATCAGAGCCCCCCTACTATTTTCTACGGTGGTGTAGTTGTTGACCGGAGTGGGTGATGACAAATCGCTCCTTATTGGTTCAAAATGGGACGCAGCATTTTATTTTTCAATACAGGATCATCCCATGATGATCGTTCCATCATCCCATACAGGACAGGTAACAGCTCTAGATTTAATATTTATTGAACAGACCAAATTTTAGCTGAGTCCCCAGGTCTTTTGGACCGGGTAAGCCTGTTCAATAAGGCACCCCTGATCAAGCTTTACAAAAATAGTTCTTTACCATAACAAACACTTTCTTATCATTTTTGTGCAAGTATGCCTAGCTTCATGTTATGCAAAACATTTTGCTTAACATATCAAAATTTGGCTATTTGACCAATCAGAAATTCTTATAGCACAATAGCTTAATGTGCTGTTTGTCATGAATCTATTTGTTTCTCTTGAAAAGCGTGAACAGATATAGCTGAAATTTATTTTAATAAAGTCCAAACTTTTTAAATAAAGATGAAAGTTTCATTGCAACCTTTACCAAAAACGCTGCATTGTCAGAAATGAGGGGTTGCTATCTGGTCAGGAAAAGGAGGCAAGATGATTTTGTGGAAGTATGCTGTGGTGATCATGTTTTTGAAGCTGGAGAATGTCTGAATCTTATAGAATGTCTTTAGTCAAAGTATCTTTATTGCCATCTTCAACTATATGATGCATGAGTAATGTCAATCTTGTTGATTGTAGTACCATGCAACAGTAATAAATACAATATAATTATGTAAGAAATTTAAACATGACATTGAGACATGGACATATCACATGACACAAAAAATACAGTTAAATAAACATACAGTTGAGCTAATGGGAACGAATTATAAATATTCAGGAATGTGCAATAAATAGATTTTTGTTACAGTATTATGATTCCAGTGCAGAGAAGGAAAGTTAGTCGTTTTAGAAGATGCAGTCTTAGACTGGAAGGGGACAGACAGTTCAGCAGTCAAACTGCCTGGGGAAAAAAACTGTTTTTAAGCTCCAGTGTCCTGGCTTTAAGGCTGCAGAACATCCTGCTAGATGGTGGTGGGACAAAGACGTTGTGAAAGGGGTGGGATGGGTCTTCCATCATTCCAGTGGCCCCCTGGATGCAGCAGTCATTACAGATGTTCAGCAGAGAAGGCAGTGTGGTCCTAGCAATCTTCTCTGCTGTTTTGATGACCCACTGGAGGACCTGGTGAACTGAGGCATTACAGGACCTGAACCAGGCCATGATACAGTTTGCAAGGACCCTATTGATGATGCCTCTGTAAAAGGTGGACAGGATGGGAGGTGGCAGTCTGTCCTGTCTGAAGCACCACAGGAAGTGAGTTTTCTGCTGGGCCTTCTTGGTCACAGAGAATATGTGCTGTTTCCAGGAGAGATCCTCAATATGGTGCACACAGAGAAATTTAATGCTCTTTGCTCCGCTGACAGCAGAGCCACCAATGTATAGAAGGTTATGCTCACCATAGGATCATCTGAAATCCACAATCATTTCCTCTGTGTTGGCAAAGTTGAGCAGGAGATTGTGGGCCTAGCACCAGTCCACAAGCTTGCTCACCTCCTAAGGGAAGATGGATAGAGGTAGATGGACACTTAATAGGTATTGCAGAACCACAGAACATACCAGTCGTCTCAACAAAAACTGCAATATGACTCCACAAAGCTGTAATTCATGGCACGGTTGTATTTTTTTATATAGTAATTATTTTGAAAAGTGAATAGATCTCACTGTAGCAGTATTATTTGCCTGAAACAGTCAGCAGAACAGGGTGAGTCCATAAAAGCCTTTTTCAACTTGAACAACCACACCCGAGTTTCTCACGCAAACCCACTCAAAGGCATATTCCTGCCTCACGATTAGCCGGTGGAGGATGGACGTTTAATGAATAATATTAAAAATAATATTAATAATAATTGAGGTATATACATAAGTTTAGCGTGCAATCACATAACAATTTATCTGCTAAAACAATCCAATAGAGCAAACATAATATTTTAGAAAATAAGTTTGGAATGTATGGTTTAACGTGTTACATTTTATTTTGAGCGTGCATTTCCCTGCAGCTTATCTGCCTAGTAACGAATGACGCGGCGCCGCCCCCAGTGGTGATTGGTGCTTTTAACACCGGTATCTGTCTATAGACTCGCTTCACTATCATAGTCGTCACTCTCAGCTCCCAGATCAGCGGTGTGTTCGAACGCCGCCGATACAGACATGAGTCCGTGGTTCTCCAGCGCCTTCCGGGCTCTCGCTGCGCTGACACTGCTGTCAGCCATCGGTAAGCCGCGATGTCTCTCTCCAGTCTGCGGTGTTGGGTAAAATTAGGCAAAAAATAATTATTAGGAGTGGTATTCTAAATTAAAAAATCTGGTTGCATAGACCATAGTCACTGAAATGTGAAACTACAATAGCCAGATTTTTAAAATATTATTTTAAAAGTAGATCCTAGAACAACTTATACTTACAGTAGAATAATGAGAAAAACTATATATGGAATATGGTGTACAAGCAGATAAAATATGAACGTTTTACCCTTAACCGCAGTCCATACGAGTAACAGGTTTTTAAAAACTTAAGGCACGCGCGAGTTTCAACGGTCAGTAACGGTCATTAGCTGTTCAGCTTAGAAAATAAGAAAGAAAATGTATTAAATCATTAATATACCTTATGTGAGATTGGATGTTTGAAGAGGAAAGTTACAAAATTTACTCAGTTCATGGGAACACTTTTTTTCTGAGGAAACTTCTGTGTAAATGTAAGTCTTTCCTTGTATTACCTCAGGATGAGCGAGCTTTGGTTCCCAGTAACAGGAGGAGGAAGCCTGACTGTAGGTCTCATCTTAAAATCAACAAAAAACGAAGTGTGTGTGTTTTGGGAAATTTGCTCTCCATTTATTGCTTTCAGTGGTAACCAATATGAAACTGTGTAAAGTGAAGCTACATCCAGATGTATTAATGTGAGTTTGTTTGTGTTTCTATCAGATGGTTATTTCTATCACTTGCAAAGTGAATGCCGCTACAGCTCAGCGGACCTGAAGGACACGGAGTTTATCGACAGATACGTTTTTAACAAGCTGGAGTATGCCAGGTATAACAGCACTCTGAATAAGTTCATTGGCTACACTGAGCACGGAGTGAAAAACGCGGAGAGATGGAACAAGGACGGAGAAGCGGAGCGACAGCATGCCAACCTGGACGGATACTGCAAGGTCAACGCTGAGCGGTACTTTAAGGCCATACTGTGGCATACAGGTGAGTGACTGAGCGGCGTGAGAAGCGGGACACACCGACACAAGGAGGAGCGGCCGCCGGGGCAGTCACTGGCCTTTTTATTTATTCACACAAATATTAAATAGCAGTAGGAGGAATTCAGCGCGTTATTGAATCACTGAAGCCGCGGTTGTTGAGGAAAACATACCGTAAGGGGCAAAGGCAGGAGTCGGGGGGGTTATGTGGCGCAAAGAAAACGGGACACAGCGGTTTACTTTTAGTGGATTAAAAATACACATTACAGACAAGAAGCAGGTAACTGGGGGGTGATGGCTGACCTGTGTGATTTAACGCAGATAGTAATGTCGTTTAACGTTAATGATGAGCTTCCATGTAGGCCTCTTAATTTGCCTACATAATTATGGTGGATCCATCTGGCAAATGATATTCAGAAATAATTTTTATATTATGTTATATGTTTGAATTATTTTGAGTGGTGTTGGCATTCATATTCATTAGCACTCCATAGCCTGGTTCTTCATAACCTGGTTCTCTTGGTGATGTGTGTCTGCTGCTGGCTTAATTTCTCCAGGACCTGTTTATTAATATAATTCTCTTCTGTTGCATTTTAGTTGAACCCACTGTCAAGGTTAAAACTGCAGAAGCCTCCAGTGAAAGGCACACCACGAAGCTGCAGTGCAGTGCGTATGACTTCTACCCTGAAGGAATCAAACTGAAATGGCTGAGGAACGGAGTGGAAGTGAAGGATGGTGTGACTGCCACTGAGGAGCTTTACGATGGAGACTGGTACCACCAGATCCACTCCTATCTGGAGTTCACACCCAAGTCTGGAGAGACCATAGAGTGTCAGGTGGACCACAGCAGCCTCAGCCAGCCCAAGACTTATAAATGGGGTAAGACAAAAGATCAACAGTGTGTCAAAAGCTCAACAGGGTTTGTGGGATACATTTCTTACTCGGTTAGTAGCTGTTTGAAGTTAATTCCAACAAAAATTACACACTAGTGTATAAAGTACAAATCAGTTATCCATTCAACCATCACCTGCCAGAGGAAACCGGAGCCCCCAGAGGAACATACAAATACCACATACATACACAATAAATTAAATTAGATTTATTAATTAATTAAATTCCTTTTCAAATTTCTAAAATTCTTGACTCCTAAGATCTTGTATTTTCAGACCCGTCAGTGCCTGAAGGGAAGAGAAACAAGGTGATCATTGGTGCCTCTGGCTTGGTGCTAGGGCTCGTATTCTCCATCGCTGGATTGGTCTACTACAAGAAGAAGTCCACTGGTGAGAAGCCAAATCAGCACATGTATACATTTTGCTACAGTGTGTCTCTGATGAATAATGCTTCATGTTTGATGTTTGTCCTTGTTCAACAGGGAGAATTTTGGTACCATCAAGTTAAGGTAAGTTTTATATTAACTAAAAATGACCATAATATTATGGCATAGACACATTGTGTTCAGTATAATTAGCAGAAAAGGACAGCAAGATAAGTTTTTAAATTATAAATGCAATATAACACATTTATACTTGCTTTCATAATTAAAATTATATCTTCATTCTCAGGTGCAGAAGAAGGGCCTGGATTGTGGGGATGTGTTTGATTACTCAGGATGATTTATGTTTTTTGCCATTAACATTACATTATTTCCTAAGTCTTACGTGCCTGAATACAGTCTAATGTAAAATTCTATTGTGCTGAATGGCACCAGTTTAATATTTTTATATGTAACAAATATTACTGTATTTTAAGACAAGGGGTGGGGTTCTCTAGTGTATATGTGTCCTTTTTTATATTGGGTTTGATGTCATAACAGGTAAATTTCAGTTTTGCTCAGCTAGGAAAGAGGCAGCAATCATGCTCAGAATTTATTCTTTTCATTAAAAATGTATATTTATCAGTACATTGATATAGTACTGATACAGATCTTAAGAATGGATTCCTGTGTGATATATTCACTGCTTCTTGTGAGGAGTCAGAAAATTGTGATCAGATTTATTGTTAAGCAGTAGGTCTCAGCTGGTACCCACCAGTCATCCAAAATCCCAACAAATCATGAAAGGCTTTGCGAAACAGCAAAAATTGAATTACACTCAGAGTTGTCTTTCCCAGAAAACATATTTTTCTAGATTTCTGACTCACTGGCTAGCTTATTGCATTTTACCAAACTTTAGAATCGTTTGACAAGTATTCTCAAACTGGATAAAAAAGTTTAAAATTATATAGCCAGAAACCCTTCCATTGAATAAAATATCCCCTTTATTAAAAATTTGATCACAAAAAAGGACATAATCTCTTTAATGCCAACTATATTTCTTGTATATATTACAGCAGTTTAACAATGCAGTTTTGTTGTCTTTTGGCTCTATAAATCAATTTAATCAGTAATAAAATTTTGTAAGATTATATTTTTATCTTGTTGGTTGTGCAGTTCTTTACATGTATTCCTTTAATTCTCCAACTTAAATTCTTCTGGTTAACAAATTACTTATTGTATGCAATGTTTCTAAAATTCCCTGTTTCTTCTGAAATGTCACAGTAGGTGGTCTTTATAATAATGGATGAAGACTCAAGGAAGATGAAATTTACAAAGGTCACATTAACACAAGTCTGATTTGTGACAAAGCTGAAATACATATTCATCGGTGACTGTGACCTAATTGAATCCTATAACTAATTGCTGAATTTCTGCATTTATTAAGAGCTATTAAAGAGGACTAATTAGTGTTTGATATAAACAGCAAAATCCTTATATGATACATACGCTTAACATGTTACAAAATCTGAAGATCAGACTAGTTTTATAATTGGGGGTTAATGATGTTGCTCAAGGGCCTTGCAGAATCTTGAGAAACCTCTGCTGACACTGCGTTTTGAACCTGCAATCATCTATTCACAAGCACAGTCTCCTAACCTGCTGAGCCATACACCAACACTTAGGAAATTACTTAATTTGTTTATGTTTCAGTTAAAATTGTGAATAAGTATTGTTTTACTAGGCTTTGCTATGAGTTTAATAAAAGAAAACATACATTTAAATGTTATGCCTCTTGAAATAATTGTATTGTTACAGTTATCAGCATATGTCCATTGATTAGCAGTAACTGTCATGACCGCGGGATTGGTGGCGAGGCATGATGCAGGCGAAGATGAAACCAACCAGGAAGAGCGAGGGTAGAAGCACCCCATGTGGCGTTCATTTCTGTGTCTCCATGTTGGGTGAATATGTGAATTTGTTCATGTGTGCATGCGGGTGGGAACGTATGCTTGTGTATGTGTGCGCCTGATTGTCTATGCGCTTGTGTCAGATTGCGTCTTAGACTCCACCTGAAATAACATCTCGGGCTCTATTCCCCCCCCACCACACTCCCTGCTGGTGGATGAGGTCCCTGGCCACCGGTGCGCTGGTGGTTTTCGATGTCCAGGGCTGGATGCTCGTGTGTGTACTGGCTCACTCTCGGCGGTTGCTTGGTGGGGCCTGGCCCTCCTGGCCCTGTCGGGCCCCTGCTGGGGGGTGGGGGGGCCCTTGGATCTCTGGGCCCGGGGTCCGGTCTGCCCTGGTGTGGCCGGCCACTGCCGGGATTCTGCGGGCTCGCCGCCACGGCCCCCCTGGGGCTCCTGCGATGTGGCGGCCGGATGGCCCCCCTCTGGAGCTCTCCTCTGCCCTTTTCTGGGTGGGGGCTGCAATTGTCCCTGCGGTGGTCCTCC
>JAAGVU020000129.1:16447629-16459923 GCA_011763525.2 Mormyrus iriodes
TTGGTTGATTAGATAATTGCATTAATGAGAAATTGAACAGGTGTTCCTAATAATCCTTTAGGTGAGTGTATATGTACTAACCATATATGCAGAGTGTAGAAACCAATTCAAACACAGGGAATGCAGTTTATGTATGTGAGATTAATGTAACAAAACTTTGAGAGCCCATTGTAAAATAAGCCACCAATGGCATCACTAGTTTCTAGGCAAAGAAGTTTTCAGTTTAAAAAGATGAAAGATTTAAAGAAAAAAATCCCAGAAATTTAATCAGAGATATTTACTGCCACTTACTTGGTTTACTTTTCAGAACAGTTATTTTTTCCAGGAAATTTGTGATTATGTCTTGGTTAGTGATACAGAATATTAGAAAATATTTCGTAACCCTGGTTAGACTGTGGAGTAAATAGTGAATTTTAAGTATTCCTACTGACAAATGAAAATTAAACAAAACCACTGATAACACTGTTGCCAGGCAGACAAGACGGTAATTCTTTAGCTTGTGCCACTGAGAGTCATTAACGGAGCAGTAGTGTTTTACCAAGGACAAAATGAAAGGCAGTGTTAAACAAGATACCTGACTATGAGCAAAAATATTTTACAAACCATTTCAAAAGTGGGATAAGTGCTATTAATGTTGACAGTGTAAACATTTCAAAACGGTGCTATGAGAAGGATTCTGCAACATACCTCTTAAACAATTTGGATAAAACTGTTTCTAAGAGTGAATTCTGAAGGTTTTCTCTATATAGCAATGATGTATAGATGTCTTGCAGAATTTTCAATTATTTGCAGAATAATCTTATACCTGATTCAGTCTATTTCTGCCCCATGACTGAATGATTATTTCCCCAACTCTCTCCACTTTCATATCTTAACTCTTCACTCATAGCACAGCTTTTCTTTTACTGCAACGTGTTCCTGGCTGGATAAATGTCCCTGCCAAAATATCCCTTTATACTTGCTTAATATTCTTGTTGCTTTTGTACTTGCACAGATATGTCCTATACCAAGCAATCAGGACTTTATACAGAAAGTCCCGAATTCACCAACAATATTTTGGACCAAGCCTATAAAAAAAGAAATGTTTCATGTGTCATCACTAGTTGCCAGGTAAAATGGTTTTTTGACTGAAAAGCTGAATTGAAATCCAATGAATACCCATTAGAGCTCTCTACCGCCACCTGCAGGGTTTTCTCATCAGAACATTGTTTATCCAGGAAATTCACAACCATTGGTCTTTGTTTGTGATGCAACATTCATTTATTTATGTATTAATCCACACTGCTTGTCCTATACAGGGTTGTGGGGGTCCGGAGTCTATCCTGGAAACAACAGGCGTAAGGCATGGAATAACCCAGGATGGGGCACCAACCAATCACAAGGCACTCACACACCATTCACACACTCAAGTGATAAAACAGTGATTATAAAATACATATATCCTATAAGGCAATATTAAGACATGCAACATGAGCAGTGCGTTTTGTTGTGATTTTTTAGCACGCAGGGAAATGGGACAGTGGACAGGTTTTATTTCCGCATGTCACAGGCCTGGTTTTAGCAACAGAAATCAGGAACAACCAGATCGTCAGAAATCCCCTGGCTGTCATTCAGCTGCTGTGATGGAGGAGAGACAGAGACAAGAAGAGTCACGGGGAAGAGAAAGTGTACTAGGCACTGAGCTATTTCTTGATTTTTTTTTGCTTTGCTGGTCATTGATATCCCCCCTCCACCCTGTGTGTGTGGAGTTCTCATGTTCTCCCTGTGTCATGCTGGTTTCCTCCAGCTACTCCGTTTTCCTCCCTCAGTCCAAAGATATGCAGTTAAGCTTACTGGCGTCTCTAAATTGCCTATAGTGTATGATTATGTTTTTAAGTGTGTGTGTGTATGTGCCCTATGATGGACTGGCATCCAGTCCAAAGTGCCCCCCAGGCTTGTGCCCTGCCAGGGATGGGCTCCAGGCCCCTGCCTTTACCCTGACAGGATAAGCAGTTGGAAGATGGATGGATGGTCATTTGCAGTGTTGTATTTGAGTCTATTTTAGCTGAATCTGAGTCAAGACCATATCTTTAACAATTCAAGTCCAAGTCAAGACTGAGTCTGACGGGGGGGAGTCCAAGATATGACCAAGTCCATTTCTGGAGCTGGCCAGCCGAGTCTGGTGGAGTCCAATGCAAGTTCAGTTCTAGAGCATGAATCTGAATTCCCAAACTGTAACAAATACCTCAGATGTTTACATTTAAACAGATTTTTTTAAATGACTACCAACTAAGAAATAATTATTTTCATCCAAGAAAAAATTAATGATTTGTTGCACACAGAGGTAGCAGAAACACTCCTCCACTGCATCCTGTAGTAATTATTAATGTCACTGTAGAATGTCTATTTCCTGCTGAATACACTTATAATTGGTTCTGGAACATGAGTCTAAGACCAAACTCAAGTACCACAACTCTGGTCAATTGAAATGAAGAATACAGCTTCAGTGGAAGCTTAGATGAACGTTAAAATGCTGAATGTGCAAGAATGCTGAATGTGTGTTCATCTGATGATGGATGTTCAGTGATGCAGGACACCTGAGGAGTGGGCTGGTATAAGACAGTTTACATCAAGGGTGATCAAATGGAAAACTTTATCACAATAATCTTTTTTGTACATTTATACAAAGATATGCAAAATACACCTTTGCACATATTTTTAGCCAACATATAATAATAATAACAATAACAACAACAACAACAACAATAATAACAACAATAATAATAATAATGCGATAATTATAATTAGTCATGTGGCTAAATTAAAAATTCTAATTACAATTCACCTTGAGTGCCCTAATTAAAAATAATAACTTAAAAAGAAATTTTGCATGGAATACAGAATATAATTCTATTATATATATAGACACATCAAAGCAGTTCGCCTGCTGCACATGAAGCTGCTGCCTCAAAAAATAAGGTGCATGATGCAACTAGCCAAATATAATAATAATAATAATTATTCCATCCATTAATTTATTTTCTGCATCTGCTTATCCTATTCAGGGTCACAGGTGGGGGATGGGGTTTCAACCCGTCGCAGGGCACACGTACATACCATTCACTCACATAATTTGGTAACGCTAAATAACTGTGGCATGTTTTGCACTGGGGGAGGAAACCAGAGTACCTGGAGGAAACCCAACAACGACACGGGAAGAACATGCAAACTCCACTCTTATGGCGCCATGGAGGAGACTCGAATCCTGCTCTCAAAGGCGTGAGGCAACAGTGCTAACCACTGCCCCACCATGGTCATCATCATCATCCTCGCTAAGTGGAAATAAGCATCGCTGGATATTTAGTAGGTGTGATTAATGTATCAGAACTTTAACAGTCATTCCAAATTACCCGTGTCCCTTAAAACAAAGGAGACTGGACACAAAAAGCCTGAATGTGGTAGCAGTAATGCACCACTCAACGGCCAATGAAAAAAGAAGTTACCAGTAATATCACTAGTTGCCAGGCAGAGAGGTTTGTCTGAAAAGCGAACTGAGATTAAAAGAAAAAAATCCCTGAAGTTCAGAGGTCTCTACTGCCACCAGCGTTACCTTTTCCAGGAAATTTATGTTTATTTGTGATACAGAATGTTATAAAACATTTTATAACCCCTGATAATGTATATTATAATGCAATAAAAAGTGTTTGTAATTTTTATTTAGATTATTTAGTAAACTGTGAATTTTGTTTTTGCTAATTTCAGATGTAACTTCGTCACTGTTTTGCCCCTTATTGACGACTCTCCCCTTTGGGGAAGGGGGTGTCCTCAGCCATTTATTGTGAATCTTGTGTTCATTGGTCCTTTATCTTACTTCTCCTAGAGCTGCCCAGGCACAGGAAGAGGGCAGTGGGAAGGTCTCACTTCTGTATGTCATAGGCATTGTTTCAGCGACAGGGACCAGGAACAGTCAGACCATGGGAAATCCCCAGGCTGCCGCTCAGTCACTGTGGTGGAGGAGAAACAAAGACATGAAGAGCAACAGGGAAGAGAAAGTGAAAGAGGCACAGAGCGACTTCTTGTTTTGTTGTTTTGCTGGTCATTTGATCTGAGGTATTCAGCGTCAGTTGAAGCTTGGCTGAACATTAAAATGCTGAATGTGTGAGGATGCTGGGCGTCTGCCTGGACTTCACCTGATGATGGATCAATGTCATGTTCAGCGACACTGGGCTCCTGAGGAGGAAGCTGTCTTAGGATAGGTTACATTTTCCCATCTCAGCCCATGGTTGGTCTAGGTCATAAAACCTGTTATTTTTCTCATAGTCCCCCCTAGGATAGCAACATAATCTATCTTGGCATTAATAACACTGTTTTTAACTACCAAATTACAACTGTATTTCTCTAGCACACTAAACTAACAAAATTCCTACTATTATGCTTTAGTTTTTAGGCTCTAGTCTCAGACTGAGAAAAAAATCACTTTCCCAGTGTTGTATAAATGGGCCTCACACCCTATCAGGAGAAAAGTAATGAATAAGGAATGACACAAATGGCAGGAAGACTAGAACCAGTGCTTTGGAAAATTTACTAAAACACAAAGCTAGAATTTCATTGATTAGATGCATTTAATTTTAAATCATAGTTTCCACAAAACACTCTACAATCTACAGTTAAAACAAACCATGGTAAAGCTTTGCTTTAATTTTATAATATACTGGTTCTGAAGCTTATTGGCTTTTATTGATCATTTATAATTACGCGGTTGAAGCAAGCATGTAAAAAGTGTCAGGACCCCCTCTAGTGGTCACAAAAGAGCAGTGATTCAAGATTTAAAGTTTTATTGTCATACTGTATGTACGAAGTACAGTGTATAAAGTACAATGAAATTCTTGGTTGAATGTCTTCTCCACAGACTACAGACAATTAAAAGGACAGTACATAATTGCAATATAATAAATATTAAATACAAAACACTAACTACTATGAGATATCTAACAACATGCACTATATGAACAAAAGTATTGGGGCCTCTTGCTTATTGAATTTAGGTGTTTTATTCAGACCCACTGCCACAGATGTATAAAATCAAGCAGATAGTCACATAACCATTAAGTCAGGTTTACAAACATTTGTGAAAGAATGGGCCATTCTGAAGAAGTCAGTGAATTCAAACGTGGTACTGTCATAGGACGCCACCTTTGTAATAATTCAGTTCATGAAATTTCTACCCTACTAGATATTTCACAGTGAACTGTAAGTGGTATTGTTGCAAAGTGGAAGCATCTAGGAGCAACAGAAACTCAGCCATGAAGTAGCAGTGTCGTCGAGTGCCAAGGCACATAGTGTGTTAAAGTTGCCAACTTTGTTGTTTGTTGTTTTTCAAGGGTTGGGGTAGCCCCCTTAGTTCCAGTGAAGGGAACTCTTAATGCTTCAGCATACCAAGACATTTCTGACAATTCTATGCTTCCAACTTTGTGGAAACACCAACAGGGAAAACCGTTTTCTGTTCCAGCATGACTGTGCCCCAGTGCATAAGGTACTTAAAGACATGGTTAGTTTGGTGTGGAAGAAATTGACTGGCCCTCACAGAGCCCTGACCTCAGCCCCATGGAACACCTTTCGGGTGAACTAGAATGGAGATTGCAAGCCAGGCCTTTATACCCAATATCAGTGCCTGACCTCACAAATGCTCTTCTAGATGAATAGGATATAATAGAATAATTCCCACAGGCACACTCCTAAACCTTGTGGAAAGTCTCCCCAGAAGAATGGCAGCTGTTATAGCTGCAAAGGGGGACCAGGTGTCACAATACTTTTGTACATATAGTGTATATCTTACAACATATAATACATCATCCAACATGACATAGTAAAGTGATATGTGCAGAGCAAGGTGACACAGTGGGTAGAATACAGAGAATGCTGCAGAAATATTGCAGAATTAGCAATAAATAGTAATAAATAATTTGTATTTGTATCAAACTAAAATGATCCCGTGTAGCAGTGCTTAACATGATGCTCTTAACAAATAAATGACAGAACCAGGGTTTCACAAAACAGAATTAAAACCTTTTCAAATACAGGAAATTCAAATGCAGTACAATACAAATACAGAGGAATTCAGTGAGTCCAGTTTTGTGAGTGACAAATTAAGTTTAAAAACTGTGATGAGAAAAAAACTGGGAAAACCAAAGTAATACCCAAGAGTCCAGGTTTTATCTACAGAGGAACTTCAATATAGTGTACAGTAATGAAAACAGGATGAGACAGAAGTTAAAAAAAACATTAAACCAGGAAAAGACACCATGACAAAGAAAACATTACAAGATAAGTTCATTCTGTACAGTGCTAATGCCAGCAAAGCAAGCTGAAAACTCAATAAACCACAGTCCTGAAAGCCAGTATTAAAGTGGAGCCTAGCTAATGCCAAACAAATGCAAGGTGTAGTTCTTTAACAGCAGATTAGATGTCAGTTGAGAGTCTTGCCTCTCTGCTGCCATCATGTGTTGGAGTTGCGCCATGACACTGTCAGAACGTACAGTTACTTCACCATTAAATGTATTTCTTCATAGCTGACAGTAATAATATCTAGCTATATTTGATTTTAAAACTTTGTTACAAGAACCCTATTCTTAAGGGATATCTGTCAGGGTCCATACCATCTGACCCTGTCCTTGTGTCTCTTCCCCATGTGGCCAGCAGCTATCGCTGGCCAGCCCCTTTGTCGTCTCATTGTCTTTGGCCCTAGTGTGTTATCCCAGCTCTCAGGCCTGCTGTGTGCCTCAGTGGGTTGAAAATATAACACAGAAGCTGAAACTCTCTGGTCATGAGTTCAAGGCCAGTCTCTTCATTTATACTTATTGGATTTTTGTTTCCCCAGTGTTTGTTACTTTGTTACAAGTTTGCCCAGCTTTTGTTCTGTTCACTTCTATTCATGTTTGTAATTTGGTTCCATGTTACATATCCTAGTATAGCAATTCCCAGTGTAGTAAGTGTTTCCTTGTTTGTTAGAAATCCCTAGTTCTGTGCTTGTTATTGTAACTCACCCCACCATTTGTTTGTTGCTGTGTGTCTCGGTTTATCGGTTGGTTGTCTGATGTTCCACACCGTGCCACTCTCGTTAGCCCAGTTGCCTTTTGTATTTAAGTGCCTGCCCCTGCTTAGTTCTTTAGCCAGTCATTGTATTTGTGCTGTTGCAGTTCTGTTCCCAGTGGTGCCTTGTTTCTGAGCAGCATTATCTGTAATTAATTCTTGTTTCTCCTTGTTAGCTTTTGCCCTCTCGTGGCCCTGTTATTTTGTGCCTTCCCCCGTGTTCGATTACTTTAATAAACTCTTTTGTTGTCGTGGAGCCACCAGTGAATTGGTATCTTCTTGAAATGATCTAATATTCAATTGGGTGTAACTAATTTACTGCAGGATATAAAGAGATACATACAAACTGCTATCATAGCTTTTGAGGATAGTACCATATCAAAGAATCTGTAATTTACTAAACCATTTAAAAACCCAAAAGCGAAAAGTTGACAAGCTGGCATGTTCAGTTCAGTTCTGTGAAGTCATGTGACTGAGGGGAAGCGCAATGTGACCATCCCTGATCTGGCCAATGGGAGTAACATAAACACCTGAAAGCCGATTGGGAAATAGCTGTTGTTCATCCAAAACCTGCAATACATAATTTATCCTTAATTGTTTCCCTGTAAATATGACTTCAGCATGCTGCTCGTTTACCAGATCTGTTTGCACAGTGCCAACAAGCCAGGGAAAGGTTGCATGTAATGTCTAAAATGCGTATTTCACTGTTTTGCAGTAAAAAAAGAGTTCATGCACTTGACCTTTGAATGGCTGAAGTCATTTTCAGTAAATCAGCAGAGTCCGACATGGGGTGTATGGGAATGGGTTGGGGGGGGCTGGTTTAATCAGTAATGTCCACATGCAGACACTTCAGAATGCTTATGAAGAGGTAAAGGGATGAGTGATATTGGGAATTAAAGAGGAGTGAAGCAGATCTTTGAGGAGACGGCTAACAGGAGCTTCACATTACCATGGGGCTTTCAGTGTTTCTGCTAATGAGTCTGTCCTTCACTGCGGCGTCGGTGTCTGCACAGGACATGTGAGTACTTACCATACCGTTATACACATACCCATCCTTAAATATCCTGGTGAAATCCCAAATGCGAGACTCCATTCTTATTCTGTGTGTGTAGCAATGTATCTGCGCTGTGTTTCACTAGGGTGAGAAAATCACAATGCTGTAAGCTGGTGTACTTAATGTGGGTGTAATAAGTACTTTGTAATTCTACATATTAATAGTTATTTGATTATTAGATATGATCATCTTTCAGTAACGTGTTTCCTCAGGAATACTACCAGGCAGTTTGGACAATCATTTGTTATCTTTGTTATTCTATATTTTTGTGAAGTATTTACTATGTTAAGGATGTGATACAGTTATTAGTACAAACCTCATGTGATTCCAAGCTTAACCTTAATATCCACCAATGGGATCAGCCCATCATGGCAAACAGAACACTGGGAAACAAACCCCGCTGACCGCCAGGTGGCCTCTGCAGGTTCCTGGTGACAGCCCCCAGTGTTTTCCACTTGGGGGTGCGGGAACGCGTGTCTGTACAGCTGCATTCGGACCTGCTCAACCGGCCCGTGTCGCTGTATCTGGAGCATGAGACGAGTGGGAAGCTGATGTCGAACAAGGCCAGCTTTCAGATGACGCAGCGGGGAGAGACCGGCGTTGTGGAGCTGGAGGTACACTATGTGAGATCGATGACATCACTGGTAACATGTTTGTGAGATTATTCTCTATACTACCGAGAAACAAAAAAGGATTCTCCATCCCTCTGTCTTCTAGCTGCTTATCCTGTGCAGGTTCAGGGGGCGGGATAGAAGCTATTCCATACAACAGAGAGCAGCATAGAACATAGGCAGGGACACCCGGGACGAGATGTCAGTGCATCTCAGGGCACACACACAGTCTATGGGCAATTCGGTGATTCCAAATCAGATAACTGCAGTGGCCAGTAGGGGGAAACCCGGGCATCACTGGGAACACAGGCAAGCTCCACACTCACAGGCACAGAGCAGGGGCAGCATTCCGGCCCACAGACAAATGGCAGACAAGAATACAAGTGAAAAACACAAAGCCCTGGAGAGAATTTGCATAATAGCACACCACAGCACACCAATGTATAATCTTTTCTGGAACAGTGGATCGGTGGAGGAAATCAACATGAAACTCCCGGTCACTTCCCAGCTAACAGGGAACGTTCCCAGAACTTTAGCCAACATTATGAGAGGGTTCTCTCAGAGTTGGCAGAGAACGTTCTTACTGTAACATTAATTTTCACATTTTACATTTTAACAAAGGTTCTGTGAATGTCAGCACGATGACATTATTTCTTATTAGCATCCTTCTAATGCAATTAATGTTGAAAAATATTGTTTTAACATAAACATTATTTTTTAAACATGCCCTATGTATATACTGCAAAGACACTATCCAGCCTTGAACCCCTGACCTTTGAGGTGTAAAACAGCAATGTAACACACTGCTTTACTGTGCCTATCATTTGGTGTTTTATTATTCTTTGTTGCAGTGGTAGTTGTAGTTGTGGAATAACGTTCTTGAAATGTCAGGAAAACTGGACACTTTCAACGTTTCCATATCTTAATCATAACGTTCAATAAATGTTCCTAAATGAGAAATTGTTAGCGGGGTTGACTCTCCCTCCTATAATGAGTCTGTCCCCCTTCCCATGTCCATTAATGAACAGGAATCTCCTGAGTTATTGGTAGAAGGAATCATTTTATATAATGTGGTGTAATGATGTAACTGTGCAGAGGTAAACCGCCATAACATTCAGAGCGTATAGGAGATAATGAGAAATGATATATGAGAATGTATGATTCAGTTATTAAATGCTGACAGGTGGACAAAGAGACGCTGTCCCTCCTACCTAAAGCATCACCCCTCCACCTAATGCTGGTGTGTGAAATCCGGCCTGGGCAGAGAGAGATGGTCAGGGTGCTGGTCTCGGAGCACAGAGGCTACATCTTCATTCAGACGGACCAGCCCGTCTACAACCCCACACAGACAGGTAGGGCCGCAGTGTGGGGTAACAGACCCTGGCAGAGATGGCCATGGCTTTGGTGGGGGGGGGGGGGTGCGGGGTTACGCTGCAGTGCCCATGGTGACCAAAACCCGCATAAAAGTTAAATCCCATACCCCAGAAACTGGACTTATTATACTCACTCACGTGATTCTGAAAGCAATCCAGCAAGGTCTGGCAAAGTTAAAATCAGAAATAATATAGTCTTCTCTGGGGAATCCGCTGCATTCAGATCAATTACAATTAACACTCAGATATCTGTAAGCTGCACCAATGATTCACTAATTAATAAGATTTACTGATGAACAAAACCTTGCAGAAATAAATATTTACTTAATTTCAGGAAATCTGAAATTAACTTTGAACAGGAGATATATTGTGAAGGTGAAGAAATTAATTACGCTACCTGAATGTGTAGCACAGATTAATTCATTCTGCTGTGATATATTTATATAAATGCTACATAGTTTATTATATAGTATCAGCAGTCTTATAGAAATGTAGCAGTTATAGTGGGATGATTTTATATGGGTGTCCTTGGATTACAGTTTTGTGTTGCCATGTACCAGCCGATTTAGTAAATCCATTTAAATGCATGCATGTGTCTGGTTGTGACAGTAAATTACAGGATATTTACCCTGGATCACTCTATGAAGCCCCATGAAGAATCCATATCTATCGCTGTCTTTGTGAGTATACAGTATTGTATTAAGTTTCAGTTTTTCGTAAAAATAAAATTTTAAACTGCTTTACTGTTGATTTATCCCATAATTTAGCATTGATGCTTAGTTATTGAGTGCTAAATGCTAAACTACCATATGTACTAAATATCAGTGCAGACCTAATATGTAATAAGAATAAGATGTCTGTATACTTGTTATTGTATTGCTTTTCCTGTTATGAATAATAAAGCTGCCCCCTTTACCCCCACCGCAGAATGCTGGAGGAAACAAGGTAACATCTGGGACCGTACGACCCAAAGATGGGATCTACACCAGAAAGCTGAACATCCCTGATGTCTCAGAGTATGAGTCTGTCGGGAACATTGTGTTACAGTTTGTAACCTGGTTCTTGTCCCACAGATCACATCATAACACTAGAAGTGAATAGAACTGTTTTAGCTAATGACTTAAGGTGGAGACTTGTGAGTCTATCAGAGCTGAAGGTACTGATTTTAATGTCCCTCAGCCCAGGCATCTGGAAGGTTGTGGCTCATTATCTGGGGGATGAGAAGAACGCTGCCACCCGGGAGTTCCGAGTGCAGAAGTTTGGTGAGGCACGTTTAGTGTTTAACGTGAAAACCTTGTGTTTTGTGCTTGGCTTTCACGCTCACGGTCTGTTATCGTTTAATACGCTGTATTTAATATGCTTTACTGTGATCTGGCTGTATTTGTGTGCAGGGTAACAAATGTATGCTGTTTCATGCTTTGCTGTATGTCAAGTCATGCCCAGTTTCGACGTGTCTGTCAAGCCCATGGAGAGCTACTTCCTGGAGACCCTGAAGCAGTTTAACTTCACCATTCATGCCTCGTAAGCACACATTACCCTGGAGCTTCTGTGCCACATACAGTCCAACATGCAGGGTTTAACATATTAGTCAACTATAGCATAGGAGGTACTAGACCCAGATTAGTGGGGCTTCTGACACTGTATTTTTTGTCTCAGCCGCTCCAAAAATTATTTTTCTAAATCCATTTAGCGAGCTCTGCAAATTGCATTGATGGGGACCCCCCCACACCGCCCATGTTGGCATCCTCCACCTGTACCTACGAATTTTATCGTTTTTCAGATCGAAAGTGACAGCCCTACCGCCCTCAGTAAGGGTCAAATCCTAGAATTTCCCCTGATCTATTGTCATTTATAATAATGATGCATTGATTAATAGTGAATACTGAGTACAGTATAAAGTGAATAAGATTGAATTAACATATTGTGAATGGTGTGCAAGCCTCACCAGGAGAAGCGCTCTGAGGATGGATGGATGGATGGATGCATATATTGCAGATGGCATGGGCGCCGCAATGCTCTCTAAGCCTGTATTTGTTTATTCTCAGGTATTCATACGGTAAGAAGGTAAAGGGGGCGTATCACTGCCGATTTGGCGTGAGAGACGAGGTGGCAGAGGGGACAGACGAACCGAACACTACCTTTATCAGGGGGCTGCAGAAGACCGGCTCGGTGAGAGAGGAGGGGGAGC
>JAAGVU020000129.1:16474597-16490478 GCA_011763525.2 Mormyrus iriodes
GTTGGCGCCCCATCCTGGGTTGTTCCCTGCCTTGCGCCCGCAGCCTCCGGGATAGGCTCTGGACCCCCCGCGACCCAAAATGGACTAAGCGGTTCTGGAAAATGGATGGATGGAAAATTAATCTTGAACTAGCTGTTTAATCAGTTAAAATGAAAACTAATATGGTATGTTTTTTTGTGTGGTGATTTACTCTTGTCTAATGCAGTTCGATAACTTCAGACCTTTATTTAATACCCTTAGTATTAAATGTAGAACATTTAAAGTAATTTTCCTAAATATTTTGTATAAATCATCTATATAATTCATTCATTCATTCATTTTCCATACCCAGTCGTCCTATGCAGGGTCACGTGGGTCCGGAGCCTGTCCTGGAATTATCTATATCACTGTTCTAATAATCACTCAATAACTGTCTTTTTGCTAATGAATTATTACATATGGCTGTCGGACTTGATGCTTTAATGGTGTGTGTTTTGATGGTCAGTGTTCTGTGCCATATTTTCTCTGCTTCCTTTGACTTACAGTAACTTGTAGCTAAAGACGTCGCCTTTCCCGCCGAACTCTCTGTCTCCTTTATCGCACAGTCACCACCCGAGCAGGAACCTCTCTGGCATGGCCGTTGCTGACATCACGCTCCTCAGCGGCTTCGAGGCGCAGAGAGAAGATCTAGACAAAGTCAGACTGCCGTTACCATTCACCACCCCACCCCCTCTTACAATGACACCTAAACTAAGACGTCCATTATCACCAAAAGGCCCCCGCACTCTTTCCCTCCCCCGTCATGGTGTTCTCCATGTGGTACTGTTACACTTAAAACTTGTCTTCCTGTTCTGCAGCTGAAGGACCTGACTGACACGTATATCTCTCATTATGAGATAGAGAACAGCAGAGTGCTCCTGTACTTCAATGAGGTGAACATTTATATACTCAAAACACGCATGTGTGAAAGTGGCCGATAAGCACCCACACGTTCACACCGCCCCCTGTTGGCGGCTCTGTGTTTCTCTCCCTTTCCAGCTCCCAGAGGGATCGATGTGCATCGGGTTCACAGCTGTGCAGACGGTGGCAGTGGGGCTGGTGCAGCCGGCTCCCGCCATTTTCTATGACTACTATGAGCCAGGTATGTCTCTGCTTTAGCGTTTCTCTTCCTCCGGCTGAAATCGTAGCTACCAAACCCATGCCATTGACGCTGCTCTGCTTATACCCCCAAAGACAGGAAGTGCACCACCTTCTACGCCGCGCCGAGTAAAAGCAGGATGGTGTCCACGCTCTGCTCGGGGGACGTGTGCCAGTGTGCGGAGAGTAGGTCACCCGTGCCCCCTCGTTACTTCACGTCAACCCCCCCTTCCCGATTACTACCCGGCCTTTCTGTTCGCCCTTTTCCCACTGTTGTCCTTCCTTACAGAGCCGTGTTATAAGGAAAGGAAAACGTTCGAAATGAAGATCAGGAAACGGACCCGCTTTGACTTTGCCTGCTTCTCCCCAACTGTGGACTACAGTATGTACATATCATCTGTGTCTATTATTACCATCGATGTTTTTAATTTTGGTAATCACTATCCCTGCGATGGGATGGCGCCCCATCCTGGGTTGTTCCCTGGTCTGTGCCCATTACATCTGGCGTAGGCTCTGGACCCCTGTGACCCTGAATAGGACAAGCAGGTACAGAAAATGGATGGACAGTAATATTATTATATAGTAATTAATAATTCTCTTTTTAATAATTCTTTAATTCTTTTTATTAATATTTTTATTAGATAATATTGCACTGCTTATCACAATGCTAGCATGAACCTGTAATGGCTGCATAGTGAGGCTGTGATGGGGGTGTCTTTCAGGTTATGAAGTAACAGCTATCAGCGTCTCCGAAAAGAGTAACTTTGAACTCTACGAGATGAGAGTGAAAGATGTCCTTCGAGCCAGTAAGTGTCTCTTATTCCAGCAAACAAACGCTGTGCCAGTGTTATCAGCGATATAATAATTAATCTGTACAATAAACAGTGTACTTATCAGATGTACCTCTAATATGTATTCTTGACAGATAGCATGGCGGGAGGGGTTAATTTACTTATTTATTTATTGTCAATTTCCAGAATTTATTCATTTTAGGTTTTAAGACCTAGACAACGCAGGCAATTTTAATAACTACACCTGTACTCTGAGCTGCTTTGCTGTAATATTTTTTGCTACACTGTATAGGCTATGAGAAACACAATTTTGAGAACTGACAAGCCGATAAAATCTTCCTATACCATGCAAAAGATTCTAATAGCTGTTAGCTAAACGTAAGTGCATATCATGATCAGCACTGCTTGTAAGGCCAGTGGGAGGTTGCTCTGAGTCCCCAGCTGGCCTCTGTAGCCGGTCGGCCTTTACTGTGCACCATCCTTGCTGCTGTGCACCACCACAGCCTGCTGTCACAGAACTAATCAGCTGCTATTTGCTCCCCAGCCGGCGACATCAGTGTGGCGGCGGACAGCATCCGGGTGTTTGCCAAGAGGCGCCACTGTAAGGGCCAGCTGGAGCTGGGTCAGACCTATCTCATCATGGGCCGGGACGGCAGCACCAAGGACACCAACGGAGAGTGAGTACATCACAGTTCCTGCCATTTGAGAGTGAAGCAGTCACGATAAGACTGAGGGATCCATGCATGCTGGTAGAAACATCACTTATGCCCACCGTGGAGGAACACATTTCAGTTGCAACAGGATTGGGATGCTTGGGAAATATGCGTATAAGCATTTTATTGGTGTTATAATTGATGAGACATGGCACATCACACGAATGTTTCTTTGACAACAGAACTCCGAAAGGCAACAAAAACATAACATGATTAAACAGCTTGAGTCAACCTCAAGGGTTAAAGGTCAAATTACATAAAGGACATATCACAGTGCTGGAGGATGATTCTGTCTATTCCACTTCAGTTATTCTGAAGATCATGTATGCTTCAGCTAATTAACAGCTTATTAGTTTAGCATGTAGTTTGTTTGTCTTGCAACCATGCTGCATATTCTTCATGTATTTTTTAGTGTTTACAGGCTTATGGCTACTGTGATTGTGGGTGTTAAAAGGGATCTGTGATTGAGCTTATATGCCTCTTTCTCAGGATGCAGTACTTGCTGGACTCTACAACCTGGGTTGAAAACTTGCCTGAGGAAAGCAAATGCAAAGCGTCAGCAAACAGGATTTTCTGCAGGGACCTGAAGCAGTTTTTGTTAGAGTACAGGATCGACGGCTGTGGTCAGTGAATTCGGCCATGCAGCCAGGAGGAAGTGCAATGAAAATACAGACCAGCAGCGTATCAAATTCACACTGACAGTGTCGTAGGTTCCTTGCTGCCTCCTCTGGGTATTACATAGTAGTGTCAGTTCACAGATCAACAGGTAAATGTTCAAATTGGTTAGTCGGCTTTTCAGACTTTAGAATGTATTTTTAACTGATTCACTTATACTTATCATATATTACATGTACTTATTAAGCAGACACTTTTGTCCAAAATGACGTAATGTTGAGGATCAGAGATCAGGGCCAGCCAGTGTCCCTGGAGCAATTAGGGTTAGGGCCACCCTTAAGGGCCCAATGGAGAAATTAAACCAAATTAACCACCACCATCAAATATCAGCACTTCTTCATTACCTTAATGTGCTCTTTTTGGTCCTGTCATGTTTGCACACTGGTCATATGTAAATCAAATATAAATGATCTGCTTCTCTAATAGCCAGCTATAAGATATTTACATTATGTATTTTTAAACAAAGGAATGAAGTAAGCCAATTCAATATAGTAACGTTACAGCAGGGCATGACAGAGGAACAATCCGCATAGTGGCTCTCAAACAGGGTTTTATTAAACAAATCAGAAGAAAAAGGGAGACCTGGAAAACAAAGGGACCACGACGGGTTGAGCCGAGGCAGGGTACCAACAAGACCTAACAAGCTACAGTAACATTAAAACACATCTAGGGGAACCACAGGTAAGTAAGCCATAAAGCATAGGCGCAGGGAGCAAATACAGGAACCAAAACACAAAGACCAACTGAAGAACATGACACAGGCAGGCGACTATAAGCACAACTAATGAGGCTGTATGAGGAACAGGTATGGACCATAGACAATTAACCAAACACTGGGAACTTAGGTAACAAGGGCCAGGTTAGTGTAATTACAATCACCACTACAAATTCAAACACTAAGAGATACTTGGAACAAGGTAAAATAGGGGCGTGTTTCACGAAGCAGGATTTCCTGCATAGTTGGAAAACTTGTCTGATTTAAGGTAGTCTGGACTAGATCAACATTATCTTTGTTAGCCTAGACTACCTTAAATCCAACAATTATCTGGCAAAGAAATAAATCTTGCTTCATGAAACAGACCCTAGAACATAACTAAACTACACACAGGATGGGTAAATCGTAAACAAGGACACAAATACAGAAACCTAATAAGGTACAATAAACAACTAACAAGGGACAAAACCAAAATCAAAATCTCTAAAAGAACTGAGACTGGCCTATGGCTAGCCTTGAACTCACGATTGTGGGGATGCCTGGTTCATAGCCACACTCACAGTCTATACAGCCACGCGAGAGTAACAGCATTCAAGATTTCAACAATACCACAGAAATGATGTAGACACCATAACAGATGTGCTTAACCCTTGTGTATTTTACTTCTTCCATTCAGAATTCTAGATTCTATAGAATTTATCCTCATTTTAAAAATGGACTGGAGTTACTTCAACCCCAAAAGTAACACAGGGGTTAAGTCTGCGCTCCGTAGCTGTACCTTCTAACCCTGTAACTGTGTTAGCCCATCTATAACCGTTCATTCAGTACAGGGTCACGGTGAACCTGGAAGCTTTCTCATGAAGCACAGGGCGGGGGACAACCTGGACAGGATGCCAGTACATCACAGGGCACATACACATGGGCAATTTAGAGACCTCAATTTACATTACATTTATTCATACCTATTGCCTTCGGTCTGAAGGGACTTGATGGACTGATAAAAATTATATGGGAATAACCCAGGATGGGGCGCCAGTCCATCACAGGGCACACATACTGTTTATGCCAATGGGGAATTTGGCAACTCCAATTAACCTTTGCATGTTTTTGGACGGTGGGGGGGAAACCAGAGAACCTGGAGGAAACCCCACAACAACACAGGAAGGTGCCCAAACCCCAGAGCATTCACCTGAAACATACATGGATGGCTGAAGCATAGTCATACCTCCCAGCCCTAACCCCACCCGCGCAGCCTGCCAGCCTGTGGCCACAGTACCTCCTCTGTCCATCCACTCAGCGTACACTCTGCTCTGTTGACTATGCAAACCAGCAGGTTCCAGGTCAATGCATGCATGTCTGTGTGATAACTTGTTTCAATTAATTCGCACAAGGGTGTACCTGGAGGACACCTATGCAAACTGCACACAAGAAGCTGGGGGTGGGAATTATACCAACAACCCAGGAGGCAAGCGGCAGCAGTGCAACAACATGCCAGCATAGAATATATTGTAGCAAACTGGTGAGTTCCTAGTCACATTCATATTGTTGTAAAAAAAAGAAAAACTCTTTACTAATCAACTCACTCTCACAGAATACAGCTCAAACATGCTAACTGTTGCTGGGCAATATGATAGTGGTCAGAGTAAACAGCACATGGCAGCAATGAAACCAAACAGAACAACCAGCGTGATATAGCCAATGATAAAGATTATGAATCCATAAAGTAAATTCTTTTTAAATAAGCATATAGAACATTGGGATGGATATACTGAAAGCAACATTGTAGGAATTTCATATGGGGGGGTACAACTTAATAATTTAAATACAAAGGTCTTATTATTATAGGACCCCATACTGTATAAGTCAATGAAATCAGTAAGCTTCTATAATATCCCAGCATATTACATTTCTGTAAACCTATAATTGTCATATTATTGGGGGAAGGGGGGGGGGTGGTAAATGAATCTAAATTAGATATGGGGGGACACCCCATCCTTTTCTTATGCATAGCAAATAAAAAAAAATCTTGCACAGATAGATGAGGAGGAGGGGGGACTTTGTGTATTGCAGTATGGCATAGATATAGGAAACTATGGGCACTCAGTTCTTCAGACTGTTAGACAGAAAGAAAGAGAGGGAGAAAGCACACCCTGGAATCAGGAGAAAGAGGTCAGCTGAGCTAAGAGCAAGTAAGGATGGGGGGCGGCCAAGATGGATCAAGCCAATTGGAAAGGAAGGGGGAGACTCCAGGAACAGGCCGAAGCTTGTGTGTAGATGCTATTTTAATTCCTGAAGAGACGTCCAACATAAGCATCATGGGTGTACTGGCTCAGACTTCTGTCAGGTAACATTCAACACCCTCACTGTTTCACTGCTGGCATTGAGAGTCTCATTAAGTTTGAATCAGTGAGGGCAAAGTAAACAGAACCACCTCAAAACCCACATATTTCCATTTGACAAAATGAACCCCCTATACGATCTTAATGTTTCAGCATGGCTTAACATTCTTTAACTCATTCATTCAGCGTTTCGTAAATTCCTGGTGTCTGTTTTTTTTTTTAAATAACTCAGTTATACTTTGACCCTTTGCCACCATTACAGCAACAACCTTCACAAATTAATTTCCTGGAATAAAGACAAATTGGAGATTAATAGCATGCATTTTTACTTAATTATTAGTCACTTGCTCCCTGTTGCATCGCATTATTCATATTATTGCTGTTGTTGTGAGAAAACCAACATATTGGTGCTGATGCATAAATGTCATTCAGTGCTTTAGCCTTTAGCTTTTACAGTAGATTTTTTTTAAATCATAAAAAACAAAGACAAAAAAGGAAAAACTCTGCTCTGGGTTTAATTACACGCTATTCAGAGTAAATTTTTGACTCCAGTTTGACTGAGACCAGAGCAATTGCCCACCACAGACTGATATTTTCTTAACTTTGGCTGAAGTTTGCCAAGTAAAAGCTGTGTGCTCCAATTTGGAGTGGAAAATTTTTGTGCACCCTTCAGCTACATGGAGTCCTTTTTCTGAAATTTTCCAGTGAAATTCCAGTGTAATGAAATATAAGGACAGTAAAGGCTGAATATCCAAGTATTAGCCAGACCCAGACCAGCAAAGCTTCGGATGGATAACCTGGTCTCAACTACAGGTGATATGGTTTATCAAAACAAAAGCATCATATTGCCATATATGAAAACTCCATATGTATAGTAATCTGCATAACTTAGGGGGAACATACAAGCTCCACTCACACAGTAAATGGGAAAAGGATTCAAACCCACAACCCTGGAGGCACTACCCACTAAACCACCATATAAAGGAAAATGATTAGCTTTGGTTCAGCTGTGTATATGTGTGGAAGGGGATAGTAGGCTGTAGCCTATGGCAGACATTTGGTGGGTTTGTGGTTCTTACTTAACTCCAGCAAGTCAATTCAAATGGAATAGACACCTCATCTCAGCAGATGGTGAATGCCATTTAGATGTCATTCTGAAGAACTTCGTGACACACTGTTTGGATACAGCTTGGCAGGCCTAATACCAAAATCGCAATATTTTGCGAAACGTATTTTATGCACAAATGACATCTTTTACTATGGCACACTAAGCATTATTGAAGGCAGGGGTTTCTTTACTGACAATTCCATCAATGGAAGCAAAAGGAGAGCAGATGAAATGTCATCAACTATTAAAACAGAATATCTTCCATCTAGTAATGGCCGCTGTAATTAGTCTGCATGCTTGGAAGAAGGAGGAGGGGAAAGAGGAGGAAAAGAAAGAAAGGAGAACCCTTGGTCCGCTCTTCCCATCTCTCCAGCTTCCTCCTCTCGCATTCAGTCAGTGAGGGCTGGGGAGCGAGGAGCCAGAGCAGCGGACTGGCACGCACAGGGGGGCTAAGCCCTGGTAAGGCTTCCTTTTATTTCAAATATCAGAACATGCTTGCTGCACAGTTTACCTAATGTGTGTGTGAATGGTAACTATGGCAATTCCAATCCATTTTACATTACTGTGTCTCATTTGCGCCGGTGTTTCTAATTTAATTTGGATGTAACGTATTACATTTGATGTTTCCAAGCAATTATGTTAATGTACATAGATGACAGTTACATTTAAACATAAAAATTAAGCACGAAAGGCAAAGAGACACTTCTAAAAAGATTTTTTTTTCCATTGTCTTTTACTTTGCCTGCCTTTTTTGCTGTCTTGCATATCTCTCTTCCATAATGTCACAATTCCCATTTTTATTAGTCTACATTTCCATTAATATACTAGTGTTTGCTTTCCAGAATTATGTATTATGTATATTCCCGCTTTTTCTTATGTTATTAAGGATGGATTTTATGTTGCCAAGCATAAAATAATGCAAAGCTGAGAATTCCTGGTATGCAAATATCTTTAACTTTACTTGCAAGGTAACATTTAAACCAAAAAAGAAATGCATGAACCTAAACTTCATTTTATGCTGTGTAAAAGGTACAGCCCAGTGAGGCAGAATACAATGGTGCTCTGTGTGTCTGCATTGCTCACATATGCCTGGCTTATAGGCCTCTCAGTTTATGACTTTGCGTCCAAGCGGCCAAAACTGAAATAAGTTGTTCCTCTGATTTCCTTCATGACTTCATGCATTCTTTGCTCTCACTTCCTGACTAAAAATGCAATTGTAGCTCAGTTGTTGCTTCAGAACTGTACAGAATATAAAATGTATAAGTTAAAAGCAAACAGTGAAAAAAAAAACTTATCTTACATCTGGGAGGCCATTGTAGATTCTGCATTTCTGTCTCCGTCAGGTAACTTCAGTGCCATCTGCCTCGCTTGTGTGTCGCTTTGGATAAAAGCATCTGCTAAACAATTAAATGTACATTAGTGTGCACTGCTGTGGGGAGCAATGTAGAGGTATAGGACATAAATTGGTCATGGTACGGCTGATTGGAGTTTACACCATTACAAATTGGATCACAGGCAAGTTTGCTTCACTGACACATCAGGAAACAAAACTGTATCATTTCAGTCTGTAACTGTGCAAAGCCCACAACTCCCAACATGTACCCCATATAAATCAAAGAAATCAGTAAGCTTGTATAATATCCCAGCGTATTACATTTCTGTAAACCTATTTGTTTATGCGATTCGCAGCAGCTGAAGTTTCATTAATCTGAATTGTCTTTCTTTTTAGGGAAACCTGCTTGGATTCTGTATCTTCTGCTCTTTGGAGCAGACGAAGGACCCTTTGTCAGTCACTCCGTTTTATCTGTTCCCAAAAAAAAGGCCATCTTGGAAACTGCTCACACTCTGAAACCCAGATTTCAAGTTCCAAACCAGCAACCCCGTTGATATATATATTTCAGCATTTTTCAAGATGCATGCTCGTTTTTCCCCTCACTGCTTTGAAATGTTCTTCTTCATGAGCTTCCTCTGTGTTCTGCTGCCACCTTCTGACCTACAGTCCATAGCTAATGACAAAAACCCAAACTCCAACACACCAGTACCAACACAGTCCAGCTCCTCAATGAAAATCATTCCTTCAAAACCTCAGACCAATTCCCAGAATACTATACTTACAAAACATAGTCCTGCAGCTTCTGAAAAAGTTGGGCAAGACCAGGTTTTAGTCAGTCACAGCCAGTCTACTCTTGCTTTTCCCATCCAAACCAGTAATCAAAGGGATTTAGGAGATGCCAGCCACACTTCTGGACATTCGCCAGTTAAACTCTTGATTTTGGATACTTGCATCGAGAAAGACAAACAAGGAGACACCACCAACCAGACTCAGGGCCACAGCCAAGAGGTGGACTTGGAGCCAGGTTCATCGCTGATTCTAACTCACAAGATCAGTGTTATCCCAGAATCTTGTGCTGGGAGCTGTGAGTCAGAATTTTCTGCCCTGCAGAAGCGTTTGGAAAGGCTGGAGATGGAGGTGTCCACCCTGAGGAGAAAATGTGGGGGTCCTGAGAGCACCTGCCCTTCCCCACAGCAAGGAGGAGGTAATGCAGTGCAAAGGATGACAGTCATCTTACCATGCTGTCCACCTGCCTATTGCACTCAAAATGCATATTCTCACTGATATACTTCATATATATTTTTAATATACAATAATATATATGACTGGTTGGAGTCATTTCCATAATGTGAACTATAGGTAAAATATTATTCTGAAAATGAAATAAATGAAGACATACAAAAATGAGCATTATCGAGTTACTAAATAAATTAAGATTAAAATTACGATAAACTTTTTTGATCCCGGGGGAAATTACTGAGGTCATAAGGGCTATAAGGTAAATTCAGATCTGAAATTTTCCAACACAAATTTTAAAAAATCCCATTTACAAAGATCACATATAAAATTAATTCTTTACTACAAATTCCAAATGTGGATTTTGATGGGAATTGATCTTCAGCCATTGCCCGTGTAAGGCTGTAATTCTCTGTTTGCTGTTTCCAAGGGGAAAATGGCGACGAGTGTCCAGATGACTGCAACGACCAGGGCCGGTGTGAGAAGGGAAAGTGCGTCTGCTTCCCAGGATTCAGCGGCCATGACTGCAGCGCGGCCACCTGCCCGCCCGGCGGCTGCGGCCATCGGGGCAGGTGTGTCCGTGGCAAGTGCGAGTGCAACGCTGGCTTTTCGGGGGTGGACTGCACCCCTATGTCTTGTCCTGGTAACTGCAGCAGCAAAGGACGGTGTGTACAGGGGAGGTGCATTTGTCACCCTGGATTCACAGGCCCCGACTGTAGCAGGTGTAAAGATGGACACACTGGGACTGAATGTGAGAGCGGTAAGTTACTTATCCATTAACATTCACTAAAGGCCAGTCTTATGTACCAGTGTGTAATGTGTTACATTGTTAGGGACAACTACGGTGCACGTTAATATAGGTACTTACACATAGTACATTTATGGGCAGAAAACTCAAATATGTTCTTTGATGTAACTCTTTAATTTCCCTAGTCGGTTTGAAGAAGTACAGCCTATTTTTCAGTTATCTTAATGTCATTAATATTTTGGGAGAAAAAAGGGAACAACAAAAACAAGAAGATATTCATAACATTCTGCACCTTTCTTAGCTTGCAGCAATGTGAAATCCCTGTGCGACAGTAGCCGTTTCATGATTTTAGGTTTAAAAGATAATGGATCTTAGTAAATAGAGCACATTTTTTGTAGTAAAATGATACAAAAGAAGAATCATTATATATATATGAATTTTTTTGTGAGCTGGTGTACACAAAATGTTTATACTTATATTTCTATGAAATATTTTATATATTTTATATTTTGTATTTTTAAATTTAGATGGGAAATTTCCCAAACTCATTTGTGATCAACATTAGTTTGAAATGAGACACAGCTGCGTTGCTGAATAATTATAAGAATATAAATATGGCCTGATATTGTATGATGTTGTAAGTTTTAGTTGTCAATGGCTTAAAACTCTCACTCCTTTGTTTCTAGACAGTAGCAGGAATGTAATTACCACAATGACTATAGAAACTGTGACAATGAAGCTGACACCAGGAAATGACACGATCAAAGAAAAGATACATGGGAAGTTGGACAAGACTATACTCTCCAAAAGTGAGGAGAAGAAAAATCCACAGAGAACATCAAGGAGGGGAGAGGGGAGAGGGGAGATGGAGAGCGCCACTAAAACCAAAGTGGGCTCGGATCTGAAACCAGATACTATAAAATCTCACAGTAAAGTGGATTTGGGTCTGAAATCAAATACTACAAAATCATACAAAAAAGTGGACATGGTTCTGAAATCAAATACTACAAAATTACATAGTAAAGTGGACTTGGCTCTGAAATCGAATGGTACAAGATCACACAATAAATTGGACTTGGGTCTAAAATTAAATACTACAAAATCACAGCCAAAACTGGACTCGGGTCTGAAATCAAATACTACAAAATCACAACGAAAACTGGACTCGGGTCTGAAATCAAATACTACAAAATCATACATAAAATTGGACTTGGGTTCGAAATCAAATACTACAAAAACACAACCAAAACTGGACTTGGGTTTGAAATCAAATACTACAAAATTACACACAAAAGTGGACTTGGGTCTGAAATCAAATACTACAAAGTCACACAAAAAAGCGGACTCAGATCTTAAACCAGGTACTACAAAAGAAAATGAGGGATTTGAGTTTAAGCAAAATGTCATGGTCAAGAAACCGACAATTGTCCATTCCAACACTTCCAGAAGTGGACAAATGGGACATAGAGTGTTGCAGGCCATTCTACATCAGCCAAAAAGGAACATACAGGAACATCAGACAAAGGCCAGAAAACTAGATTCCAAACTACAAACCAAAGAGGATGATAAACGTCCCAAATCTGGTATAAAAATGTCTGTAGATGTCAAACAAGAGTCAGCAAACCAAACCGTTATAAAACCAGGCAAACTGATCTATCGCAACATAAGCCAAGCTTCAGCCTTTGTAAATCGAACAAATGTGGAATTGAAAGGCAAAGGAAGTTTGGCAAAAGCAACTGATAGAACGGAACCTGGGAAGGTAACAGAAAAAATGGTTTCGGCTGTGAAGAACACATCTAAAATCGTTGAAAAAAAAATACTCCAAAAGGCCAACCTAAGCCAGAGCAAAGTTAACAGAACACAAACCACTGGTGATCACCCCCAAACTAGGGATAACCAAGGATATAACTTAAGAAAATCTGAGGTCGTTCCTGTAAATGACACAGGTAGCAGCACTTTAGCTCTGGGAAATAGAACTGCGTTGAATAATTCAAATGCTGGGTCGGTGGAAGATGGCATTTCCTCAGTTAATCTGGCTGACGCTGACAAGGCACCTATAACTCAAGGAATTAAAACAGCTGCTTCTAAAGGATCGGAGAATGAGAGACTAAAAATGGAAAACAATATTAATGCAACAAGCACCTGGAAGAAAAGCGCTTCTACTGAATCAGAAACTCTACCACGCTTTGCCTCAAAAAAAATTCACACTCGTAATGGGACTCGTCCAACCTTGGAAGGTCCTCATCATCCTTCTAGAGGCCCCCAACATGGATCCAGTGATCCTAAGATGCAAAGCCAGCTTATAAAAGAAGAAAAGAGAATGAGGACTACAGGAAGCCATGGGTTGGCAGCTAGCAATATCAGTAGAGATGGACAAAGAACTCAAGAAATGCAGAGGGACATTACAAACATTCAGACAGATGTGCCCAATAAGATGAGATTCCAAGCTGAAGTAAAAAGGAATAATTCCAGTATTACTAAACTCAAAGAGGCTTCTACTAAAATACGTTACAACAGTACTTTAAGCCACACAGTGAACTCCGGTAAAGTCGATATTCACCCTGATTCGCGTATGGAAACCAACAGAAGCAGCAGCAGCACTCAAAATGGAGAAGTAGCTCTTATTTCTTTCAGGGTGAAAAACATAACTTCCAGGGGTTTTACCATAATTTGGGAGGCACCTCAAAGAATGTTTAAAAATTTCACTCTGACCCGAAGAGATTATAGGACGGAAATGGAGGAAGAAGATGAGATTGAGGAGAACAAGGAGGAGGAAGAGAATGAGGGGGAGGAACAAAGTGAAGGAGGTGCTTTGGGTCAAAAGGACGGTGACAGAATGGGAATTGATCAAAGTGCTATTGGCAAAGGCGTTGGTCATAGAAAGATCAGTCACAACAGCAGTACAGTTCATGCACTGCTGAATCCCCACAATGATTCAAGGACCAAATCACATGTCAGAAGATTCACACAAGTTATTGCAGGCTCAGCTCGCTCCTGGTCATTCCGGAACCTTCACCCTCAGTCTCGATACTCAGTGTCATTGTACGGAACAAGCCCAGGACTGCGATCCAAAATCCATCACATCACTGTCACAACAGGTAGCATTTTTTCATTTCCTTTTCCTGACTTCCCTTGGATCACAACAAATCCCTTCTACATTTTTATTGATGGCTAATAAAGGAATTATGATTCTTAAAGGTACATGCATAGTGACTCATTTCCTTTTATGTCTGGAGCATATCTACATTCTGTTCTAGTTTATCATAGACATACGGAGCTTTATTGCTACAATGATGTGTTTTGCATGAAAAACTGTTATAATTTATCATGCTTATTCTAAGTACTTTGATTGTGTATCTTGGCCTACATTCATAGTACCTCTGTTTTTGTTTCTCGAAGAGTCATTTATCGTACCTGAGTCTTACCACGCATCGTGACCTGGTTTCTCCCTGCCCTTTCTGCCTCACTCTGTTGTGACTCTTGCCTCTGACTCTACGTCTCCCTCATGCCATCCATCTCGCTCAGCTCCGGAGCCCCCCACTGACCTGCTATTCAGTGACGTTACCCATTCATCTCTTTATGTCTCCTGGACTAAGCCGAGGAAGCCAGTAGACCACTTCAAAGTCACCTACACTAACACTGAAAACGGTAAGGCTGGTCCTTGCTTATACTACTTTTAAAAACTTGTTTTATTTGTTACACTGAGTGTCTAACACAGTCGATTTGAACTCAGTAATTCCCAATATATTTTGTTCTCTCTTTTCCAGGGAAGCCTGTCACTGTGACAGCTGACTCCCAGCATTCCAGTATGCTTCTCTCTCAGCTCTCCCCTGGTTCATCCTATAAGGTCCGTGTGTTCTCCATGAAGGGATTGGACGAGAGTGACCCAATCACTGGCCTTGTTGTCACAGGTAAGAATCAGACAGCGTATTTCCTGCTTATAATGATTTTTAATATCTATTTGTAGCAGTACATCCTTCATTAAGTATTTATTCATATATGGTTAAGGTGAATCTAATCTTATCCCTGGAAAAGTAGCATGTAAGGCAAGGTATACCCTATACAGGAGACTGGCTATTGCAGAACACACATTGAATCAAGCACAAACATATGTTTGCAGTTATAATCAGTACTGAATATATTTGGATAGTGGGATGAAAGTCTCAAGACAAATATCTAGCCCATTGGTAAGTCATTTTAATAAATTTGGTGGTTTCCAAGACACCTGTTCCCAAAGTTTTTAAATGTATTATTAGTTTTTATATATGTATCGTGCTTATTTTACATATTCATTATGTATATCCCAAAGAAAAACACATAGAAAAGGGTAGACAGAGAAGACTGTCATGGATTCAGGGCCGATGGCGAGGCATGGAGTGGGCAGAAAAGAAAATATCCCAGACGAGAGTTGTTTCACTAGGGTAAACCCCGTGTGGGATCTTTATTGCCATAAAACTCAGGGCAGACAGATAACAGACAGGCTACCATGACGAGACAAGGGAGTGTAGGACTAGGGAACTCTTATATACTGGAACACATAGGAATGAACGAGGGGCACCTGTGGCTGATTAACAAGGGGGCAGGAACATGAGGTACAACAACGAGCTACAGGCGTGGCTGATTAGCAGCCCCGCCTGTGGGAAACATTGGGAGCAGACTAGGAGAGCAGGGCTGGACGTGACAAAGACTATCTTTTAAAAGTGTTAAATTGATTCCCCCATGAAATTTAGTAAGTAATAAATAAATTATTGATGAATATCATTTATGGAAATAATTCATGAAGTATTCTCAGTAATTATTATTCCTTATTCTCTCATCCTGTCTCAGTCCCTGACCCTCCAACATTCCTGCAGACCATCAATATAACAAGTACTAATGCTGTCCTGCAGTGGGCACCTGCTTTGGCTAAAGTTGACCGCTACATAGTGGTTTATGGATCTGAAAAGGGTGAGTGCCCCTGCCAGATATATATCTGTGTTGTGTCCCGTATACTCAGTAATTATCTGCCAGACCAGCTTAAGCAGTTATACCTGTGATATGCAGTTATACCTGTGATATGCAGTTATACCTGTGATATGCAGTTATACTGTGATATGCAGTTATACCT
>JAAGVU020000129.1:16497257-16511878 GCA_011763525.2 Mormyrus iriodes
GGTTGATTAGATAATTGCATTAATGAGAAATTGAACAGGTGTTCCTAATAATCCTTTAGGTGAGTGTATATGTATATGTGTGTATGTATATATACATATGTATGTGTGTGTTTATGTATGTGTGTGTGTGTATATGTATGTATATATATTTTTATATATAGAAAGAAAGAAAGAAACATCCACTGCATCTCTCAGACTTGAACTACAAGATTGATGCTAGCCTAGTTAATCTAACATCTTTATTTCTTTTATCTTAACCCTTCTTTGTTTTAAATTATTCCTAAAACTCTTCGGCACTGTAATGTCTGTCCTGTCATGGATGTAACACCGTCGGTCCAGGAGGAACATTATTTCATTTCAGTGTTTTGTACGTGGTTAAGATACTAATAAAACTTTAAGTGACTTGACTGGACTTGTCTCCCGCACCCTTTCTGGCTCCTCCTGTCCCTCCCAGCTGATTTAGTTTCCAGTGGGGGGTATTCCATCTCTCTGGGAGACTACAGCCAGCAGTGGAAGATGCAGCGTCGCCTCGTCCACAGTGCTCTGCAGCGCTGCTGTCTTAAATCCCTGCACGCTGTCATTGAGAGGCAGGCTCTCAACCTGAGGCAGGTAACGTAGAGTGACACCGGCTACATGGCAAGGCTATTCAGCCTGTGTATTTAGCAACATTAATTTAATTCAATTGAAACTGAGGTGTAGTGTGATCTTAGTCTTACTGAACATCGAAAGGACCTGCATGGTGTTCAGTGTCAGGCATTGACAAGTGTATGTGTGTCTGTCAGGTGCTGCTGGCCTATAAGGACACTGCTGTGGATCTCTCAGAGGACTTCACAGTGGCAGCAAGCAACGTCATTACAACTCTAATCTTTGGAAAAGACGTCAGTGCCTCTTGCACTTCCTATTTTTGTGTCATCCTCTTTTACTAATGGACAGTATATGATGTTCATACAATTCCTTGCTCCTCTCCTCTATGCATTTCATAAAAAAAGTAAAGCAGCTTTTTTCCTTCAGTTTAGCAAAATCTCCCCTGAACTCCAAAGCCTGCACAGCTGTCTGAATGAGATTGTGTCTCTCTGGGGCTCCCCCTGGATCTCCGCCCTGGACTCCTTACCTCTGCTCAGGGTTTGTACCTTTTGCCAACAAAAATGCATCATCTTTTTCCACATCGATAGTGTTTTGAAGCCAACACCATGTCATAATATACTCCTGGTGTTGCACCGTACTTCTGCAGCTCCAACTGAAAGGAGTAGCCACCCTTTGTAAGATGCTTCTAAAATTAACCCCTAATGTAAAGTGATGCAACACAAAATTGAAAGACCTAAGCAGAACATATAGATTATTCACTCCCTTTGAAGAAATAAGTATTTATTGTATGCAACTGTTGGGGAAAAAGGGTTAAGATACTTATTGGGTAGGAAATGACATGATGCATTGTAAGACAAATTCACTTTTGCTTTGCAAAATCAAGAAGCTGCCCAACCCCCACTTCTCTCGTTTACTGAAAGAAGTGGAAAGGAGAGATAAAATCATCAGAGGACACCTGAACGACCACAAGGTAAGAGAGCAGGTGGGCTGATCAGCATAGGAAGCCCCTCACTCCAAATACATCATGCAACAACACCAGCTTCTGTATAGTAGCTAATTAAAGTTTCAGCTGTTTTCTTAGTACTCTTTTGTCTAATATGGCCTAAGATGAAGATTCAGGACAAAGAGACAGAGGACACCATTACAGCCTCCCTTCTCCAACACCTGGACAAGCCAGGAGAGAAGAATGACAAAGTGGTACGTGACTGCACCAGTAAACACTACACAGCTGAATATTTAACTGGAACAGTGTACATGCCTACTACTAGTCACATGTTAGGTTTATGCATTTTTTTTCTTAACCACTATGCTACCTGCTGTACTTTGTGGTTTTTGTATACACTTTTATGGGTAAAAGTTTGTCTGTCAAGAAAATAAGTCTGTCTTGCGATGCAGTAAACAAGGAGTAGAGCCAGAGTTTGCTTTCAGATCCTTCTTAGAATGTTGTCATACTACTCCTGAACTGTGTGCAGGACCATTCTTCAAGAAGAAAGCCTGCAATTCTTTTAGAGAGAAAAGAAATAGAAATTTGCTTTGACACTTCCCTTAATGGTTCAACGATTTTTAGACCTGGTGATTGAGGAAAGTGTTTGACTTCAGCTTGGTGTTCATGAAACCACTCCTGCGTTTGTTTGGCAATGTTTATTAGGGACATTACCATCTTTGAATATTGGAACATTGTGAGGGAATGGTGTTTGCACCAGAGGGTACACTTGGTCCAGTAAAAGAGCCGTTATACATCCATGCAGAGCATACATTGGACCTGTTGAGTGTCACATGATTGCTGCCCATAGCAACAGACATTGGGGGTTTACGGCGTCCTTTTTCGAACGTAAACCTGTCTCGCGGTAAGAAGGAGGGTGAAATACGACTCATCCGCACATTATTACTTTTTTTGCATTGCTCAGGGGTCCTGATTTGTGTTCCATACACCAGCTGATGCATGTTCATTGTTGATGAGCCATGAATCTTAACCTATAACTACTGTTCCTCTTTGCAAATGCAGATTGTACATGTTTGGCACATACTGTCATGATTTTTGAAACTGTTCCCCGTACGTTAAATAGCTTAGCATTGTTTATGACTGATGCACCTGCAATTTGCACACTGACTATTTGGCCTCTTCAGAACTCTGTTAATTGTTGTACGTCCCTTTGAAAACACATCAAAGAACTCATTGTCAAGCCTCTGCTATAGCTGACATGTAGTGCTAATTTTTGTGTTTCCATTATTTTGTTTAGTGGTGCATATTTACACATATATTTTGCATTTTAATTCAGTGATGTTATTTCGGATATTGTTGTTATGGGTGTGCTGACAAAGTCATGTCTCTAAGGTAACACTCTTCTCTTTTTTCCTGGTCTTTGTCTGCAGACGCTGACAGAGACTCACCTGCACATGTCTACGGTGGACCTGCTCATCGGGGGCACAGAGACCACGGCCGCTTGGCTATACTGGACAGTGGCCTTTCTGCTGCACAGGCCAGAGGTCAGAGGTCACAGCATCCCTCCTGCTTTTCACCTGCAGAGTGCTTTTTTTATTATTTGAATCACATCACCATTAACCTCATCCTTAACCTCCTTAGATTAATCCTTGATTATTTTTTGTTTATTAGTGTTTTTCAGTGAGATGTGAATCGATGTTGCTGGGTAGACCCAGCACTATTATGTCAACACGCTGTAAACACATTTTTTCCTCACTAGGTGCAGTGGCGTGTGTACAATGAGCTGTGCTCGGTGCTGGAGAGTCGGTACCCGCAGTACAGTGACAGACACAGACTGCCATGCTTATCTGCCCTGATCAGCGAGATGCTCAGACTCAGACCCGTGGCTCCGCTTGCGGTTCCTCACTGCGCTACGAAGGACAGCAGGTGAACAGACACACCGTAATGCTGCATTACATCAGTCACATTACATTTACTCAGCTGCGACTAATATCACTGACAAGTGTAAGAGCAACAGAGAGCATGTATGGGCGTACCATATAAAATGACATTTGTTATATATTTGTACCAGGGATCCCCAGTTCCAGTCCTAGAGGGCCAGAATCCAACACAGTTTGTAGATTTCCTTGTTCAAACACACCTATTACATCTCGTAATTAGATGATTAAAATGTGTTTGAGCGGGGAAATCAGAAAAATATATTGGATTCTGGCCCTCCAGGACCGGAATTGGGAAACCCTGGTTTGTACTTTTTATTTTAGATTGTACCCTAACAGAATACGTTTTTGTGTTCAGCATTGCCGGTTATTTCATCCCAAAGGACACCATCATCATCCCTAACCTGTATGGAGCTCACCACGACCCAGCCATTTGGCCTGAGCCCAATGCATTCAAGCCAGGTGGGTCACATGGTCCTTTTTCCTGCTGTTCCTACATCACAACATCTTTCCTGGTAGCTCAGATTTCCTGGAACATCCTGGGAGTCTCCAAGGAATGGGCACTATGTCCTGAATGCCCCAGAGAAACCAGTACCCTATCTTGTAAGCTTTATTGTCATGAACACACCCCTCTACCTCTCCAGCCAGGCTACATTTTATTTATTTTGCAAATACCTTTACCCAAAGCCACAAACATTTTTGAGAAAGCAGGGTCAGACAGTCCCTGGAGCAATTTGGGGTTAAGGGCCCTGCTCAAGGGCCCAATCACAAGCAGAGCGACCCAACCCACTGACCCACACACCACTGCTGGTTGCAGCAATTCCTCTACCTGAAATCCACCAGGGATCGGCCCTGGCAGGCTGGGCTGCCTGAACACATAGCCCCCTTTCCTTTAGAAGATAAAACAGTGACCCTGATTTTTTTGTCTTTCAGAGCGCTTTTTGGAAGGGGGAGGGGCTTCCACCCGAGCCCTACTGCCCTTTGGAGGTGGAGCAAGGTTGTGCCTGGGGGAGTCCATCGCCAAAATGGAGCTCTTCCTGTTTACCGCCTACTTGCTGCGTGATTTTCAGTTCCTTTCGCCTGCCAATAATGCCCCTCTGCCTGACCTCAAAGGGGTGGCCAGTGTGGTGCTTAAAGCCAAGCCGTTCCGTGTCATAGTACGTCCGCGACCTTTATAATTACCAGATAATCAAAATAATATAGACTTTTGATATGTTTACCAAGTAGAAACTGATGTCAAATGTGTTATGAAGAAATACGGGGTTCCTACTCACTTTCCATTTTTCCAAATTCCATACCTTTCAGACTGTAGCGGGGGATGGAGATGGAAAAATGGTCAACCAGGGGAGGGTGGGGGAGGGTTGCTGTCCCCCTCAGAAGATGCCATCCTTGGCAACTGCTAATCTTGCTGGGATCCACCACCACCAGCCGCAACTACATGGCTTCTGATCCATCCATGTTCAAAATGTCAAACAGTGTTACACATGCTTTGCATTTCGATTTCTGATCACATTTGGGATCCTTAGCCAGCCAGTCACAATATTTGGCATTGGCAGATGAAAACTTGCATTTCCTCATTGTGAGTTCTGTAAATTACAAAATAGCCTACATCAATATTTCTTGCTGCAGATCAGTCAAACTTGCAGCCAACACACACACCACCCTGTCCCATGTTTGGGAGGTTGCTCTTCAAAGTGCACTCTATGCAGATTCTAGAGCTGACAACCAGCTCACATTGGTGAGTTCATCAAAAACATAACATTCAGATTACGTTCAGAGGGCTTCATGCAGAATACATACAGTAGAAGGGCGCTTTGTTGCAATAGTCTGGAAACACAGAAATATTTCAATACTTTCTTTCCTTTTTCAAATATATCCAGATTTGAAAAACACCAAAATCAAATTCCATTCTGTGTGGGAACCTGGAAATAGCCACAGGTATATAATTTTCTCAGTTCTCAAGCTGTATGTTACAACTTCTTAATTGTTTTTAAATTGATTTTTATTGCATTTTTGATTGTAGCTGGGTTCAGCCAATATAATATGTTCAGCTGAAGAAACACAGAAATACAATGTGTGAACTGCTGAGTGTGATGTATTCCTGCAGTGTGGACGTGGATAGTGTGTGGAATGTGGTAGTAATCAGGAGCACTGGGAGAAATCCCTCACAGGGAGAACAGGCAAGCGCACACTTTCAGACACTCATCTGTCTAACTTTACTTATTGCTTTTCCAATGTTCTTTAAAATAACTACAGTATAACAGCATAATCCATAATTGCACTTTGGAAAATATCTGTCCTAAGTTTCAAAGTATTAGTAATTACACCATTTATTTGGACATTAAATTAAATTATCTGGTTCCCAGGTAAATAGAATTCCTAAATGCATTTAACTTCATTACCAGCTTATATTAAACCTTCTGGACAATGTTGCTCTGTAAGCAATTTTGTCTGTTTTTAAATTTTAAGCAATTTGTCTGCCATTCATTTTCCGCATGGATTCATGAATATGATAGAATAGCTAGATCTGAATCTATTTTTATTCTGCATTCTTCATGTGTCTGATCCGTGTCGTACTGTTTGCAATCTATTTGATACCAGAATTCACGATGGAAATAAATGCCGCCTCTTTTGCATTCTATCTGCTTCTATCACCCATGAATCAGCTAAAAACAAAAGACAGAACATCAAGCGGCATATCTTACAATAAGAAACTCTCCCTATCTTATGACCCCGATAGCTGTGAGCGGGAGAGCGTAATTTGCTAACAGCATCATGGTTTGCTGCAAACGCATCTCTCTTAGTCCTTTGATCTCAACAGGGTTGGGGGGTTAGGGTTAGGGAGGGCAGAAGCATGAAGAGGAAATTGCAAGTGAAACTCTTAAAACCAGTACTCATTCAAAGTGTCTCGGGGCGGGAAAGAGTATGGGTCAACAGAAACTCTTACTTTTCAAGACTTTGTCACCTACTGACCCAGAGGAACGCAGGACGGCAAGGCAAAGGCGGATCTTGGCCTAACTCTGAGCTGAAAGTGAGAACCAAACGGCAGACCAGGTAAGTGCCTGAATTCATAATCTGTTGTTTTAAGCCAGTTCAAATTAAATGAAGACCATGGGCTAACTTTCATGGTGTTCTTGATTTTGATGGATCAACAAGCACGAGTGAGGCTTTTTACTGGAAAAACAAGAAGTAAGAACACACTACATCAACACATGCAGCTATTTTCACATTGCAATACAGCCATACCGAGAAGAACCTAAGATTCATTATGAATGGGAGGCGTGTATATAATGTCGCTGTATTACACCGCTACGTGGGCAGCGTATTTCAGAAAACACTTTTGATGCATTCAATTGTATTTCTTGATTACTGCATGCACATATGTAATAGGTCTAGCTAATTTAGTATTGGGGATATTTTCAGCCCTGCAATTTTCAAGTGATCCAAGACATAATCGTTCGATAATTAAACTATCCATGTGACGGATTTGCAACCAGTGAAACAGGAACAACATCACGCATCTCGCCGCTTAGTTTCAGAAACAAATTTTTTCAACCAATACTGAAAACATGCATGGTTCACCGAAATGACTCGACATTGTCTTTTTCTTGCTTGTTTTCATTTCACAGCAACTATTTATTTACAGCTCTGCAGCATCACAACTGTTATCTTTGTTGCAATGGCTTCAGGAGAGGAAGCAGGTTTGGCCATGAGTCTAGTCAATGAGGTGACCTGTACATTGTGCTGCTCCCTCTACGAGGACCCAGTCAGATTAGACTGTGAACACAATTACTGCAGAGAGTGCATAATAAACTACTGGAAAGATGGAGAAAAGACAGTGGAGAAAGACAATAAAGGTTACACCTGCCCTTTATGCTGTGAGATCTTTCCCCAATTTACCTTAAAAAGCAACAAATTGCTTGCCACCATTGTGGGCAGAGTGCGTGATTTAGGGCTGAAGTTAAAGGGGTCGATAGAGGACAGTGATAAGTTCTCCCAGAATGCCTTGGGGAAGAAGACAGAAACAGAAGCAGTGCAAGGTCTGTGCCCAGTCCACCGAGAACCACTGAAGATGTACTGTGTGGAGGAAAAGACGGCAATCTGTGTGGTGTGTGCTGTTTCCAAAGAGCACCGCGCCCACTGCCTGGCACCCATGGAGGAAATACTGGTGCAGTGTGAGGTAAAGGGCATGGAAACAGGGGGGTGAGATAAGGGGGGGTGACAGTTTGAGGTGAGGGGTCCCAGACGTGGGCCACAATGGGAAGCATATCACACAAGGATAGGGCAACCGGAAGGGTGCATAGAGGGTTACTGGAAAGAGAGGGTGAATGATAGAAAGTGAAATGTATATCAGAACACCAAGAATAAATTGTGTTTTTAGGAGAAGTTCGAAGAGGCTGTGAAACACTTTGAGGAAGAAGTGAAAGAAATAAAAGAACTTTATGAAAGGAAAGAACAAGAAATTAATGAAATAAAGGTATGGATTAATCGGGTATGCAGTAATAAATTACTCAAGCATTCAAATGAAGTTTTTAACTAGTATACAGTCTTGTGAACTGCAGTATGAGTAATTTGTACAGTGCGTAGGAAGCCATGATTTCACTAATGTGCCTGAGTTGATACTTTCTGTCTCTGTAGTGAACTTATTGCACTTAGGGATTATTTATAAAAATATATACTGGGGCACCACTAGAGAGTTTGGGCCCAATGAAACCATATGATATTGGGCCCCCAACCCAAACCAATCCAATTATGTCTAAAATCTTTTAGGGCCCCTGGCATTCAGGAGCCCTTGGAGTCATTCTAACTTTCATCCCCTTTACGGTGCCCCTAAATGTGTGTGTGTGTGTGTGTATATATATACTATGCAATGTTTATATGTATTTATACAATAATAAGTTAATGTATGTGTAATATGTAACATTTATATGCATATTCATAGAATACAATGTAGGTTTATTTTCTTGAATCCAGAAATATTTTAAGAAGAATGTCACCTACATTTTACTGGTCATTAACATGTTAATATTCCTGTTTCTCAGTCATTCCTGTGTTCTCTCTCCAGAAGCAGTCTCACGCCCTGCACGCCCACATCATGCAGGAGACCGACTGTTTGCAGCAGTGCATTGAGCGAGAGCGAGAGAGGCTCTGCTCCCTGCTCCAGAGTGACACGCAGAGGCTGCTGGCGCTCAGGCAGCAAAGCTCCCGGCACCTTTCCCAGGACATAGACGCCCTACAGCGAGATGTGGCTTCGCTCAGGGAGCGGCTGAGACAGGAGCCGCGCCAACCATCCACTATGATCGAAGTATCTTAGCTGATTTTTAAAGATCTTTGCATATCTCCTTTATACAAATTGTGACTATTTGTTTTTGAAGAACTAATTCTGCTAAAGCGTGTTAAAGCATGTAGTTCAGTGTGGTTCAACTGAATAGCAAATTTCCAAAATTCACTCAGTCCATGAGATACGTTTATGAGAAAATGTCTATGAACTTAATGAGTTTTGAAAATTTAACAATAGTGAAATATTTTGGATTACATGAGAACTAAATGAGTTTTGGTTCCCAATACTGTAACATATGATGAAGAAGCCTAGACTTTAGGTCATTGGCAGTCACACCTCAAAAACAACGAAAAATGAGATGGCTGAATTTTGGAAATTTTCTCCACAATCATAAATTCAGTGATAGCACAGTGGTGTGGTGTCCATATCTACATCAGCATCCATACAATTAAATGTATTAATTCTTTTTTATGTTTTTTTACTCAAAGGATATACAGGAATTGACTTTGAGGTGAGAAATATTATTTGCATTAATAACCATACGTTTTGTCATGTTCTTGTTTACTGCAGTGGATATGGTCAATGCCTACATTCTCCACCATGTCTGACAAAACATGGAGTTTGCATAAGCATTCCCGACAAAGGTGCTTCAGTCACAAATGAAACTGAACCTGAATAAGTCCTGCCTACTTAAAATTCCCCAAACATCGACATAAATAAGTTTAAAAAAGTAAATCTGAAAACAGTCTACATTAGTGAGACATTGCATTTTCTCTAGTTGACAGATCAGTGAGGTTCAACCTCCCAAAATACTCCCACTTCTTGACTTTACCATCTGAATGGGCCATTCCTATGCTAATTCCTCAAATGACTCAGCAGTACAGCCGTCATGTCTCTCACTTTGTCTCACTGCCTCAGAATATATTTTTTCTTCTTCATAAAGACTGAAAGCACAACCAGCAGCTCTGAATAATGAGGGGACAGATTGCTTCGACCTGGGAGTCTATAAGGGACCGATTCAGTACATTATATGGAAGAAATTAGGAGAAATCATTCAACCAGGTAAAGTAAAATATATTAATATCAATTTATAAACTTTAATTAAAATTTTAGTCTGGAACTAAATATAAATTCCATTTCTTTCTATATCTCTAATTGCGCAAACGTAGGTTTCTGGTTATGTAGAGTTTTTGTCACTTGATGCATCTCTCTGGTCTGAATGGAAAATGTATCACATCACTGGCTTCAAGGGGTAGCACAGTATTTATATAAAATAAGTAAAATCATATTGCAGATATGCATATTGCTTCCACTTCATAAAAAAAAATAAAGATACAAGTTAGATAACAACCGCCATATACCTGTGATATTGAGTATGCTGGTGCTCTACCTTGGTGTATACTGTATCATACAGTGTGTGTGTCTTTAGCATGTTTGCCCACTTCCTGTTATTGCTCTGAGTCATGATTTATTCTAAAAATGGAAGCAGGCAGTGGCAGGTGTGCGAGTGTTTTTACAAACAGGAAGGCGCACGCTACATATGCATAAACTTCTCAATGCAATTTCAGTTACTTTTTGATTTAGCGAAATGGCAGGTATCCTTCACTGCTGGGAAATTAAGAGCTCTAGTTATAATAATATTATATATAGGAGCACATTTTCCCATTGTGCTGCACTGCTGCGAGCAGAAACGTATTTCAGCTGTAGCGAGGACCACTGGAGGGTGACTTATGATTGCTGAATGTTATGAAATGCTGATAGCAAAGTTGAGAAATTGGTTTCTTTAATTTTAAAATACTTCATTTGGACCTACGCTTGTTGGCTTATAACACAAACTACAGGCTTAGATGTTGATTACCAGGGTAATGGTAATGTTGTCATTTGTACATATGTATTGATTGATGCACTCGCTCTGGTGCTCCGTTCTAGGTCTCTGCTTCTTAAGCCTCGATCCGGCCACCGCCAATCCTTTCCTGTCCCTCTCGGAGGACCTCACATCTGCTCAATACACCCACACCCCTAAAGAAGGGCTACCGACGGAGGAGGCTCGCTTTGAGTTCAGCCCCTGCGTTCTGGCCAGCCAGGGCTTCACCGTGGGCCGGCACTACTGGGAGGTAGATGTTGGAGACAGGTCAGACTGGGACCTGGGTGTGGCCGCAGTGTCGGCAGAAAGGGCTGGCTGGGTGGTTCTGTGCCCAGAAAATGGCTATTGGACGGTGGGAAACAAAAGTGTGAGGAAGGTCGGCATGTACCTTGATTACGAAGCCGGGCAGCTGTCGTTTTACAGTGCTGCAGACATGACCCCCCTGTTCTCCTATTTGGGAGCTGATTTTAAAGAAGCCGTGTACCCATTCTTCTATCCTAGTGCCGACTCCCAGGCTCAGCCGCTTAAGGTACTCAACCCGAGAGTGTAAAAATATGAAGGAAGGAACTACAGTAAGATACACATGTACAAAACCAAGAGCTTTATCCGATAGAGGTATTCCGGGGACAAGCACACTTAATGCATACTGCATTTCACTGGTGCACATGTTACTCCTGACAAATTACAGCAGTGTTATCTATTTCAGTTTTCTGTAGGACCCTCTATTCCATGAAATACGTTAAATTACGAATTGACAGTCATAATACTAGCTGCCACTAAGCACTATGGGAATAATTCCTAGCCGGTCAGGGGAGCCTTAGTATTAATAGCTTTCAGTTATTATTCTCAGTTACTTACCAACTGTAAAACAATATGTGGCGAATGTACTTGTTTTTGTCTGGTCAGAAGCAGCGTTATTGCTGGGTGGCGTTTGGAGGCATGATGGCTCACTTGGGGGGGCATGGCCCGTGAGTGCCCCCCATGACACAGACCCTGCCCCAGTGTACTGAAGGCTCTGTTTCCCAGTTCCCAGTTGTCTTGTGCCCCTGCCAAGGTCTCCTGGGTGTTTGGTACTCTGTGTTTCCAGTTCTGTGTCTGATCCCCGACCTTGTTCCCTGTTCTGATTTTTGCCCAGCACTTTGGATGCCCTTGGCGGTGATTGTTTTGCCTATCAGTGTACTGAAGCTTTGCTTGCCAGCTGATTTCGGCCCCTGCCTCTGCTGTTTGTATTACTGCTGCCTATATTATTGCCTTACCATGTTCTTGGATTCCTGCCTGTCTAGCGACCTTGCCCTTGCCTTTGTTCATTTTGTACTTCAGCCCAATTGGAATATTCTGGTGTTAATGACCCTTGGCCTGTTCCTGGACTTTCCTGTGTTTTACTATTCGTACTTTGTCATCTTGATTTTTGTCTTTGCCAATAAACAACCTTTCATACTGTGCCCCTCTCCGCGGGCGTTTGGTTCTGGCCTCAGACCCCTGTGACATTGGTAACTGTTAACAAATTAATTCACATTTTTTATAAACATAATTCAGTCTGGAAAATTGCAATCCTAAATTCATAAACAGGGAAGTGACGGAGTAACAATGGAGCTAAGGTGTGGAGAAACTGCAAACAGCCAAAACCCTAATTTTAAACAAAGGGTTAGGTGAAAAAGACTGAGAGGCACATTGAAATAAATTGGTTTTGGTACATGTATTTCAGTCAGCTCTTTGAGGAGCACCTTTATGGGACAAACAGTCTCAGGACTGACCGATCATTTCTCTCCAAGTTGCCCTCTGGTAAAGAAAGGACAAAATGGCAGGATGTCATTACCATTGTTAACTAACCAGCACATCATTCAGCATCAGAAGATAATGAACTAAACACTTCAGCACTGTAGAATTTAAAGAGCACCTCCTCTGTAGTGACAAGTACAAATATTTCCATCTTCACAGTTTTGAACATCAGTATCGGGCTTGATCACAGGCACCACAGCAGTTCACCGTTTCATTTGTTTTGTTACTTAACAGATAATCATGAAATATTTAACATTCGTTTTAATATCCTGGAGCTAATTCTGGACCCAGACACTAAGACATTTTGTACGGTGTCTAATGTTTAATGCTTTCCTCTGATAAGACAATCGATTAAACTCACACCAACTGAAGTTTCTGATTATTATAGGACATTCATCTGAATATACTGGCACAAGCAGACAGGGGCCATGGTGCAATGAGGCCTCTCAGAGTTTCGGGGATGCAGTGAAGACGTTAGGGAGTTGGGGAGCCTCTGGGAAGCCATGAGTTTGACGTAGATCGCACTGTAGGTCATCAATAGATGATAAGCTGTGATCTGCACAGACAATAGCAGTGGGTTTGCATGTGTAGTACAATCATTGCGTTGCTTTCCCAGAATGTGTTGCAGAGTAGTATATTTATGTAATCATATTTAATATATTGAAATATAATTTTTTTTCAAACCCCCCAATATTTTTCCCATATATATATATATATATATATATATATATATATATATATATATATATAAAATCACACGCATAAACATATCTACCTGACTTTGCATTGTTCAATTAAAAGTTATATTATTATCGCTGCCAATTCTTAAGCTAAATTATATTTTTAAAACGATTAAGTGTTTCACATTGAAATGCTTGTCTGCAGTGTATTAATACTCCACTCAAAAACTCCCACTGAGACATACCTATTCAAGGCAAAATCTTATAGAAGTTTAAAACAGACAATACTAGTATTGCTTCATTCTGTAATATATATATAAGAATAATTCAATGACACCAATTTACAGCTTAATCTGGCCACAATAACTATAAATCCATTTACCTTATCCAGTACAAGGCTGCGGTACCTTCCAAAGGTATTTCATTAAAACGAATGATTCTAACTCCAAGATGTTTTTCTAAACCATGTTTTTTCCTTGTAAGACCATATTCATTATTAAACTGGGAGTAAATGCACTGTAATATTATAGTTTTTATAAAATCTGCAGCAACATTTCATTAGGAGGATTGCAAAGTACATAAAATTTTAACATGAGAAGCATAGCTGTTCTCCAAAAGATGTTGCATTTTACACATACCGCAAGTACACATACACATTTCAAAGTTGAAATAGTGGAATTTAATTCAGTTTCAGTTCAAAAATAATTTTAGATAAAGGTATTATAGGTGCCTTCCGTTACCTAGGAAACTGTGCTAAAGATATAAATAAAGTACTACTAACGGAATTGTTTCTTCTCTATAGTGGGGATGGAAATGGGCCACTCTGCCTGCTGAAACCTTAGAAGGTTTTTGTAAGGAACACTTATTCCAAATAAATGCAATGGAAATAAAGTGGGGTTTTTTTCCCGATTTTTCTTTAAAAAAAGAAAACAATTATCCTCCAGCTTAATCCAATCAAAATAAGCAGTCATGTAATTGTTGTTTTACAGCCAGAAGCAAAGTAGTTTGGAGAAATGCGAAATAACTGAAATTACTGTTGTGATTGTAGACACAGCCCCTGGAGGTTTAAAATGTTATGCATCTTTTATAATAGGGCATATCCTAATTAATTCTGCTTTAGAGAGAGAGAGAGAGAGAACCCTGTATCATACGTTTACGCAGGTCTAGTAATGATGGCAAACTTTGGTATGAACAGGATTGCCATGCAAATGGAGACCAAGAAACAAACTTTCATGAAGCACAAAAAAAGAAAATAGACAATGTATGACAATGTATGTACATTATACTGTGATTTACATTTAGCAAAACTGTACAAGCTAATCTATAAGAGGGCGAAGCATATTGATTATTTACAGATGTTTAAAAGCAGAAGATGCTGAGCTTTTTGCTCATGGGAGTTTTACTTACACAAAGATGTTCTGAGGGCAGGAGGAAAAATGATTTGTTCAGAGAGATAACCAATCAGATTGTAGAGGAGGTGGGTCCAAGCAACTAGAGGAAGCAAGATCAAGACATATGATTGGTTGGTCCTGCCTCCTCTAGTTGCTTGGAC
>JAAGVU020000129.1:16511978-16534302 GCA_011763525.2 Mormyrus iriodes
TATATATATAAAATCACACAGCCTACTGTGTAAAAAGAAAATAAAGTAAACAGAAGCCTGGGGGAGAAGAACAAATACCTGTAGGGGAGAAAACCTGTAAGTATAAGGGGGTATAAGGTCAGCTGGCTGCGCACCCATCCTTGGCATGGTAACTGTATAAGTTATATTGGATATCAGCAGATACGATACTTTGGATATTGAAAAATTAACAGAAGTATAATGGGGAAAAAACATACCAGATTGAAGATTTCTTTTGTTGTAAAGTATGTTAAGGGCAGAGGTGGAAAGTTCAGATCCAGAAAGTACAAATCCAGACCAAGATTTTGTCTCTGTAAATGTGACTCTTTATACTAAACTGGTTGGTTGAAACAAAATGTTGGTCTGGATTTATACATTCTGAACATGAACTTTACAGCTCTGGTTAAGGGCCACATGGTGCTTTACCCTGGCATTAAGTTGCTTCACCGAAACTATCATTAGTACAGGATCTCAGTCTAGCTGGCACCCCACATGTATATCAGCTGCTAATATCAGGCAACCAGAAAACCTGCATACAGAGCAACTCTCCATGGAATATATCAGAACAGTTTGACAAAGAACCTTATCTGAAGCTTTTATACAAAGCAATTTACACTAGAGAGAAGGGTAACGTTTTATGTGTGTTCCCTGGGACACAAACCCATGACCTTTGGGTTGTTAGCACAAGGCTGTACTTGCAGAGCTACAGTAAGTGTTATGCCTTATTTAAAAATCATGCATCAAACCTGAGAAGAGAGTGTGTGGTCTGGCACAAGGCTGTAGGTCTTGGTGAATGCTGACCCCCTCTGGCTATTTGCAGTATTGCAGCCTCTGCCTTGATTCTCTGCGAGCAGGGGCCTCGTTTCCTCGGACCGCTCCTCATCTGTGTCTCCATATCCAATATCGTGGCTTGATACGGCAGTCACGAGGTGTAGATGCGACATGCTTCGTTGGAGTCTTTTCTACAATAGAATCAACAACATTGATTATTTTATAATTATATCACATATAATATATAAGCATTCATTGGAAGACTAGATCAGTTAACACAGAGAATGCACAATGCGCATAAATATCGTGTTGTACCTTTTTGACCTTGGTGATATGTATATTTGTATGCTAAAAATTGACCTAATGTCTAATTGGACCTCTTGTTGTTATGTATGTGTTTTGCTGCAGCAATTCAGGTTCTCAAGGTTTAGACAGCCGGGCCCTTTGAACCAGTAACCTTCTGATTAGACGTTAATGTACCTGTTTTAGGTTACTTGCTGTCTTAATTTAGGCAAGTTATTTATTGATCAGAAAAGACCATTGCTGGGTGGGTTTGGGGGAATACAGGTCCTTGAATGGAGGAAGTCCGGTGTTACACTTTATTGTCCTCCACCTGCCCTTAGTTCTGTATATGGTTTGAATGGCTTCTCTGATTTCTCTGTTTTCATTCAGTTCTCCAGTCCTGTGGAAACTGAAATTTTTAATTTATTTTTGTTTGTTTTTTTGGTCTCTTGTTACTTTCAGCAGACAAAATATAAAGTGCAGGGAGGCCACGTACCCATTTGTGCATCTCTTCACTATCTGATTTATCAGTCTGAGGACTGAAGCTGTCAATTTTCTTAAATTTTCTTAAACTTCTTTATTAGTAAATCTACAATTACTGTACTTCACAGTTGCTATGTACGTATACCTGAATTTATTTATGTGAGTGAGGCAGATAAATAGCTATTCATATTTAATAGGCTACTGATTAAATTAACCCAATGATACTGGTTTTAACATCTTGGAAATGACTTTCAGCAGCTCTTCTGAAGGTGCTTCTCCATTCCTTCCATTTTTCGTCTCATATTCATCAGAAATCAACTTAAGCATGTAAAAAAAAAAACAGGTGAAAATCTACTGATAAACAAAACCTGGAGCTCCGCCCCTATGACCTCCATCTGCTCCAAAGAGCTTGACAGTCTGGCCAGGCATGGAGACAGATCCCAGAACAGAAAGCATAGCTATAAAGGAGGGTTAAGGGTAACAATGAAGGGAATAAGGCTTCAAGGATCTGGAATCAATATATAAAATATGAAATATTCCATCTTCCAACCTTATTGTTTGGTACGGGGTCACAGATAACCTGGAGCCTATCCCAGGCCATGCTGCGCATAAGACAGAAGCATACACTAGTGGCCAAAATTGTGGAAACACTTCCAATTTTTAGAGATTGAAGAACTTTATTCAGCTGTCGCTCCAGTTACTCTTGTAATTGTCCAATGTATGATATTTGTAACATTTTTTGATTGTTTATAAACATTAGCACCAGTATCAGTGTAGTGATCTTTAAAGCGTAATGCCAAAAATGCTAGGTGTTTCCTCAGTTTTGGCCACTACTGTAACATAGGGAGAGCACTGTGGTCAGTTTAAAAATTCCAGATCTCCTAAACGTATGTTTTTGAGCTGTCAGAGGAAACCTGTATTACACAGGAAGAATTCCACACACGTGCAAAAGAGATCAATTCAAACTCACAATGACACAGTCAGTTGCAAAGGTGCGACCCACCACCATATCGCCCTGTATGAATGGCTCTTACTAAGGCTTTTTGTTTTTAAAGGATTCTCGTATAGTTCCATTACAAAGACGTTCTGAGTCATCCAGTCCCACCAGTAATCTGTACTTCCACAGCCTCTCATTCACCTGGACCAGCCTAACATCAGTGTTAATGTTTATCTGAAAGAAAACAGAAACAGCTTTGATGCACTACAAGTGTATAGCTTGAAATATATAACTTGAATTCCAGTTAGCAATATGTGTCAGCTACAACGGAGGTCCGATAATCAGCACTTTGATAAGTGAGTCTTCAAAGCAGAATGAGGCAATAACAAAGTTCCAAAGGCCAAAGAGTCAGAGTTGGAATTGTACACAGAACTGAAACATTACTTATTGTGTTGAGGGGAACCGTCTCAAAAATCACCACTGCATGCTTTGGCAAAGAGGAACAGTGGTCACATGTCAAAGTTCACCGATAGGGACAAGCGGACACCTAACAGGAAAGTTCCAAACAGCATAGAAGTGCTGCCTCAAAAATTACCACTGTATCATCACCTCTGTGATCCAATCTCAAAAAAGCAGTACATGCTAAACTTCACAAAGCTAGAATTCAGGTGTAATTCTAGGATTTGACCCTTAGGGCGCTCAGCCCCCTGAAGAAATACTGGATGTCACCGCCACATGATTAAATTTGCCAGGAGGAGCGGGGTTCCCCACAATAAATTTTGCCGAGCCGTGGCGGTGAAATGTACATCCAGGACAAATCGTTAAATGTATTTACAAAAACTATTTTTCAGGGGGGCTGAGGCAAAATGAGTCATCTAATGAGTCATTACACTATTTTACCTACATCTGGATGCATTTACATTAGGATAAATTCAAAGGATACCTTCAGCCCAGCATATCTGTCACAAATTGTTAAACATGGTGAGGTGCCTGCAATGATAAGATCGCTGCTCTTCACAGCTGTATAACAACCAAAATATATGAGGCCATTTTCAGAACCAGGTGCAAACACTTCTCTTGTGATGTTCAGAGGCGATAATGCCCACATACAAACGACAAATGAAATCCAAGAGTTGCTTCATGAACCTCATGATGAAGTCAAATGTCTTCCATGGTCTCCCTATATATGTGCGTGTATTATATACATGGATTGGTACAATCTGTCATTAATTCTAAAAGAGATTCTGAAGTTTGTTTCACTTGATCTGAACAGTGATTTCAAGCTTTATTGTCACATGTGTTCCAAATAACCCAGTGGAATTCTAGCGGTACAGTATCAGCATACGGATGGTAGTGGAAAACCAGATGCAGTGCGTAGGTAATGTGAGAGGTTTACCTGCTTGTTGCTGTGATTGACAATGAGCATAATCGCAGACGTGATGAAGATGGAGGCTAGACTGACAGAGGCACAGAGAATCCCAAAACCTTTAAGGTCCAGCCTTAGGTAGAGATGGAGGGTGGAGTAAAGGCCACACCAGATCACCAAATACAGCACCTACAACAGCAGCAGAGAGCCATGACAGGTGAACAGAGTGGGCAGTGTCAATTGTATATCATGAAATGTCAGCTAACCAATATTGTGCAAAATCATGGACATTTAGCTAGGTTTTATATACAGTTCACGATATTTTGCTAATGTGTTTTTGTAACGAATCATGTTTTGATAAATTAAGATTTATTTAAGATTAGTATTTAAGATTGCAGGGACAAATCCCGACATTGACTTGTCTATGCCTCTCACCAGCACAAAGAAGAACTGAAAGTCAGAGGAGCTGAATAAGAGGTATCTTCTGACTGAGGGGGAGTCCAGTGCGACTTGAAGGGGCCTGTCGAAATCTTGAGCAGGAATCTGGAAGCGAGAATCGGAAATCCAGCATGATATGTAAATATGCTACATAAGAGTAGCTTTGACATTTAGGACTGTGCAATCTGATAATGCAGTGATGTGTAGAGAATAAGTTCAGCAGAGACAACAGAAGAGGACCATAAATATAAAGTAACTGCAGAATGAAGGATACACACTGACATTAAAGCCATGCCTTTCTAGCAGAGTTCGGCAACGGGGGATGTCAAACTTGCGACACAGTTTGGAGCAACTGGGCATTGCTAAGACACATTGTCCTAAAAAACAAAACGGCAGAACAAAAGAATGAGAGTGAGGTGCATTGTGGGAAATATTTGGAATCATCTCACCATGTTAGTGCCAACGCGGGGAGCATTACTTCTGACAGTCTTACCACTAGCATCAACATTACCATTTGTCCATCGGGGACCTTCTCTACACTTTGACTGATTTTTTGAATAGTGGAGGTGGGGTGGGGCTATATGGACGTCACATTCATGTGCTTCACTAGCTGCTGTGATCCCATCCTCCATTCTTACAATGGTCAGGAAGAAGGTCCTTTGTGACAATATGAGTAAAAAGTGAAAAGTGTAATCAATATCAAAGCATTGATCATTCACATGAACATGAGTAGGTATTCTAACAGAAGAAGGTCAAGGATGATACTACTACATATTTAGTTGGTATGGCTTCCTTCCTTTATGATAACTGAATTTTAACATACTTGGGCCTGTGCAGCGTTCTATTAGCTGCCCAGTTACAGCTTGCGTTATAGGAAACCATTTTACTACGGTCTCTTGGCCACAATGAGTTAACGCCTGAATATTATCTCATAATCATTGTCACATGTTCAGGGATGATGAGCTTAATAGTTTCTGTACTGAATTATAGACATAGTTACAAAAACCTAGTCATCAGTAGATCTATTTTTTTGTGAATTAATTCATTTGTAAGTCTGTTGCACCACAACAACAAAATTCTTAGAAAACATTTCCATGAGAGCCAAGCTAAACCTCCATGTTATGCATGCAATATAATGATGCCAGTTTTTTAAACAGAATGATCAAAAAGTATTTTTAAAATGAAAATTCTGGTAAATTATTGAAGATGTACGTGGGAAAGCAAACAAAGAAAGACAGAGACGTACCACAACAAAATAATTTCAGCTGAACATGCGGCCTTTCACTCGCCAAATATCCCGATTTTATGTCATTTTGTCTCTCGATCTAAGAATACGAATAAGAATACTAACGCATGACTGCCGGCGGCTGCTGCTCTGTGTCGTCTGGCTGCTACTGACAGCTTTTCCGCCACCAGGGTGAGGGAATGTTGTCCATGGTGTGGGAGACTGCCTCTGGTTCTTTCTTCACTCAGTTGGTAAACAGTCCATTATCCTCTGACTTTATTGTGTCTTTCGTCCTGACTCATGGTCTTGTATAAAACCACCGAAATTTCTTCACTTCCTCCTGCCTCTCCCTGATCTCACTCACATGTGCTGAACGATTCAGGCCCCATCTCCTGCCTAGCATTCTCTTCATAAGCATACATTTTGCAAAGAGAATATAAGGGGCTACAAGATGATTATTTTTAGGGTGAATTTTTATCAAGCCATTGTGTCTCATCAAAATGTCTAACATCTGATAATTGTAAAACAGCTATTCAAGGAATTAAATACTTAAGACAGAAGCAAGGATATTGATAATTGGCTTCACATTAATAAAGTGTTTTCAAGTGTTCTGAAAAGGAATTGTGAACTCATCTAGTTTCCATCTCTCTCAGTTCCCTGTTTGGGTTTCGCTACGACATGAGAAGCTTCAGTCAAAGGGAGTGTCCAAAAGTACAGCCGTGTCTCAACTTAACACGCAAATGCAATCTTCAGTGCTAAAACAATTAGCACACAGAGTGTGTCAATACACACCCATGCAGAAGCTACCAGCCAAATTTCTATCTCCTTTCTCAATTCACAAAAATTTCACATGGATCTCTCATTAAGCATTAAAAAGGAAGTCAGAAATAGTGCAAGGTTCTCATTCTGAAATGTATTTTTTTTTTTTATTTGTCCACAGGTCATGTGGAAACCTTTATGAATCAGGACGTACGCTAGAGAAAATACATTTGCTTACCTGAAACATTTCAGGTAACTTCTCTTCTATGACCTTGGCACGATGCACGATGCCACCCTAAATCTTGGTCTGTTTCCTAATCAAAAATATCTGAATCATATTACTGTGCTGCAGCTACTGCTGGAAAGGGAGCTGATTTTTATGCTATAGTGCTAACCATTGGAGTAGCTTATTGACTGGAACGGGTTAGAAAATATTCAAACTACTGATCTGTGACAAATATCACAGGTTATGAGAATGAGCTGAACCAATATGAAAATACATCCAGGAAAAACCCAACCATCCATCCATTTTCTATAACTGCTTATTCCATTTGGGTTGTGGGGGGTCTGGAGCCTATGGGTGCAAGGCAGGGAACAACCCAGGATGGGGTGCCAACCCATTGCTGGGCACACTCACACACATGCATGCATACCTACAGGCAATTTGGCAACTCCAATTGGCCTCAGCATATTTTTGGACTGTGGGGGGGAAACTGGAGAAAATCCCATGATGACATGGGGAGAACATGCAAACTCCACACACATGGAACCCAGGTGGAGATGTGAACTCTGATCCCAGAGGTGTGAGGCAACAGTGCTAACCACTGCACCACCATGCCGCCCCTTCCAGGAAAAACAATTTTCATATAAAACATTAGACACAGAGACGAAAGCAGATAAATGATTGTTGGTCTTTATCTCTTTTTGCTTGGATGTTGTTTCAAGGAGAACTCATTTGAATCATCTGGTATGTTTTGCTGGGATGGAGAGTGGAGTTTGTAATAATCTCTGGTCAATTTGGGGTTGAGTTAGAAAGATGATCAACCATATGAAGAATAACAAAAAGAGAAACAGAGGGAATTCATCACTCATCTGAAAAGGAGTATTTAAAATGGTGCTCGCTTTGTGTGAATGTTTGCAGGCAAGAGCAATTTTTACTTTTCAATAAAAAGATGGGTGATTTTATATTTTGGTTAAAAGTTCTGCAGATCCTGCCAAGACGTTAACTAGATGGAAGGGGGGAATATGATGATGGGCAGTAGAGAGAGAGTGCTGGGAATCTGGGTATCCTCAGTAACGGTGCTGACTAATATACTTGTGAACCCAGGATCAACAGCCTAACAATGTCTCATCTGCTACCAAGCAGCATGTCAGTTTGTAGGTTAAAAACAAGTAATAATTATAAGAAATTATATACATGCAGAATTGACATATTGTTTTAAGAGCATGTGCAGTAACGAGGGGTGGCACAGTGGTTAGCAGGGTTTGAGTGTCTGCTGCAGCTCTGTGTCTACAGTTTGTATGTTCTTCCTGTGTCATTATGGAGTTCCCTCCATATACTCTGGTTTTTCCCCCACAGTCCAAAAACATGCTGAGGCTAATTGGAGTTACCAAACTGCCTATAGGTGTGCATGTGTGAGTGTGCCCTATCCTGGGTTATCCCCTGCCTTGCACCCATAGGTTCCAGACCCCTGCAACCCTGGATAGGACAAGCAGTTTCAGAAAATGGATGGATGTAAAAATTATTATCTGTTACTTTACCAAGTGTCACAGTTAAGAATAGATTCTTGATTTATTGATAGAGAAATGTATTATGTATCGCCAGTACACACCTAGGGTCAGGCCTCTGGACAGCCTATTAAAGGAATGTTTTACTGAAGTTTTCATCGTATAAAACACATTACCTCCTTGTGGCACACAACAATAACTAAAAATGAATGATTCACTGGATATTTACTGGAATTATGTCTTGGATCACACAAACTGAATTCCTTCACTGGTTCTCTGAAACTAGTGGGGAAAATTTCATTTGGGTGGTGAGGTGACAGAGGCAGGTTCTAGAGCTGCAGCAGTCCTTCCTGCCACACTAAGTGTGAAACAGGAAACAGAGCTGTCAGTTGGCGAATAAGGAAGAAATAATGGTCACAGTCAGTTGCATGATGGTATCCCCACAGTAGATGCACTAAAAATAAAAGTCGTAGCACATTACTTGTGGGGGCACAAATACTTAGTAGTAACTCAGTTACTACTGAAGTACAAATCATGAAAAATTATAGTATATACTTCAGATAAAAGCCATGATTCATTAACGACAAACAAACATGATTAGTATTTCACTTGTGTTATTCATCACCTGTGTCTTTAGTAGTTCCTTGGTAGTTCCTTCAGTAGTTCACTAGGATTTACAGAATTAACAGATTTAATAAATATAGTAACTGCTTGGTGTGAAAGATGCATCATGATTTATTAATGATTAACAAATATGAGATTAGTAAGTAACTAAGTCTTAGTTTATGGTTAATTAACACATAAGTAATATAATACTATATTAGTTGTGCCTCCTCGAGTAAAATGTTACCATAAAAGTGTTTTGCACTGATTCTCCCCTGTAAGTCCTGTCCAGTCATGTTTACTTGTTTGTGAAATGTGGTGAATCTTTCCACATACTTTCATACATTAATCTTTGCTTTTTGCATGTATTCCACTTACAGTTCCTTAAGTACTTTAACAGTGACCATTCCCATCTGCATTTATGTATCTTTCTCTCGTCGCCACACTCAGACAGTCCAGAGCAGATCAGTGGGGGCTTTACCTTGTATAGACCACAATGAGGGGAAGGGCTGCAGTGACCCTCAAGGATGAGGTGGTTTAGGTCACAAGTCTCAACACTGAGCAGCAGGGCAACCCCGAAGATTAGCATGAATCCTGACCAATCCCCATAGATTAAGAGCATCATGACATTCACAGTCAATTCCATATCAGCTTTCAGAAGTTAATAACATATTTACACTAATAGTACTACTGCATCACACTCCAAAATATGTATTATGTAACTAGTGATAATCTATATATCCATTTATTTAAAAGTGCAGTATTTTTTTCCAGTGTTTGCATTTTTCACTATCTGCACAAAATGTCTATCCCAAAAATGAGGAAGACTCTATCATCAGTAGACTAATTCATAGAATGAAAACTGACTATTAGCTAATTATCATGCTCACTACATTGTTCTACTGAAAATGTAGATAGGATCATGATGTATTTAAAATGCTATATTTACTTTAATGTTACATTTGAAATCAAGCTTTGCTTGACACTAAAAATTGTTTGCAAAACGAATGAAGAAAGCAACAAAAAGCAGTCAACTGGCTATGTTTTAATTTTAATGGGTAAGAGATAAGGCAGTACTGAAGCATAATGCATTACTAAAAATCTAATTAGAAATTAAACTGAGTCAGATCATCTATTCACATGGGTTCTCCTTCCACCACTATGGCATGCCTGGCTGTCATCACAGCTTGGATAAGGGACTGTCACCTCCAGCTAAATCTGACCAAGCTTCTTGTCTTCCCTGCCATCCACCATGACATCACTGTTTAACTTGGAACATCCACAGTGTCTCCATCATTGCCACTCGTATCAAGTTCAAGGCGGTGGTGCTGGCTTACAGATCCATCAATGCACAGGCACCCATCTCCATCAAAAGCCTCCTTGAGACCTATGTCCCATCTCGCCACCTTTGGTCAGCAAACCAACAGCGTTTGGAACTCCCTCCACACATGAGAAGTGTAGTTCTCTGATGGTGGAATAAGCTGTGGAACCACATCTGGCCATCAGATTCCCTCTCCACCTTCCATAAATGCCTGAAGACCCATCAGTTACAGGAATTACCCCACTAGTCTTACATCTCTCTATGTTCTGTGAATGTTCTTATATTGCACCTCTGGTCCATGAATAGTCTCATTATGTTCTTGCTTCGTTAGAAGTTGTTGTGTAGCTCTTGCTCCAATACTGCTTTTTACTGGGCATTCATTGGAAACTCAGCCTAGCTGCACCTATGCCCAGCTGCACCTATGCCCAGCTGCACCTATGCCCAGCTGCACCTATGCCTAGCTGACTCCTTTACAGTATGTATGTTTGTAATGTGCTATTTGTCTCACTTGTACATTGCTTTGGACAAAGATGTCTGCTAAAAATGTAAATGTAAAGAATTAATTCGAGTATTATTATTACAGGATGGCACGGTGGTTAGCACTGTTGCTTCACAGCTCTGGGACCTGGGTTTGAATCTCCACCAGGGTTCCATGTGTGTGGAGTTTGCATGTTTGTCCCGTGTCATTGTGGGGTTTCCTCTGGGTTCTCTGGTTTCCCCCCACAGTCCAAAAACATGCTGAGGCTAATTGGAGTTGCCAAATTGACTGCAGGTGTGTGAGTGAATGGTGTGTAAGTGTGCCCTGTGATGAGTTGGCACCTCATTCTGGGTTGTTCCCTGCCTTGTGCACATAGCCTCTGGGATGGGCTCCAGACCCCCCCCGACCCTGAATATGACAAGTGGATTCAGAAAAAGGATGGATATTATTGTTTTAATAGTTGTCTGCCAAAAGCATATCCAAAATCTTCAAGGTGGCACTCAGACATCAAAAGCCTTGCTGTCACCTGACTGATCTGTTAGGAGATCAGATGAAACAGTGAGGCACAATATATGAAAAATTAGGATGTTATTTTTACTTATAAAATGGATTTTGTGTAGGATGTATTTTTCTTACACAGACCACCTCTATTAATAATAAATATCATGGCAAAAAATTTGGTGCAGTCTTGACTTGGTAACATATATATACTGCATATAATATGTTATACATTTTTTGAGACGTACCTGAGGACCAGCTGTTTGTTGCATGAGTCACGGTGTAAAAGGTGTTCACAGTATGCACTGAAAATGAGATCAAACTATATAATAACAGTAAGGGCATATATTTTATAAAATTCTATACAAATATGCATAATTCTGACATTTGAGACTTTGTGGTTAGAAGATTAGTTGTAGTTAAACTAGATTTAATTAACTTCTTTACTTATTTTGCAATAAATATATATTGGCAAGTTCATTTGTCAGTATTATAGTAGGGAGCTCTCATCCAGTCTCATTTCAGCATCACTGTGCAGGATTGACAAGAAATCTTGAATTTAGCACGTTGATTTCACAATTTCAGTTCAATGTGACCTCAATAAGTCTGTCAGTAGGCCTTCCAAGTTTTCAGTGTATGAAAAGCTATGACAATTGTTTCAGTATGCGTTTAGGGATTATAAAGCTTTCATGTTTATGGTACTTCAATGAACACTGGTCACGCCAATATCTGCTCACCTGAATTCCGAAAATCTAAATTTGAGTAATAGGCCTCCTGAAGGTTATCTTCATCTGTTGGGACAGAACAGATTTAGTATCCATAAACTGTGCCGTTTTCACTGACATGTCAATAGCTTCAGCTGCTGGCATGGTAACGCTTTGCAGTTGTGGTATTGTAATCAAAACCACCCAAGTCATTGTCATTGCTAGGATGTCAAGTGGGATTTACCATGACAACACTGGTTACCTTTTCAGGTTATTACTAAAATACCAACACAAGTTGTATTCAGACAAGTGCAAGAACAAATCCTCCTGCCAAGATTGCAGTCTATAGAATAGTGTATGTCCTCCTCATCTACTGGAACAATTTTTGAGGCTGGGACCTGTTGTCTCTGGAGAAGATCTACATCGTTTAATGTAGAATGCCAATCCCACCAATGCCATGACGATACACAAGAATACTGAGAGCGATGCAATGGCAACTATGGTCCCAGTGCCTGTGCTCCTGCTGTTATATTGTTCATCTGTGATACCTGTGGAAGTGAAGATCAACACAAGAACCGTCATTGACGCTCTTCACACAATGTTACACCTAACCTGCTGGAAGGTACAATAAATACTAATAAGTATTCTTGGATACCCAGCAGATATTATTATTAGCCTGGTGTACCACGTATCAATTAAATGATAACACATTTCAATAAAATTGTGCTACTGTGTTTGTTAAGCAGTTCAATGAGTTACATACTTCTTTGCTTCATCGTCACAATCGATGTCCCAAACGTGGCAGTCTCTTCTGATACAAAATCTGGGGTTCATGAAGAAAAGAGAGATATTTTAGTTCTGGATGAAGTATTTCTGGCAAGATGAAGCATTCAGCTTGGATAAGCACATAATACCCATCCAGTGCTGTCATTCTGTTAGCAGTACTGACCAAGTATGCGCTCGTATGCGTGTCATTATTTTGTCAGTAGTTGACAGCACGTATACGGTAACATAGTAGCATTAACAGTACGTTAGCATTTCTGTACGTTAACTTGTGCAAATCCACCACAAAACCTTTCACATTTAGCGTTTAGTACTTTTTAAATACATGCACTATAGTGCACTAAAATTAATGCATTTATGCATTTTAACAGTAACATAGGTCAAAGGTAAAATTTACCTTTCACGTCAAGCCTCACTTCGTAACATTGGGTGCTTTGGCCCAAGACCAGCTGACAGCGGTACCAGTTTATGTCACTGCGAGTTAAGTTTGATATCATTAGTGATGCGTCGCCTGACCTGGGATTCATTTTGAATCTCACTCGTCTTCGTAAGGATTGGTCACTGAAGGGAGGGTATTGTAAAAGAAAAGGTTGCTTCTCTGCCGGGACCAGTCTCCAGGTGACGTTTACTCTCTGGGTGTCTTCTGAAGTGTTTGGGAAAGTGCAAGGTAGAACTGCAGTGCCACTGGTTTGTGCCATGACAGGTGGTAAGGCCACACAATCTTAAAAAAAGAAAAAAGGTATGATATCCAAGTGAGGTGAGCAGTGCTCTAGATGACAATACAAGAAAATCAATGTAAAAGGGCTAAAGGCTAACAATAATTAGCCCTTAGTTTGAATAGCCATGACTACTGAGTAATGAATGATCAGAAGGCAACCGTCAATGTCATTTTTCACCTTTGACCTTTAAGGTGATATTTCTGGCCATTACGCATTCCCAGCCATCCCAGGCAACACATCCATATAGCCCGGAGTCAGGCGTATTGACGTTATTCAGTGTGAGAGATAGATTTCCAAGCATCAAGCTGTCAAGGTCCCATTTGTAATTAGGTAAGGAACTAAAAGGTGGCCAAAGCAGGATATCTTCGGGTTGGGGCATTCCGGGTGTATATTTTACCCACTTTATCCTGAAGCTGTGGGCTTTTCCCTGGGGAACTGGAAAAAAACAGGGCAGTTCTGCATTGTCCCCCAGAGTAGCCAATATCGTGGCTGAGGAACTCACTTTGCAGGCAAGCGTACCTTGAGTGAACAGAACAGAAACAGGCATGTTTTGCACTAGGCTTGACAGTTCATATTATTATGCATAAATAAGTACTCAAGATAACGTTTTATGAATCCCATGTAGATATGCACTGCAATGCACGTATTTGATCTGACATCACGACTGCAAAATGAAAATTTTAATCAAAATTATAACATTTTTTACTTGCCAATGAAAAATAACCAATTCCAGAAACTTCTATGGTATATTGATGCATATATCCAGTAACATTGTTAGAAAATATTTATGCTTCATAAACAGACTATGGAACCAAGAAACTGATATCAAAGAAGTAGGTGTTTTAAAGCTTCTGTTTTTCACTTCCTTATCGGTGGATACATTTTATTCGTCATGATTTAGAAAACATGTATGAAAATGTTTTCCGCATTTTTATTTTTATTTTTTGAATTTCAGATATGACTGTTCAGATCCGTGAATGAAAAACAAGTTAGATGTAGTTATATCCCTTGGGTGGACCTAATGTGCTGAATTTTGGGAAGAAGCAAAGCCTTCCTGCTTACATGAAAAGTAAAAATATGCCAGGATTCATCAATTATTTTAACAATGTTACAGTGGAATATAACAGGAGTGCTACAACTCTTAAAATGACAAAAACCTCAGCAACTCACGAAGCTACATAGTGACCTTGTTTGTTGTCAGTCTGCTTTCTGTACATTAACTTGTGCAAATCCACCACAAAACCTTTCACATTTAGCGTTTAGTACTTTTTAAATACATACACTAAAGTGCACTAAAATTAATGCATTTATACGTCACAGTCGCATAATGTCTTACCCTGGAACACAGTTAGAATCCAAATACAATTGTATTAAGTCATTTTACATACTTACTGTTGCACTGAGAAAGAAGGATGAGTATCATATGAGAGAAGAAAGATGTTAGAAGACACAAGTATGACTTCATTTCAAAAGCTGCTCTCTGAGCTGTCTGAGCTGCTGTACTCAGAAAGACTTCTCATGCTCTGCCACTTTCTTTGGATTCAATTCCCAAGACACTTCTCAATTCTTTCAACTTGTCTGCTTTCATTTTGAAATGAATTTTCTGTTAACCCGTCAAACTGCATCTGGGTTAAAAGTGAGAGATTGCAGAATCACACTCCCCAATAGGCTTTAAAACACTGGAAATGATCAGTAACTTTATATACGGATCAAGGAGGTCAAAAATAATTAACCGAATGCTCTGGTTAAATGCTGTACTTAAATGTTTTAAACAAATATCATTTCCACCACTTTCCATAAGTGCTTCAAAATAGGGTAAAAAAACAGGAAGGTGGGATACCACCCCACTGCCCTGTGGTAAGTACGGCAAAAATATATTGCAAAAGACTGAACAGTAAACTAATCAGGAGCTGGGGCAGCTGTGGCCGCCCACTCTGTGTTTCTGCGTTCCCTCTGTCTCCTCCAGTTTCCTCCCACAGGTCAAACATATGCAGTTAGGTGAATTGGATGTGATGAATCAATATCCTGCCTCCTGCCTGTGCTGCCTGGTATAGGCTCCAGATACCGGATAAGTACTGAAATTATGCTTTAGTTGCCATTTGTACAAGTGAGAGCGGGTACACTGGAATGCTTCTTTTCACATACCCCATCTGGCTCTCCTTTGCGACATATTACAATGTGGGGGAAATATGATCCCCACAATGTAATATAAACCTAATCCACATACACACACATATATACACATACACACACAGTTCAGAGCGAAGCCTGAGGCTTGAGGACTGGGTCAGCCATTTATCTGGTGTCCCTGGAGCATTTTTCTGGGCATTGCTCAAGGGCCCAAGAGTGATTTGACTATACGGGCAAGCAGAACATCGAGACTGCCAACCTAGTTTGCCATAATTGCAGCGCATATTTCATTAACAATCTAGCTAAGTTTTAATGTTTTTACGTTAAGGAGCAGTGTTTCTCAACCCGGTCCTCAGGGACTCTTAGACGGGCCACATTTTTGCTCCCTCTTAGCCCTCAAAAAACCTGTACCAGGTATTCAGCACTCAGGTAATTTCTCGATTGGCTAGGAGCTGGGAGGGAGCAAAAAGGTGGACTGTCTGGGGATCTCTGAGAACTGGGTTGAAATAATTTTTAAAATAGTTTTTTATACAAAGTTATGCAAACATTTATAGCAAACATGGTTATATTCACAATCATACACCACCAATTAGCCTAACTACATGTTTTTGAACAATGTGAGGAAACCTGGTAAACATGGGGAGAAAATCCACCCTATGCACATATACAGAGCAGGGGGTGGGATTGGACCACCAGCGTGGAAGGTGTGAGGCTGTAGCAGTCCTCGGGGACCTCCAGACAGTCCATGTTTTTGCTCCCTACTGTGAGCTGGGAGGGAGCAAAAATGTGGACTATGTAGGGGTCCCTGAGGACCGGGTTAGGAAACACTGCATTAGGCCACTGTGCCACCTTACCTGCTAAATTTAAGGCACACTACTTGCTTATGTGGACCACTTACGCATGTTAACAAACAAGATTTTTTTTGTCCTTTTGATGTCATGGTTCTTTACTTCCTCAGTGCACGAGGAAGTGCTAAACATGGTCTACATCTAGTTTAAAATTTTCACGCATCCCCCAAAAAAGCCTTTCAAAATGCAATGTATACACTTTTCATGTAAGTTTACATCTGTGTATGTGTGTTTATGTATTTAAGTTGGTTTATGGTGATATTATCTGACTTGCATTTCTGCTCCTCGTCCGCTCTAACTATATGAGAGGGTGGGCTAGACTACTGACCACATACATACTGTCACATACACTTCCTCTATCTCACTCTCAGTATCTCCTCACAACAGACATATTCTCACTATAAGTATTTAACTCTGGCCTTGTTTCTGTTAAGTTCCTCTGTTCAAATCTTCTCATCAAAGGACTCTGACATGGACAAACAGGGTAAATTTCATTTAATTACATCTTATTTTATCATGTCATACAATTTGACTGACTGAGCTGACATTTTGTCATTTCTATTTCCTTATACTATGCAGTAAGTGAAAATATATATTGACTTTAACTACCATTTATGCATTTATTAGAAATACTAGCACCTATAAAAAGGTTAAAAAAATATATTGTTCAAAAAGGAATACCATTGATAATGGTGTGTCTTAATGGCACAGTAATGCTTTGGGGATTCTACACAGATGAAAGTATCTGAGGGTCTAATCCCATGTTCGACGTACCTTCATGAAATTAAATGTTAATGTGGGTCTTTTTCGGGACCGGCAGGTTAATGTTTTTGTTTTTCTATAGCTTAAATTTACCAAGCACACGTGTAACTTTATTATATATTTTTATATGTATATCAATCCATCTGTCCGCCTTCTAACTGCTTATGCTCATCAGGGTGACAGGGGGTACTGGGCCCGTCCCAGGCAGCATAGGGCTGAAGGCAAGGGGGACACCCTGGCACGCATGCCAGTTCAACATAGGACACATACAGTATATATACACACACACACACACTACCATACTCATGCTCACACACACATGCTAACATACTCATGCTCGCGCACACACACACACGCACACACACACTCACACACATACTCATGGTCATACATTTACAGACACCAATTAGCCCTACTGCATTAGTCTATTAAAATACAAAAAAATATGACAATCAGTGGAATATAAAAAGAAGTTTACACCTTTTAAAATATCAACACCCTCTCAAAACCTGTCATCAATATCAGTATTGCCACACTTTTGCATGATATCCTTTACACCATGCAATGATCTTAAAAGGCATTGTTTAACTTTGTTTAAGGTGGAAAAGCTTTTGGTCTTTTGAAATCCAAACAAGACGAAAAACTGAATGCAGTTAATGAGGTTTGTATATGACATCTACCCCCCCCCCCCCCATACACCTGCATTAATTTGTCTGCCTGAGCACTTGCTGAATGAAGATCATCACTTCAAAGAGTGCTGCTTGATACACAATTACCCTCATGCACACATCTCGTAATGAGCGTGCTTAAATTAGAAACTATGTGGCAAAAAAAATGCAGAGGCTTATTTACAAGAGGTTTGAAGCAGTTTTAGCCTAGATAAGGGCTTGATTCATGTGGTTAGTCAAATTATACTGAACATAGTCTCTGAAGAGACTATTTAATACAGACAACCTACTACTGCATAACACAATGGTTGCTAAGATAAAGCCATGGTTGTATCAATGTTGCTTTCTTTGTCTCCTTAAAGTCATTTCTCAGTGATTCCAAATATGCAGATGTGGAAGACCTAGACTCAAAACTGGAATCCTTTAAAAGTAAGTTATAGATCCTTTAATAGAACATCATTTGCAGGCTGACCTTGATGCAAAATTAAGATTATTAAAGTGATATGTACTCAAAGAGATTCTTTCATTGTACAGCTTTTACTGGAAAACTTCCAGTATCTTCCTAGAGTTTCTACATCAGAGCCCCCTGAGACTTCTGATCACTCAGCTTGATCACAATGCCACCCTCCACCTGAGCTCTTCACCATTATGGTGTCTGCTATACATTTTTAGATTTCTAATAGGTGTAACAGGAAACAGGAAGTAATGCAGCAGCAAAATTTGTCCAAGGGACAAATGGAGAGCAATTTAGTGCATTAATGCATTGGTGTTACTGTTGTCATAACATCTGTTCTTTTAATTTTCAGATAAGTATATGGAGTTCGATCTGAACGATGAAGGAGACATAGGTATCAGTAATATTTTGACTAATTTGTATTGATGTATGTAGTCCCACAATACTTTTTCCTAAGTTCACTTTCTTAACAAGTTTTGAAATACCTATTAGTTACAATAAAAGCATGGTTCTAAGTTACTTTAATGCATCATAAATTGTGTATTTGAATTTTTATTTGTATATCTAATTAAATCTTTTAGCAAATTCTGTACATTTGGACTAACACACAACAAATATGGGAAACATTAAGATTATAACATGGTAATATTTAATTTGAGATATGATGGGACTGAAGCGCATGCTGGAGAAGCTGGGAGTAGCGAAAACTCACCTAGAGCTCAAGAAGATGATCTCAGAAGTGGTGGGCGGAGCCTCACGAGACACTATCAGCTACACAGACTTTCTGATGATGATGCTGGGCAAGAGGAACGCCATACTCAGACTGTGAGTGTGCACTGTATTCTCCTCAGCACTTACCAATGTCATCTCCCTGTGGTGAAATCAGTCAGAGGCGTTTTCTCTAAAATTAATTTTCTTTAACAGAATCTTAATGTTTGAGGACAAGGCCAAGGAACAGGAGTGTAAGGACACTGGACCACCTCCACGCAAGACCTTTTCTGACCTTCCTTAAAGTCAACCACACTTGCATTACAACCACCTACCCATCTTAAAACAGTCTAAGTTAAACCAATTTATAACGAACAAGAATGTTGTAATCCTATCTTTACTTATATGTATTTGACATAAATACAGAGAAAGGATGTGAATGACGATGCTCTTTCTCAAATATTCACAAATACTTGTAAAATGTATATCAGCATAATAAAGCTTGGTTTTCGACAATCAAACAAAATACTAATAAGTAATAAGTCTGGCCTCACATTTAATAAATTCTTCTGCCAGCAGCTAATGGTATACCATGTTCTAGGTTTGCAAATATTTGCATCAGCAGACCAAGGACCATGGATTTTTATTTGTCAATGTGCAAGTGGATTACACAAGTACAGCAAAATTAAGCAGCTGCCTCTGTGATGACATAACATAAATTACTATACTCTAGTACCACTTAGAATTCACTACTACTCCAAGATAGTGTATACACATAACTTATATAAGATGAGCTATGCTAGATAAAATAAATAGCAGAGCATATGAATTATGTGTGATCAACAGCAAAATGGGTTGGTTTTGTACCTTCTATTATCTCTTGCAAAGTGAGCTGAAAGCAGACAAAATCATTTATGATTATTTTAATGAGAATGCTACTTTTAGGATTAGGATTATTTATAAGTAAGTATTGTGAGTTTGGAAGATCGAAACGCAGTTCCTGAAAATATAAAGTGCAACCTAGGCAGGATGCCAGTCCATAGCTGGGCAGCCATACACATAACCCTGTCCAGAATATGCGGTACATGAAGTACGACTATTAGAATAGGGCCATTAATTAATTCTTGCCTCATACTCCTACACAGTAGGTGGCAGTGTAGCATATACAAGTAACCAAGTCTTACGTAATTTCTTTTTTCTTATACGCTGGGACGCGTTACATTTGCGCACATACTATGTTATTAAAACGAAATATTACGGCTTTTGTTACGGTTGTTTTCATGTTACGTCGAACTTATAATAAATCGGTTTGTATGTAACGGTTTGTGTCCTGCTTAAAGCGAAAGATATTTGTCCCTCGTCTGTCTCAGGATTTTTACGTCACAGCGTGACGCAAGGGGTCAGTTCATCTGGAAGTTTTGGGACCGCACGGAGGGGTACCGGAAGAAGGCTGCGTGTTATTCACTCATTAACCCCGGCAAAACGGGTATAACTGACTCGTGTTACAGACCTACTAACTTGAAAAAGGTGAGTGATTAGGAATTGTTTGTTGTATTAGCTCTGGGTATGGAACTGGTTGTGTGAATGACCCAGTTTGGCAGAAATGCACTCCTGGTATGTGATATGTGGTCATTCTGCGGCCTAGATGGGTAGTCAGATGTAGAATAAAACCTGTATTTTACCGAATCGTCCTTATAGCAAAACTCAACGGGTTGTATCGTGTAAGCATGAAGACCTCAGGGTATTCCCTGTTTAATGGAAAATTCTGGCTTCGATTTCTTGTGGTCCGTGGCTAGCGAATGCTAGGCGCATTTATTTTTTTTCTGATTTTTGTAGCCTCTCTTTACCTTTGCAGGTAAGAGCTCTCAGCAAAGTAGCTGATTATCGTTATTTCCCGTGTTGTATACGTAGTCGTATTTTTTGGTTTGTCCTTTGTTGACTTGGCTTGAGAGCTAGACTAAAACGTAGCTTGAGAGCTGTATAGTTATTGATTTGTATCTTGAGCGTAATAAAGCCATGGGTGAACTACGGCTATAATTCAATTAAAAATTTAACGTTTAGGCACTTATTTTAGTGAAGTGTTAATCTCATTGTAGTTTAAGTTTTGTGTGGTACTGTAGTAATACTGATCTGCTAGTAAGAAACTTTCATATTCGTGTCAGTGCGCGTCTCCTCGTTCTGTCCTCACTCAATGTTCAGTACCCTTAATTTAAAAAGTACTTGCAAAGAAACGCGATCATCCACGGGTGGGTCGTTATTGACTTATGCATGTTTATTAGGTCTTCATAATAATAGTTTTAATTATAGAGGTTTTGCTAATAAACCACAAAACAAACGTTAATGTCAAGATCTCTACCACATATAATTCACTGTCATTCACTGGGTAGGTTTTTGTTCTGTGGCTGATCCGAAGATGAGCAGCTCAGAAGAAGTGTCCTGGATATCCTGGTTCTGTGGTTTGAGAGGGAATGAGTTCTTCTGCGAGGTGAGTGCACTTAGTGTTTGTATTCTTGATGGGATTTGGGGTTAGATTAATTTATGGAATGCACACAGATAGTTAAACTCATCAACTGGGACTATTGTGTAATAGTCATAGATGAAATGTGGACCATCTATGTTTTCTTTCCCCTTAAATATTCTGGTTTAGTATGTCCTTGCTTCTTTTCAACGAACAGCATAATCTTCAAAGAATGTTTCTCCCACTTTTCTGTTATGTGGAATTGTTCTGGGGGTGGTGTCATGGCTCAGTGGGCATCACTGTCTCCTGACATGTCCAGGGTTGTGAATTTGAATCCAACCTCTGCTCTGTGTGTGGGAGTTTGCATGTTGGATTGCAGTTACTTGTGCACAATCCAAAGATGCGTCATTAAATTAATTGGTGACTAATTTGTCCGTAGTAGGTCAGCGTGCCCTTTGATGGACTGGTGCTGGTTATTCCCCCTGCTTTAGGCCCTGTACTGCCTGGGACAGGCTCCATCTTCCCACAACCCTGTGCTGTAATTGGGAGATTTATGGATTGGATTATTCCAGTAATTGAATGCGTAGTTCTCCTTGGGTTATGCTCATGCAAAGTTGTTTTTGTTTTTTTGTTATTTCTGGCTTGCTGCTTTTTTTTAGCGACTTGGCACGTGTCTCTTTCGTCCCATCAGGTGGATGAAGATTACATTCAAGATAAATTTAACCTGACAGGGCTTAATGAGCAAGTTCCACACTATCGCCAAGCTTTGGACATGATTCTGGACCTTGAACCTGGTCAGTGTGAGATTGTTTCCACATATAGTAAAAAGACTGACTTCTTAAGCTTTATATAAACTACTGCAGTGGTGTCAGGAAAAATCACTCAAATATTAGAACCTTTACAAGTTTTCTCCCTTGTGAATTTTGCTTCAATGTTATTCTCACAGCATTTAGTGTGTGTGTGTGTGTGTGTGTGTGTGTGTGTGTGTGTGTGTGTGTGTGTGTGTGTGTGTGTGTGTGTGTCAGAGTGTATATATATGTGTCTCTCTGAGAGAGAGTGTGTGTGTGTATATGTGTCTGACTGAGAGTGTGTGTGTGTATCAGAGTGTATGAGTGTGTGTGTGTGTGTGTATCAGAGTGTGTGTGTGTGTGTATCAGAGTGTATGAGTGTGTGTGTGTGTGTG
>JAAGVU020000129.1:16534318-16559083 GCA_011763525.2 Mormyrus iriodes
CCCATAGCCTTTTTTAAGAAGTGGCAATATTGCATGTTATTGAGGCATGTGCTCAGCAAAGTATTTCTATATTCTTCACAGTGTTGAAGCTCTTTTCCTTCCCTTATAGATGAGGAGCTGGAGGACAATCCCAATCAGAGCGACCTGATTGAGCAAGCTGCAGAAATGCTGTATGGGCTGATCCATGCTCGCTACATTCTCACAAACAGAGGCATTGCACAAATGGTACAGCGTATCCTCGTTTCTTTGTTTTCTGTGTCCTCTGTTTGTATTTTTTGTCAAGTTGTAACTTTGGGAATTAATAACGTCTTTATCAGTATTCTGAATGGATATTTTCCACTTGCTGCGAATAGCCTGGAAATTCCTAGTGTAGGTAGTCAAAAAATAAGATTTTGAGCCCCATGGTTTTTATTAGTACCCTTTATGAGCCGTGTGGTCTATAAACTGTTTTTGTTGATGTGGTTTGCTTTGTGGCAAAGCACTGAAGACTGCTGTATCACGATTATGATATAGTGCCAAAAATGACCCTATCGGTTGCAGGAAAGTGGTGATTTCATAAACCGTATCATAATGAACAATATGAAATCTGAATGAGCAATGTTTGTCTCTATCTTCCTCAGCTGGAGAAGTACCAACAGGGAGATTTTGGCTACTGTCCAAGAGTTTACTGTGAGAACCAGCCAATGCTTCCTATTGGTGAGTCTAGCATCCATTTCCCGATGTATCTATGGTAAAAAAACGGGGTATTTCTTCTAAGCCGATGGCAATGTAATAAACAATGTTCACTTTTAAGTGGAAAAACTAAATTCAGGATTTTTTCTTTGCCTGTAATTTTACTGTGTGGTAACCTTAGTTTGTCCAAATCACTAAATACGTGATCTGAAACAGAATTTTTGAAGGACAGATATGCTCAGACCCTTTCATATTGAATTCATGAACGCACCCATGACTTTTATAATTAATCCATATTTTTTATAATTTAGTTAACTCCATGTGTGGGCTCCGGGCCGCTAAGCATACATAACATACCTGGGACAACAGATAAATTACAAGCTAGGCAGTCAAAAACTGTGTATTTTTCCATATGCATACGATGGACTTTCACTAGACGCTTCGACAGCTTGCTCGTGTTTCCGTCCGCTTGTTGCACTTGTGACCACTTTTGAACATTTAGTTCTCTCCGCCATTTTTATTAAGTGCATGGTCTCTGTGTGCTGCACGTGGCAGAGAGCGAGAGCAAGTAAGCTGTCCTGTGCCCCACCCCTTGCACACAGGCTCAGAGAGAGATCTCGCTCTCTTCTGGATTAAGAATAGCGAAAATGCAATCAGAAACGGAGCTGGTGAGATGAAATGTGCAGGAGAACATTTCTGTAGCAACAATGATGAGGAAATCTATTTTCTTAATTTCTCCATAACTGAAAACAGAACCAATTTACTACAAACCTTTTTGATACTACGGTCTTTAATAACTTAGCCCCAGGGCCAATTTAATACCGGGTTTTGGTTCCCAACCTGATTTACAACTGTATTGAATATTTAGATATATTTACGACTGTAATGAATGTAAAATGAATCCTTTCTTATTCTAATTTTCAGCTCCATTCATTCCGTTTCCTACTTTGGTTGAAGCTGTTACATTATATACAGAAATGGGCAGTTAGTACCTCCGTTTTGGTCCAGTACATGCAAATGGTGGAAGCTGATTATTTCATGATCAGTCATCACAGTAGGTATTATGTGTGGCTGTGTCACAGCATCCTATGAACTCTACCCAATTTCTTCAGGGCTGTCGGATATCCCAGGGGAAGCCATGGTGAAGTTGTATTGTCCCAAGTGCATGGATGTATACACCCCCAAGTCCTCGCGGCACCACCACACGGATGGGGCCTACTTTGGGACAGGCTTCCCTCACATGCTTTTCATGGTGCATCCAGAGTATCGGCCCAAACGCCCTGCCAACCAGTTTGTGCCCAGGTGACAGTATAGGCCTTGTATTTTATTATTATTTCCTTGTTATAAACTGAAATTCTTGTAATATATTTAGCTACAGTGTACATAGTCAACCAAACTGCCATTTTTTATTATTAGAATGTTTTAATGCTTTCTTATAAATCAAAATCTCCGTTGATTTCATTTTGCAGAAATAAAAACAGCATTTTTTGGCTTCCATTTGACATGCTACTATAATGTTACAAAGTGTCCATATGGATGATTTTACTTCATATTCATTCAGAGTATGTCTGATATTTTCATTTGGTTTGCTGCAGGGTGCCACCTGATGGTTTCAGATGGTTGCGCTCCTAAATATCAACATGGCCTTGCATTGTTTGCCATTTAACAACATTCCAGCTCGTTTTCCTTTCTCTGCGGATTTGTTGCCGTATCCGTTGGCATATGTTCTGCTAATGAAAACTCCTGCTTGACATTCCTCTCACCCTTTTAGGCTTTATGGATTCAAGATCCACCCCATGGCTTATCAGCTGCAGCTGCAGGCAGCCTCCAGCTTCAAGAGCCCCGTGAAGGCCATGCGCTAGAGCCTTCTGGAGGAAATGAGGGAAGCGCCTGATATGTGCTGATGCCTGCTTTGATAGAGCATATATTTTATGGTTCATATTATGTAGGTAGTGATGGACATGTACAAACGTGGATGCACACTGAGGGATGCACGAATACACACAGATATATGTATACATAGACATACAATCAAAACTGAATTAGAGGTTTCAGCCAAAACATGTTTGTGTCTGGTTATAAAAACAGTTGTGTGGAGTAAATGAAACTGTCTAGGCCTGTATTTCTTTCCTCAGTCCAGAGCTGACTTTCTTACCCTGTCATTTCCAGTTTTTTGCTATTGAGAGGGGAAAAATGTTCAGTGGCAAAACTGTATGGAAAAGCAGTCCTAGCTGAGACAATTTGAATAATTTTTACGAACATCTAATGTAAAAGCAAAGATCATTTGTAAATTTAGAGGTTGTTTTTAAACGTAATACAGGCATTGTACAGTAAGGTGAGAGGACTTTCTTCCTGTCCCTTGACTGACCCTGTCATTCCCCCATCCAGAACTGGGGAAAATCTGCTGAGCAATTTAGGATAACTGTGCTGTGCACTGGTTTAACTTCAGTCTACTCTGTACCTCTTCAACAGGAATATTCACTACTGCATTTTTCTGGTTGAATAATTAATGTAAAGTATATTAGGGGAAAGAAGTGAATTATTAGTAAATTTCATATGAATGCTCTGTAGATTTGTGGTTCCAGTGTAACCTCTGTATTTCTGTGTCATTTTTCCAATTGGGAGAATATCTTTTTAATGTTTTACTATTGTGATGGTAGATAGAAACTGTTATGTTTTTTCCCCCCAATTGTGTGATGGTGACCAGGATTCAGAATTCACAATAAATTTGATTTTCAGTTACTGGTCATGGTCTATCTTCATATGTCTTTTGTTATGTGTTTTAGGGTGCTTTTCCACTGCCCCAGGTACCATACTTTTGGTACAGTCAGTCCTGCTACAATTAGTGATTATCACACCCTGATATATTAGTACCTGAGTCTAATACAACATGGAATTGCGTCTGTATCTGTGTGATTTTCAGTCAGAGAGAAATCGTTCTTTTGAACTGTTGTTTTCAGTGAATCACTCTAACCAGTTTTCAAATCTGAAAGAAGCTTGGTATATTAATGCTTTGCACAGGTCAAAGTCTAAAATCTAAAATTATTTAACAAATTAGCATATGAAAACAGTGACGCGTTTTGATTAACTTACATTTGCTTTTTGTAGACTCTAGCCATGTTGCCTTCATTGCCCTTCCGCATACCATAATCCGGTGTACTTGTGCTGTGTGCATGCCTGGCCGCAGTGTGGCTGTGGCTCACTGCTCCCAACAGTGGACGAGTTATCGAGTTTGGCACGTTCGCTTGAAGCAGTTGCTAGGGAATTATCATGAGACTCATAAGACATATAGGAGACGTTTATGATATATTTTATTAATGTATTATTTAAAACGCACATATTTTCATTGTTGGACACTGGTATCACTTTTCATTAATTCATTTTGTTTGGCATAAGTTACTAAGTTTTGGAGTCACATTCCCCTAAAAGTAGGGTATTTCAAGGTGCTGGCTTTCCAATGCCATAAAACCTGGTAACAGCGCTGAATGACATGCACAAAGCAGGGTTAGTACACTTTTTGATCAACAAATTTCCATGACTTTTCTATGACTTCCCCAGGACTTCAAGCTAAATTTCAAAAAATACTTTTTGTTCAACCCATTCAGGAAGTGTTCCAAGTGTTAAGCGATCATCATCACATGACACCATTACAAACACATACTTCGTGTAGCAGAACGAGGTGCTATGATCTTTCATTCATCCTTTGGATTAAGGATGTACCTTCCAATGAGCAAAATTTTACAGATATGTAGGTTGCTTTTCTCTCTTGTTCAGATACACACTATCAAAAAAGCATAGTTTAATTTCCATCTGGTCTAATAATGGGGAGTTGAATAATTATTAGCCAACTAAGTATCACTCGATAGAAAGTCATTAATATATTCCTTACATCTGCAATAACAAGAAATAATCATTATTGAGTTGTAAAAGTTAGTGCTAAAAGATGAATTATTTGTGCGTGCTGTTATAATTTGACAATGTGACATAAGCACGATATACCCGACACAAATGTAAGAACAAAATAATGTTAACCTGAAGTATACCAACATGTTATAGAGTGTCTAAAGTTGAAATGTCAGATATAATAATAATAATAATGCTGTAAACAAATGATGCCGCAGTGCACTACACATGTAAACATGTAGGAAGGAAGGTCCTTAGGTGTGTGTTGCAACTGTTAGCACCTGTGCGGAATTATAAGCTTGAAATGACTTTATACCTATTGTGAAAGTGTTTATTTTATATATTAAATGTGCTCCTTCCAGTAACCACTTGAATGACACGACTCTCTCTCTCTCTCTCTCTCTCACACACACACACACACACAAACATCTCTATTTTCACACTGTCCGATACTCAAAATTGAACTTTACACACTCTGTATCTAAATTTCTCTGCTAGCTTATCACAAGTAGCACATTACGTGTTTATATGCAATGCGCTCTGTGGCGTCTCAAAACACCAAACACAACTGCACACACATGCATGTTCACGTCTTTCTTTTGTACCATCTGATATTTGGACTTCATATGGCCTTTGTACATTCTACCTTTCAAATTAACAATATTTATTATATTTAAAATATTTCTTTTAGCATTGTCCACAAGACCAAACTAAATGCATAACAGTGATAACACACACACACACACACGGTTTTGTAATTATCTTTGTGGGGACTCTCCATTCATTTATATGGGGAAAACTCTAATCCCAACAAGACAACCACAACCCCCTCCCAGCCCTAACCTTAACCATAAGTAACCAAACAAAATATGACACTTTTGGCATTTTTACTTTCTTGATGGCATTTGCAGATCTTTGTGGGGACCTGAAAAATGGTCCCCACAACATCAAAATAACAGGTTTTTATCACATTGGAGGGGAACATTTGGTTTCCACAATGTAATATAATCCTAATCCACCATTTCTTTGTTTATAGCATCTAATATTTCAACTTTACACATTCTATAACATGTTGGGTACACTTCAAGATAACATTTTATTTCATTCTTTTGTGACATTTATAATGCACATATCGCACTTATGTCAGGGCAATTACAATGGCATCTGTCTTTTAGCACAAACTTTTAAAACTTAATGATAAATTTACACAGATTGATACCTTTTACTTTGCTTGTTCCTATTAAGACATATTATTCAGCATATAAGACAAAACAATGAACCTCATTTAAATTTTTACAAATTTTGAGTATCAGTGGTTATGATTGAAAGCCAAAATAATATCATATGGTAGTAAGTAGGAATGCACCGATGCCAGTTTATCATATCAGAGACAGAGTACAGAGTACAAGTACCAAGTACTTATTTTTCAGTACTCACCGATACCGAGTACCGATGCCTGTTTAGATTTTTTTAATAATAGTCACGAGAATAGTGATATTGGTAATTTTGAACTGTTGATTTTCATTGGTTATTAAATTCACTCCTTTGTTTTACCAATATCAAATATTGTTTCTGTAGTGTCTCTTTTAAGGTTGGTTGCAGTGATCCGCAGCTGCTGCTAGCTGCAAATGCTGGTGTCTTAAGTGTTTTATCAGGTTACAAGTATTGCAGTTAACTGATGTCATTCCTCCTCTTGATAAGGTGACGGAGTAGAGTTTACAGTCTGCTTTGCTTGTGTCATTAGCATTTATTTTATAATACCTCCAGACAGCTGACATTTTCACCTCCACACAGCTAGCACTTTTTTCAGCAGTAATTGCATCAACAGTACCTCTGCATGCTGACTAACTACATCATATTTAGCACGTGGCATTGGTTGTAGGTATCAGGATATTTTGGTAGAGTACGAGTACCAGTATGTCAGCATGGTATCGGCCCGATACCCGATACCGGTATTGGTGCATCCCTAGTAGTAAGAATACAACACAAGAGACACGATACAGAAACGAATAATAATGCATTACAGACTGAACCCTTTGCCCTTGAATGGAAATGTATTAGGCTAGGTACATATTAGTACTGAAAGACCTTTTTAACACATACGTTTGTACCGTGTTGACACAGTATAAAAATGCATGTCACCACCGATTTTTAAACACATATTTTTATGCCATGCTCCATAGGAAAGTGCCATTTCACAACATATAGAGGGGAAAAATGCCATGTCGAGACATATTTTTTCTTGTTTACTGCCCCAACAACTATCCATACTCAAGACCTGCGCGGACACAGAAAGTGTAATCAAGATACTACTCGGGAGAGATGGAGTTATACTGTATATATATATTATACTGAATGTTGAAGAAAAAAAATACGTAGTTCTCAAAAATCCCACGACTTTTCCAAAACCTTCTGATTTTTTTTATTTTCTATAAATTTTCCAGGTCGGGAAAACGTGATTTCTTAATAGCATCATTTTTCCTGGATTTTCATGACCATGCGAACCCTGCAGAGCTTTGTATTGTGTTTCAGACACGCTACATGCTTAACCAATCGACAATGAACATGTTTCAAGTCCCACCCCGAAGTACCAAAGTATCAGAAAAGTACCCCAGCAGCTTGGTACTTTGGGCATTAGAACGTTTGGTACAGATACTCCATCCAAAGTCAATGGAACAGGGAAAGAACTGAAAGTACCATACCAAAAACAACAGTGCCTGGTGCAATGGAAAAGCACCCTTAATTAAACTGTCATTTTTTTCTTCTGGAACTAAGAAATCATAGCTAAGCAAATTGTAAATGTGGACAATGTGCATATCTTGGGGTGATATGCAATTTTTAATGTACTCGTCTCCTACAGTATATGTATGGTTTCATTCTCAGAGCTTTTCACACAAGACATCTTTATCCACCTTATATATTGCATTTGTTCATTAAAAATGACTCACTTTATTGAAAGTCCATCTTCTTTTTGTCTTTGTAGAAATATTGTACTGCAATTAACTTTTATCAACTGTCTTGATAGTCATAAAGGAACTAGAGGCTAACATCAAACTGTGTAATAGTTTGAAAAGGATAATGTATCCTTAGTTGTAATGTATTGTAATGTATTACCAATTCCTTGAATACCTTTGGAAAAATGTCTTACAGTGCTGAAATAAACTATAATCACAAGCCTGTATTGTAAAAGTGAATGAAATTAGGCTACATAACTCCCAGATAGCAGCATTTCTTTAACATTTGACCCAGACACACTTATGGTCACTAATTACAACAGCTGCCTTTAAAATTGTCTTATTACTAATAAAATAATTATTGAATATTAACACCAAATGAAAGAATTGAATCTTAGAACAAAAATGAACATAGAAGCCCAGAAATTTGAGTACAAAATTTATAATTATTATACTGGTCTGGATTAACCTCATGGGCATGTGCCCAGGGGCACAAGGTCCTTGGGGGGGGTCATCAAGCAAAGCAACCCTCCAAAAGCTCCCCTCGGTCCCATTCACAAATGTCTTTTAAAAAGTTAATGTAATTTAATATCTCATATATTTAATATGATTGTATATTGTTCTTTACCAAGCTTAGAGAGCACAAAAAAAAAATGTACAAAAACGGTGTGTCAGGGGCCCTTCAAAGTGCTGTTGTCCAGGGGCACTAAATACTCATAATCCCTGCTAAAGCCCAGCTATTATGTTTTAATGCAATAATAAGTGTTGCTAGTATGCATTATCATAAATAAATGAAAGAAGAGGGAATATTTTTGCATTAGCTGTATGAACATAATCTCTCAAACCTGCATTAAGAAAAAGAAAAAAATGCATGCCTAAGCTCTCCTCGCAAAATGTGTTTCTATTATTTCCACCTGCTCATCGTCAGCCTCATGGTCTCTGAGGTGACGGAAATTTGCCCCAGCTGCTAGCAATCTTCCTTTCATTAATCTATTGCCAAGAACTATTACCTGGGCCTCAATAAAAGCCGTGCAAAGGCCTTCTTCCTGACAAAGTTTTCACAAAGGCAAAATGTGCAGAGTTCTTGTTGGTGCACTTGCAGCTGTTGTGCTCTTTGCATTTGGTAGGTGGAGAACTCTTCCCTGGATTATTGCTTTTCCTGTTTGTTTGATCCAATGCTGTGCTAGTGGTGTAATCAATGAACTGTTACAAAGCATGGAACACTTATCCTTGCTGTCTAGGATTCAGTGAGCCATGAATTGTCACCTCAAACTGAATCTGACCTGTGGTGGGGTGGTTTGGGTGGGGTGTTGGGGGTTTCCCCCCCCACTCTTTTGTAATTGCTTCAGGGTGCCCTGTTGGGCTGTAATTCCCAGACTTGGGATACCTGTGAATCTGGCTGCCAGGAGTCGGTTATGATTGTACTCGAAGTATGGCACTAAGATTCTTGCAGCTGCCCCTTTCCTTCAAATGCCAATCTAAAACTGCTCAATGGTCATTCATGCCCCCTTTGTTGGGCTGCTGGACTGTCACTGAATGTGATTTAACACTTTTAGGCTATTCCCTGGAATGCCACAGATGTGACCTTGGCTTCTGGAACATGTGTTTCACCACAAAGATAACATGTAATCCAGGAGAGCAGTGTTTCAGTGGAACAGGGATGGCTGGTAAGCTTAACGGATGGCTTTTTTCATTCTGTGCTGTTGGCAGCTTCTGCTGTAAGCTGGTTGTGATCAGATTGAATGAATCAGCTACATGTGCCCTCTTCTCCTAGTTAATGTAATTGCCCTCAAGAAGAAGGGCTGTCTAAGATCTGAAGACTGCAACCAAGAATCCACTGTCCCTTTCTTCTCAAACAAGACTCTTTACTCTTTCAACACAACTTGCTGTGCCACAGATCTCTGCAATACTGCCCCCAGGCTATCTCCACCAGCTCAATCTCTGCTTCTTACTGTTCTCTCACTCTCACTTGTGAGAGTCTTGTTCTAAGTCTGAAGGTGCCTCCTTTTTACTATTGTAATGGGACTCCAACAATTTAACTTGTTCCTGACATATGTTCAATTGCACTTCATATCTACTTAAGCCAGTTTACTGACACTTGTGTATTGATGTGATGTATACCCTAAAGCTAAAAATGCAACTGACATCACTTTTAGCAATGCTTGATTTTGTATTCAAGATTCTTTACTAGCTAAAGTTGTGGCACTGGCTGATGGCACTATACCCAGACTAAGAAGGGGGTTATGACTAAGAACTTGCTGAACTTTACTGCTCTTACCTATTGTGATTAACATGTAATTTTGAATAAATATTGCCTGTAATTCAAAAGGGATCTCTTTATTTGAGACTACTACTCCATGGCCTGTAACATGGTGACTTCTGAACAATAGAACTGGCCAACATACTAAAGCACTCTGGCTTAAAAGTGCCTCCAGTGCTGGTAAATGCAGAACTACTAAACTGACAGTATACTAGCTAATGCTGGTCAACTCTGGTTACAGTGCATAGTAGCAGTAATGTTGCCCCAGAAAGTAAAACAAAATGAGACCTCATCCTGCATAGCTAGATGTGTACTGGGGTAGCTCATTCCTGTAAGCGTTATCTGCTATGAAACTCATTTTCAACTTCCTGTGGAAACTCACTTTTATGACTGACCTCAATGCTTGGGTATTGAGGGTTCTAATCTATAGAAATGCTCGTTGACTGTAGTTCCTCCATGTACATCTGGACATTCACTGAAGAGTCATCCAGGTCTAAGCTCAGGAATCTTTCCACAAGACTCAAACACCTAAAAAAAAGAATGAGCTCCTCTTGATGGTGTGGAGTTTAAAACCCAATGCTGAGGTCAAGGCATACTGGCTCTGCAGCTTTACCTGTACCAGTCCAGTTTGCCATAGTCAGGTCCATAAGACATGACTTTACAAACCTTTTTCCTATGTGGAAGAACTTACCAAGGTGGTAAAGAGGAAACACTAGGGCACATCAAACAGCTTCCCTGAACCTCAATATTCACAAACCTATATATTTCAGTCAATGCATATTGTGCTCTAAACTGCTATAACCAAACTGGTTCTTAACTTTCAGACTAAAACTTATTCCAAATCACCAAACCCAAGGTCAAGCAACTACACCAGTATTCTGCATATTTACTTACCTTTTAGTTTGCTCTGTAGTTGATGGTCGGTCTATGCGTTTAATAGGTTTGCCTGCCCTGTACAGTTCTGACACCTGCCCACATGCAAAAACTTATACTGCTCTCATTTGTCATTTTATGCACTGAGTTTGGACAAATAGAGCTAAGTTTCTGCTACAACTTGACTGTGTGGCAATAGCTGAATGCTTGCTTACCTCCACCCCTCTCTGTACTACAGAGTGTGGCAGCCCAGCCAGGGTAGCAATGTTGGCAGCATAACTGGACTGGCAAATACCTTCTTTTAGCTGGTACAGAAAAATCAGATCCTCTCCATCTATAGCAGTTTCCAGGGTCTATGCAGAGAGCATGCAAATAGAGAAATGCTTTTTAAAGGTTAAAAATGCACCAGTAATTGTGTGTTTAGTGATTGCATATTCCCCCTCAGTCTATGGAGGCAAACACACTATGTGAATTAATATAGGCTAGTTATTTTTCAGTGACAGTTTTAGCAGTTGCTAAATTAAGTCGTTTGCCTGTTTCCAGTGCTTCATTCAACGTAACAACTGCCTAACTGCACTGCACACTGCCTAACTGTGTGACTCAGTCAAACTTAGGTTTTTTTGTGGCCAGTGAGTCCCTCTTGGTGTGTGACCCCCTTTCACCTGTTAATGGATCAGATAAAAACATGACATTTACATTTACACTCAGTCTTCCATGGTGGTAAAGTATAGGGTGGCCCCTCCCCCCATCGTTCTTGAACATGGTAATCTGTTAAGGCTTCGCTGAAGCCATGTTAGAGAGCTAGGGCTAATATTACTAGGTCACCAGGGGATAGATTAACAGGTAGACTTCACCGCTTTTCTCCTATTCCCACACGACACCATAATGGTACAATAGTGATACAGTATATAAGCGGGACTCAGTTGGTGTATGTAAAAGGGGTATAATAGGGCGAGGAGAGAAAAAGGTTGTTGCCCCTCACCTCCCTAAATGCCTGCTCTGTTTACCTCCCTCATCTGTTTTTCATTTCCCTGAAAAATACCTAACTAAGCTCATTGTATTAGAGCTTATAAGAGCATCTGCAAAACAACAATGTAATATAGCCTATTAGTGACATTAACCAACTGAATTCCATAATGATGCAATGGGGGTGGGGGCGGGAATCGGGCTTCCAAAGAGTCACCAGGGCATTGGATTAGAAGATTGATTGGTTGGGTAGATGTTTGTTTCCCTGGAGGAAACTCCTCATGTATAGAATTGAGGCTAGGAATGGAACCCACAATATTGGAGGTAAATCCACACGGTGCTGCCTACTGAAACAGAGGTTGGTATAACAGCTATTTTATATGCTGGGACCAGCTTAACAACCACAAACACATACCAGCAAGGAGAGCTGAGGAGAGGGTGCTAGCAGGCCTAGCTGAACCAGGCTATGGAAATTGGTAGCCAGCAGGATATGTGGACACTGAGTGGGAGGTTTCTGAAACCAGAAGTTGACACAAGATGCAAGGAGAGACAGGCCATCTACCTAGATTCAAAACAAACATGTAATCAATCACTCCACCCACAGATTCACTCTCCACCCTCCCCATGAATTTCCTTTATTCCACCATCTCCGACTCACTGTGTTAGTCCCTTTGCCAAATTCATCGATCAGCACCAAAGAGTTGCCTGTGCTGTTGTTCAATGCATAGGCCATCTGAGGGAGATGGAGGGAAGCAGAGGCACTGTCAGGAAGTCTGAACTTTAAATAGAGACCACAGTGTGGCAAAATTTGTTCAAAATTAGCTTCAGGGGAACGCCTTTTCCAGCTGAATAGTAACCATATTGTTCCTTCAATGCAATTCAATCTATCAATGATGAATAATTCAGGCATAGAAATTACTGATTAGTGAAGATCATGACATGAAACAATGTACAGAAATAGTATCTGTACCAGATGATTCAGTGGAGTTGATAGATTTCACTATATTTAACATAGATGTACATCGAAATGAATGTGTCACACTCGACTGAGAAATAACAGTAGCCATGCATGTAATTATACTCACTGAGACTTACCTGATTTAAGTCAATCATGAAGGTGCTCATACCTACAGACACAGATTCACGGCTTTGCATCCGTGTGAAAATGCAGTCAACCAATCCGATCTCTGCCTCTTTTGCTGGCACATCAGACCCAATCAGTGCCATGAACACAATCAGGCCAGCCTATCCAACACAAAACAGGTATACATATCCACTGCGGTCGCTTTATAAGGTATGACCACATAGTTCCGGATATGACCCCTTTTATGTCCCTTTTATCCTAAGGGTAGACGTGTTTTGTGTTCAGATCAGTGTTCCTGCATACCATTGCTCTACTGACCTCTTATTTTAGCACCAGTGGCCTTGCTGTTAGTGTTAAGAAGTCTTATCTAACTCTTTCACAAGGTGTTTTCAGCCACTGAAATGTGCACCATTCTCTGTAAACTCTGAAAACTGTAGTGCATGAAAATCCCAGTAGGGTGCCTGTTTCAGAGATGCTGGGGCCACCAAATTTGGCATCAAAAATTACAACATCTAAAACTGCGGATTGCATGCCTTAGCCATCCTAATCCTTAGCTGTACAGTGACTACTTTGACCCAGTTTGTACGCTGTATATAATGAGCTGGAGCCACATGATTTGATATTTGAAGGGAAGGGCTGTTTGCCTTAACAGGCAGGTATACCCAATAAACTAATTATGGATTCTGTATATAATCAATTTCAGCCACATGATCTACTGTATATGTAAATATGTAATTATAGTTATATCCCAAAATAGTGAACACTGATAAATGGAAGTAACATAGTAATCTAGAGAAAATATGAGTATTCATCGTGTGAGTAGGTATGCATGTGCCAATTTCCCTGCCTGTTTGAGGTAGATGCTCTTTCCTGAAGAGTTTGGTCCAGTCAGGACCTTAACTTTGCCCTCCTTCTCTGAACTGGAAAGAGGATTAGGAACAAACACAGTGGAGCACAGCTCCAGCAGGGGGTGCCTGTGAGTCAGAGAGAGGAAGAGACATGAACCAGACAATATAAACTTTGCAACCCCCAAGAAGACAATTAGAACACCTACCTGGCTTGTTTGAGGTATAAACATGAGTGAGGAGACAGCAATGGGGAACAATAGCCATTTTCCTGAGAAACCTGGGCCAAAGCCATCAGGCAGTCCAGCTCTGCACTTAGCTGCAGAACCTTGTAGAGACAGCTGCTGCGCTGGAGCACTGTGGCCTGCAGCTGGGTCATGACTGCGGTCTCCATGTCTGGTAGAAAGGAGGACACCACCAAACTGAGAGAAACAGGCATACGGCAAAACAGACATCACTGTAGTCACACAAAAGGATGCAGACAGAGTACAAAAACTTATACTACATAAAAGGACACCTCTAATGTCACAATGCAGGTCTCCCAGCATTCTGTCTAGTTCTTTGGTTCTCTCACTGCGGTAGTGCAGACGCTCCTCTGACAAGAACTGATTACCAGGGAGAAAAATGTAAGGGTATGTTCTTCAATTTGTTTAAGCATTCTAGCATAAAACATTCATATCTGAGCTTAAGTGGAAATAGGAGAAAGGAAGGAGGCTGTTTTTTTTATATAAACCTTTGTGTCTTATACATTTTAATTTCAAAGAGGCCAAATGTGGGAAGGTATACTAGGCATTTCCAGGATGAGTTGTCTCACCATGAAATCAAGTCCTTGAATCTGAAAATCCTCTTTTTCAATCATGCTGGGCAAACGAGGGACAGACAGCAGAAACCCAATCTGTGGAAAAAGGAAGTAAAGATCCATCAACTAAGGGTGATAAAAATACACACAAACAGACAGACAGTAAAGGTGAATGTCTGACCAGAGGGATGTAGATGACACTGCAGGACGGGATCCGTGAATCCAGGTTTTCCAGCTCTTTGTGAGCTACTTGCGTGAGGAAGTCAGACAGCCCCATCATCCTTCTCTTCTCTGGCCATGGGTGAAATAAGGAAGCTGAGTCTTTTTTACATATGCTACTACCATATCTGCTTTGTTATCTGGTCCCCAAGGCTTCACAGCTCTTTTTGCCCAAATGCACAGGTGCATAGTTCACGTCCAGAACACAAAAATCCTGACCAAGATTTTGTTTAAACCAACCAGTTCAGTAATCTGTGACTGCACCTCTTTTTACTCAATGGGTTAGTTGAATAAAATCTTGGTCTGGATTTTTATTTACTGGATCTGAAATTTCCATCTCTGCCCAAACGCTTGCCCATTCTTAACACCCAGATACCAAGCTCTTTATTTTTGAACAAACCACAAACCAGACCATCAGGCTAAGACTTACTTTCATCAACTTCGGGGTCTACGTTGGGTTTGATGGTGAAACGATTTTCGGCTAGACTGCCTTCAAAGTCAACCTGTGGCCAGGTTTCAAAACAGTGACATAAAAACATAAACAATGACCAAATTATCAAGGAACAAGAACAATGAAATATTGCAATGATGCCAAAAAACAGGTTGTAACCTCTAAGGGACTTCAAAAACTTAACTGACTTGTATAGAGCCCTGCCAACAGTCACTTCAAATTTAAAGGTGCTGACTCACCACTTTGCTAATAAGGGAAGCGATGCAGTATAAATCCTCACTGAAGCTCTCACTGATCTCTCGAAACAGCTGAACAGATTGCGGCAAGGTGCGTACTGTATCTCTAATACACACTGCATTGTAAACTGTCTGTAGAGCCAAGACATATAATATATAGCAACACGGATATATAATATGTACATGTAACACAAACAGTAGAACACCACGCACACATGCATTTGTTTATACTCTTTATCTAAAGTATACCGTGCGTACATAAGGCAGATTTTTGTAGAGAATGCAACTTAACAGTTATTGCCACTACATTAAGACTAGTAGTACACTGATGTTGACATACATGTGCATCGATGGTTAATTTATATTTAAGCTGTAACATCCTACCTTGTAGAGGGTCTGCCAATCACTGACTTTAGTGTGAGACAGGGACATTCTATATAGTAATGTCTGTAAGTATGAAAAGAAACATCATCATATAAATGTTATAAGAATTCACAAGAACACTTCACATATCAAGTAATGGCATTAAACTGGCTGATGTGAAACTGAAATTCACACTATTAATCGCAGAGTTAAAATAAGTGGACTAATGAGTGAATAAATACATCTACTAGAATGATTTTGTACTTGAACAAATATACATACACACATACATTTATGCATGTGTATATATATGTGTGAACTCAGCACTTTATTTCAAAGTATTAAACAAAAAATATACAGGGAAATGCTATATAGGTGAGTTTGGTGGGTGGTAATCTTAGTTGTCTGCCAGACAGTAAATGGTTCCACTGAACCTTGAATCACCCACATTACTGGGCATGACTTTTAAGGGAACTGCACTGCATGCTCCTCAAAGCCAGGGCCTGTGCTCTTTGTTACCGGGATGCTCCTGATGTTGCGCAGGCAGCCCTGCAGCGTGCTCAGCGTGTCAGCATTGCGTGGAGAGGTGAAGAAGCGCACCACTTCCTGCCTCCTGGTCAGCACACCCAGGTCTCGGGAGGGCCTCAGGAACCACTGGCTGGAAAGAAGAAGGGGAGCTACATGTGAAAAGGAGCCATCTGCTCGTAAAATGTAAGGAGCTGGGAGACAGGGGAGGCAGAAGAGACAGCAGCCATCCAGCCATCTTCACATATCAGGTCAAGGTTGCAATCATTTTTAGCCTGTCTCACAAATCATGGGGTTGCAGGAGAAATGCATCCTGGATGAGATACTGTTCTTGATTTACATAAGCAATCTGTCCCACAAACCCTTATGCCATACCGTTCAAGAAACCTTATAGCAGCAGAGACACACAAGCCAAAAAGGTACTAGTAATAAGTACTAAAGTATATTTATTGAATAAATGAAAAGATAAAGTGTAAATCTGTTACAATTTTGTGCAAATGCTTCCACAAACACTGCATATCTCAGATATTTTGTGTAAGTCCATATATAATAAGGTCTATTTTAAGCTGACAGCTGCCTGTGTATCACAAAACAGGGCACACACACACACACACACACACACACACACACACACACAGCTGGACAAGTAGGGCAATTTATGGAACATGTTAGGACTGGAGAGCAAACCTTCACAAATAACTTTTGATTCAGTGGCTGTGGTATCAACACTACTGGCTGGACCTCCCTGATCCCACCACTTAATATTACACTCATTATTACCATACAAGCTGGTCCTGTACAGATAAGTAGTCTTCAGTTGGTTACTTGAGTTCATGGTTCATTTTCTACATAGTGATGAAACAACCTTGAGAATAGTGACAGCTTTAGACTTTAGTCAATGGAGAGTATGTCAAAACACGAGTTACAAAAAGGACAAAGAATTAAACCCAGAAACAGATTTAATGATTTAAATTCAAACTATTACCCTAGGAAGAGAAAACCAGAAGGCAGAGAGGACAGGAGTGTGAAGACAGAAAAAGGAAGGATGAAGAAAAACCAACAAAAGAAAATATATCTCCAGACAGCAGGTGGCATAGCTGCAGCAGGAATCATGGGACTTTTCACTTTATACAATGTAGTGATGGCTAAAGTGAGCCTTTCAAAGCCAGTGGTGGTGACTGTTTTCAGCTGCAGATCAGATGTCAGTGACAGATCAGTGTCAGTTTCACCTTAATATTACCTTACATTATCTGACCTGTATTTTTGTTTAAATTTTCAATTTGAATGAAATTACTTAAAGAGACTTACCGAAGCAGTCGGGAGCCAAACTTAGATCTGCAGCGATTTAAAATCCCTAAAACAAAAATATATTTATGGACACATTAAAACAATATACATCTCCAAAATATACATATGTACCAGTTTAACTGAGAACACTTTAGTGTATATGAATTACATAATGTCCCACAATCTGATACATTTATCATTCCAAAGTGTACCTCATAAAATATGTATTAGTAAGTCCTGATGTTTTAAATTAAGAAAAAGGTGGCAATACTTCTGTTGTTTAAGAGGTAAAATCATTCTGAGCACCTACAAGCACCAAAGACTTAAAGCCTGTCTGTGTACCTCACCATAGAGACTGAGGCCTTCCTTCTCTCCTGACTGCAGCTTGTACACAGAGGGGTGCAGCTCCTGTTTGAAAATCTGGAGGACACTAATATGATATGAAACATAATATTTCACCAAAGTTTCAAAAAAGGGAAGGGGTAGTATAGGTCAGGGGGGTAAAAAAGAATACGAAAAAAAGAATATAGGCAGATAGGGCATCTCCTGTTACATTTAACATAAGTGCTTCCGAAGTAAGCAAACCGTTTGACAGAAAGAAGGCAGAGAGTAGAACATACGTGCATTATGTAAAAATAGAGTTGAAACATATGGGATTATAACCATAGTCCAGTTCTAGTTCCAGTATCTTATTGAGAAAGCTGCAGCAAGAAACTTATCCTGAAATGGTCTAGTAAGCTATCCAGTTGCAGGAATTTTAAGTCTCTGTGGATAAAAGCATCAGTAAATATATTCTGGGAATTAATGAAAATGACTGACCTGTAAGTGTCTCTGTCTACAAATACCACATCTTTCCTGTCAGAAAATAGAGTAAAACCATGACATCTGACACCAGAACAGATTGATTTACAAATAAATGGCAAGAAACATATAGAAAACTTCAACGTAAAGGAACAAACATATAAATGATAACAGAGGAAAAAAGATACTATGATATAGACATTTTGAGCAAGATAAGAAGGCCTTTGCCCAGAGACAAGAGGGAGCCTTGTCACAAAGACCACAGACCAAATATACACAGTGAATACAAGAAAACACAGTATTACAGCGTGTATGGGAGGAAATGAAAAATCGGAACTCCCACGTTGCTGTCCTCAAGCTCAACCCCAACTCTACGCCTGTCTAGGCATTTTAGCAGCGCCCCCAAAGACCGCATCTAGAAGGAGAAGGAAAGAGCAGAGTAGAGAGGAATGGTCACCAGTATCAAGTACAGCCTTACACCCTATGTGAATAAACATACTGAATAACTGATTACACAGTGCAGTACAGAAACAGAACACTGGTCACGGAACTGACTGCAAAGAAATACACGGCAACCCTCCTAATTAGGAAATTAATAAATCACACTATAACAAGCTTGTGTTCTTTAATGACCTGTATTTTCTCAACAAGAAGTAGTACATATAAATTTGACATCCAGACATCTATGAAAATCAATTAAATGGCATCAAACTATTACAAACAATAAATTAACATTTAACAGAAACAAAATGTTCTTGGATGTAGGATCTATATTGCAACTCTATAATAACTAAAATAAAACTGATGCACTATTACACTAATCCACTAAACAGAGAGTGATTATTCATTGCCATGTAAGTGTACATGTTGCGTCATTTAAAAAAACCACACACTGAAGAAGACCCCTCACCATGATACTGCAGTCAAAGGGGATGCAGGAGGAAAGATAGGGGATTCTCTCTGTCTCTGTGATGGAAGGAGGAAGGAAGGGCAGGTGGGCTGAGCGCAGTCTCTGTTTGGAGACCTCCACTCCTGAAGAGGTTTGGCAGAGTGGAGAAAGAGCAGTTATGAGCAGAATTATAGACACTTTGAACTGCAACCACATCTGACTCTTGTTTATTTACATCTTTGTTTTGGTAAATAATTCCATTAACCAACCAGAAAATCATACAGATGAACATTTTGTCTTACCGAAATCAACATTGGGATACAGGACAATCTCTGGCTTGTTATATGAACTTCTCTCTATGGTTGCAAAATAAAGAATAAGAAAATTTGATTACATATAATGACAACATTTTAAAGATACCAAATAGTAAGTGATTATGCTCAAGTTGTATTTTATATTTTATCAGTTTTAGAAAACTGGAGGAAATACTTATGGTGTATCAATCACTACAGTATTTTCGGAGCCAAATATTATTACCGGACACATTCTGGAGAGTTGTACCAAATTATTCTATAATATGTCTAATTTACCTCCCATCGCACATTTGCAAATATTGTAAAATGCAGAAATATGGGACTTCTGAGGGCAGAGAGGGCATCAAATCTAACATGGGTAATAGCCTCAAATGTCACCAAAGGAATGGGGATATGGAATAGGGCTGAGCAGATGCACTTGAATCACCTGCCCATTTGGCACAATCATTGCATGGCGATGCTCTTTCCACCAACTCACCAATGGCCTTAATGAACTTGGCCATGTTGTGCTCCTGCTTGGCACTGGTAATGAGCACACTAGGGCTGACCTCCTGCACAACTGAGAGAAAGTGGATAAACAGCTTATGCAGAAATTTACCTACAGCAGTGTTTCCTAATCTGGTCCTTGGGGACCTACTGTTGGTCCATGTTTTTGCTCCCTCCCAGCTCCCGAGCAAAAACGTGGACAGTCTATGGGTCCCCAAGGACCGAACTGGGAAACACTGACCTATAGGATTGTAGAGAGTAACACACAGGTATAAATACAGCCTTCTTTGAGGCTTTTAGTGAATTTAATGCCAGCAAATCCACCCTATTCTACGGGTACCTCTGTCTAAAAGCTGCAGGTTGTGGTCGTCCACAGTGTCCATCATGTAGTGTAAGTTGTAGTCCTTACTGTCATAAAAGCTGAGCCCCACCTGTCCGTGGTGAACCAGTACACTCAGGTATACCTGAGAGATGCATACATTAAGGTAGGAACACAACTTTTGCCTGTTCTTATAAGAAAATAGTTTATACTCTATTAAATTAAAATGAAATTTCATAAACATTTAACCCACAATACTGTACATTTACCATTAAAAACTGAATCCCCTGCCTTGAGGCCATTTGAGGTCAAGCTATATGGACACATACAGGTACACAGTACTGCACACAAATACTAACATGAGAAAAAGGAAGAAAAAAAACCTGAAAAATGATAAACAAAACACATTTTTTTAGTAAAAATTAATATATTACTTGATATTAGTTTTTGATGATTTTATGATTATATGGTTGGTTATCCATAAATTAAAAAATGAGATCAACAACAATAACAATGTGTGTGTGTGTGTGTGTGTGTGTGTGTGTGTGTGTGCACATGAGCCTCACCTCATAGGATTCCTCCTCCTCATCCTCCGTAAAGCAACCTGGCCTGGCGCCCACACCCCCTCCCTCTGGGCCCTCACTGGACTGTGCCATCCCACGCTAATGGACAATTTTTAAAGAACCACAAAGAAAAAATACGTGAAATATTGTAACAAACCAGTTGAAACAAATCCCCCCTCCCGTTTCAAAAATATTTATAACTGCCGAAAATAACTAAATATCAGTTTCTCACTGCCATTGACGCTAAGTTTACGCACACCCAAATACTTTAAATACAATTATTATGTGAAATTAATTTAATGCTGTATATTTCCACTAACCGAATTTAGGTGCTTAGTTGTGATACGGCGTTATTATGATTAACTTAATTATCAATAAAAATAAATAAGAGAGTGTCTATTTCTAGTGTGTACGAAGTTATACGCATAACTAGGTGTTTCTCAGCAGACCATGCCCGTTAATAAATATTATAAATCACCTTCTTGTGTATAAATTTTAAAAAATAGTTTAGTATCGTGACATTGGGAAGAAAATCGACCTCATCAAGTGTTCCACAGCTGATTCACTCGTTATGGTATTATTGATATTCATTAGCCATTGGTCGTATCTATTGGCTATTCACTGGGAGTTAAGTTAGAACTGATGACTGCCTTTTAAAACTTATTTTAACAACTTACCCGAGGCTAAATGCGATTAGGATAATGTGACAAAATAACGAATTAATTACAGGTCTCCTTTAAACCCTATGTCGGCAAATTAAACTAAAACTGCCTTGTTGGCGTATTTATTTGCGTACGAGGTGTGACGTTGCTAGCACGAGCTAAAGCTAACGCGGTCAGTTGTCTGTTAGCCGCCTAGCCGGCTAGCTACGCTTTCCCTCTCTTTCGGCCCGCTAGCTAACTAGCCAAAATCCCTCAGCCGCTAAACCTGTTTGTTCACATCCAGTCAGTTAGTTGTTGAAATATCAACTGATAATAACATGTATTACATGTGGGCGAGATAAAGACTTTTATTAAATATATACAATTGTTCAAGCAATACCTTTAGCAAGGAAAGGGAATTTTGACAGGAAAAGGATATTTAATTGAAATATTTCTTTTATGCAAAAAAGAAATAGCACAGCCTCCCTGACGCTTGCGATCATTTGGCTTTATGGGTGATTCTCGTGAAACCATCAACCTGATTTCCAAAACCTTTGTATCATTACCGCAATAGATGTCCATTTAATGTTCATTTAATAAATAAGAAAATAGTACATTGCATTTAAATGCATATGTAGAATCTATATGTTGTGTTTCTTCAGGTTTTCCACATTATTTAAAAAAATATAATTTTTTTAAATGTGAAAATATATTGGCTTTCTTGTGGAAGAAGGAAGAATTTGCAGTATTTCATGTTAAAATTTTGCAATCACTGTGTTTTTAATAAAAGAGGCCAGTATAATTTGGCCTCCTCTGCCAGCCCCTGGAGGATGGGCTCCCCCTTTGAGTCTGGTTCCTCCCAAGGTTTCTTCCTTCTACGGAATTTTTCCTTGCTACTGTCGCCTCTAGCTTGCACACTGGGGGTTTTGGGCGGGGATAATGGGCGCTTTGAGACAATGTAATGTGAAAATGCGCTATACACATAAAATTGAATTAAATTGAATTGAATTTCTTAATGGTCTTGATGTTTTCAGACTGCTGAAATACTGCAAATTCTTCCTTCCTCCATAAGCAGACAATCTGCGAAGACTGGGTTGAAGTATAAAGCAACCTTAAACTGCTTTGTTGGAAAAAGAAAAATGCTATATCCAAAAGTACGTGAAATAAACTGTGACCAGGTATAAGTATCTACGGAAAACAGACGAAAGTTTGAACGTAAGCTAAATTTAAATTTATAGTGTGAATTCAAAAGAGAAATATTCACTTTTCCTGTTTGAAAACAATAAAGACCAGCAAACCTATGTAAGGTGTAAGCTCCCATCTACACTTTTTCCTTGTGTTTATCATGTCCAGCTGGGGGCGCTACAACCTAACACATCGTACCGCTGCGAAACCTGTGAATAATACTTCAGATTAATTCGTTTTTGTGGCTCGTTTCGAATAACAGCATGTGAGTGAGGGTATGCTTGTATTTCTTTGCAAGTAACTGTTGTGAAAAATTCTTTTGGGTTGTCAGTGAACAGTTAGTTGTCTCTAAGAAAGCACGTAAGCAGTATCTTTAATTTTGTCAGTTGATTAATCCGATGGTAAGTATTAAATCGGACTGAAGTGAGTGTTAAGTTCATGCTATATTGAGGCAGTTGCAATATTTATTGTGTAGGGTGACATGCATTTTCTATTGACGTACCATTATCTGCACTAAATATTACCTTTTGTGGCTTTGTACCCTAGTTAGTACATTTTGTGTCTATGAATTATTGTACTGTACAGAGTCGGTGCCTTTGGATTTAATCATCGCAGAGTAAGAAGAATGAAGGGAGTGGTGGTCCCGTGAGCTTCCTCAGCCCCGGCTCCGTTGCAGAGGTCTGTGTCGCAAGTGTCATTAGTGAAAGTGAAGTTAACGCCCAGGGCAAACTTTTCTCCAGTCAGGCCGCACATCGAGCAGAGGACATAGCTTTTTTTCATACAGGATAACAAGGACGCCTCCTGCAAATGGGGGAGAAAGTGTTAAAAACACATACGCGAGCCAACAGAGAAGCATTTTCTGGAGCTTGTGGAGAGAAAGGCGACTTCTCTGACACGCTTGAACTGACTACATATTTTAATTACTGCTCATTACCGCCATGCTGGGAGAAAAAGATAACACGTTCCACACGAGTGTTTTCATTCAGAGCATGGAAAGTTATGCATTGCATAAATATCAGTTTCATCTTGAACTGAACATTATACAGTATTCTGCATTTATAAAATGAAACGTGTTATATACATATATACGTCTCCAATACATACATATTTTAAAATATGGATTTCATGCACTGTTTAATCACAGATCATTCCAAAAAGAATGAGAAGAGCTGACAAAGTACATTAAACTCCCGTCCTGGAGGCCCAGATGTAGGTTTACCTCTCAGCTTATGGTTATGTGAAACAAGGTTTTATTCTTTATTATACTGACATAGGGCGTGGTCCATTTTACCATGGCTCATTGTGAAAGTCATTATTTGGATGGGAAGTAACCTTAGTCAGTGTTTTTCATAAACAGGTATATTTAAAAAAAGCTCATCGAAAGCCAGAGAAATGTACAGTCCCTGGGGTACAAGATCAAATGACAGGTCCTCCAAACTGAAAGTTAATGTGTAACTTGTAGGATGTCATAACTTGCAAGACTCTGACAGGAACAGTGGTTACCCAGTGTCATTTCCTTAACTGGAAGTTTCAAGACCTAAGGACCCTGAACTGTAGCATTTGTATCAAAGCAAGTGAATTTTCACCTCGCCTCCCAACCAGCCTGTTGGAAGGACAGAGCTGGCCTGTGGTACATTTCAGAGGAAACTTGATGTAGTCCAATGGAGAGGTGGTAGGAAACACACAGGTATAACACAACAGAGGGACTGATAGAGATATCAAGTAAGAAACAAGTAGGTATCCGTTATTTATTTCAGTGATGCAGATATATGGCAATTTAATTTCCATGCAGCTTATCATTTACTATAAATATTAGCATGTAAAGAGCAATTAAAAGGCGTGAATTTGAGTAAAGTAACAATGTATCTACCTCTACCTTGAACAAGGTAAATTAGCAGTATAACAATTTTCCTGTATTCCAGTGTTTTTAAATAATGTGTCCAGTATTGCCATATATTAATCCCTAAAGAAAACTTTTTCTTATTTCCTAAAAATACAACTCAACATCTTTATTTGTCCTATACACTGCATGTTAGAGACGTACATACAATGGAATAAGAACATAAGAACATAAGAAATGTACAAACGAGAGGAGGCCATTCGGCCCATCAAGCTCGTTTGGGGAGAACA
>JAAGVU020000129.1:16559183-16606499 GCA_011763525.2 Mormyrus iriodes
TAAGACCAGGAATCATTCGTGTAGCTCTACGTTGCACCCTTTCCAAGGCAGCAATGTCCTTCTTAAGGTATGGTGACTTGTGGTAAGGCTCAAATAAGCACAAATACAAGTGCAAATACAAAATTATAATTACACATACAATTAAAAATAAGATATATAGGTTATAAGGGAATATGATAGGGATAAAGATAACAGATCTTGTAAAAATAGTGAGAAAGATCAGGTAGCAGCATCATTGTAAGATGGCCATCAATGTAATAAAATGATGAGGTCATACCTATTGCAACTGATCACTGTTCATTCAATGTATGTTTTGCTTTTCCCTAATATCATATTCAGTCAGTGTTTGGATTGCTGTATTGTTTTTCTCTGCCATTATTTGTAATCCCCCTCCCCATTTTCTTACAGACTCTTCAGATGCTTTTTGTAAATAATTTTCTTTTTCTGTGTTATTATATCAGTGATCTCAAAATATGTCCCCACCCTACTGCCCAATTCAATTAGTTGTCTACAGTTTAATGACAAAACTGAAGTCAGTACTGCAATCTGTCTAAATAGAAACTCCCAGTGCATGAAAAGCAAAAATATAACCTAAATGCATAAAGTTAATTATTCCCTGGATCATTTAACAATATAAGACACCACAACATAATTAGAATATCCTGCAGTGGTAGCTCAAAACCGTATAAAACTCCTGAAATGGGAGAGGCAAAGAGGAACAGAATGCAGAAATTACATTAAATTAACATGATTTCCTAATGAATCATGTTAAGCAGAGAACAAGGGCTGTCAAGAGCTTGGAATCTTGTGACTCAGGGAAATTGAGGTAGAGAAGGGAAGTGGAGAGCAGAAAAGCTGAAGGAATGGTTATGAAAATTGAATATTTATAGGAGGAATGACTATTGTACTGTGGATTCTGTCCTTCACAAATAAAATGTTTGAATATGAAAAGAGAATACAGGTTCAGGGTGTAATGACTACTGGCTCCATGCTCTCTATAAGTCTCTTGGATTTAAACCTAAACACACCATCTGACAAAATGATTTTGATTTGGAATAACAATGCATGACTGTTTGAAAGCACTGCAAAGCCAAACCCACCTACATAACTGCAGCATAAAATATCCATAGATCAACTTTCCAAAGATGGAAAGCAGTGCCTGTTATGACTGCTCAGCCACTATAATTATAATACAACCAGCGCTGTTCACATTTTGTTCTTGTTCTTGCATTTTGATTACAAGTTCAAACATATATTTATAGCCATTGAAGAAAACAGCACACAGTACAGTTTTCTCATGCGAGCACTGAAAATTCAGTTTTAAACTCAGATCAGTTTTCTTGAGACCGATTAAATACACATTGACCTGACGAAATCAGGTATGATGAAATTACTGTAACCACTAGCACTATCTGGTGTTTAATCAAACATAATACTCATATTACAAAATGTTGAAAATGTCAAAACTTGTGTTCGGCACTGTTTAAATGTTCCAGTTTAACACGAAACTACATTGCCATGGAGGATCGTCATCAGCAGAGTTTTTTCTGTATTTCTGTCTGTAGAGTAAAAATACAACCTCAGCTCTATAAACTTTTCAGAAATCACTTGCACGCATCTAATTTTGTGGTGATATACTAATATGCACAACGGCTTTTTTGTATCTTTTAAAATTGCCCTTTGTTCACACATGTCTTAAGTCTGACTTCAACAAACTTTCGACAACAGGAACATTCTTGCTCAGTGTAGCAACTACATCAGACCATCCAGCCACACCCAGTCAGTTCCTACTCTGCTTCCCCTGGATATTAGGCACACCCTTGGCTCATCTACCTGATTAATTGGCATGGATTAAACGTATATAGTTTTTTCAGTTAACTCCTTGTGGGGTCAGGAATGTTCCTCCATGTTGACTGCTTGGTTGATGGTCTGGTTTCTGTACTTGATTTTTTTTTGTCTTATGATTTGGATTTATTGGCCTTATACTGTCTGAATCGACTTTGTGGCTTTGTGCCCTAGTTAGAAGTATGGATTTAGATCATGGCCTAAAATTGTTTGCCTCTATCTGGGGGGTGATCCACATAGCAAGATTTCTCAATTAGCTGGGTTAACTTAAGCTAGAAGTCATGATTGTCCAATAGGACTGCTCGTTACCTAAACTCTATGCATGAAGACAAATTAGCAAATCTATGTTTGAATCAGATTTGCTGCTTCACTAAGCATAAGGACTGCTATGCTGAGCTTCCAATGACTGTCCACTCACAAGTGTAAGCACACATTTACATTTACTTTATTTAGCAGATGCCTTTATCTAAAGCAAATAGCACATTACAAAACACAGTTATGAAGGAGTCAACTAGGTGCAGTGCTGCAGTGCTGTCTTGGTAGGTGGGTATACTGTTATACCGTATAATTACATATAAGCGCTTCTCTTCAGACTGATACGCATTTCTGACAATGTTTAGCTGGGTATATGATAAACCCATTTTGTAGAGATGGGTACATGCCATGTACCTGCATATACCCACCACTACACCTCTGACTAGGTGTAAGTGCAAAAGGGAACAAATCATTACTTGGGTCTCAGGGTTCTAACCAATCACGTTCATGATACTTAACCCAGAGTACTATCCCAAACCATAAAGGGGTGGCTGACCCTGACGTGAGTCGAACACGCAACCTTCTGATCTGGAGTCAGACGCACTACCATTGTGCCACAGGGTCACCTTATAGCATCTGTTTCACAAAACACTGAGAAACTCATCAGCTAGACATTCATAATACTCAGTATTTCATAAAGCATATTGCTGGACCTCTACACACCAGACAGCAGTGAAATTAGAAGAGGTGGGCTTTGTTACCATGATATAAGGAGTCAGCCCTCCTATCCCCCCCCCACTAAAAAAAATACTTTGAGCAGGAGAAGGGACTAAACCCTGTACAGTAGAGTAACAAGAACTCAGTTTAAAACCAATCTAAATAACTTATAAAACCCCTTTAATTACATATACAGTACAAGTACTCATATACACCACCATAAGGTTGCAATTTTATGAATGTTGTATTTGACAAGTTGACAGTAGGCAAGACTGTGGGGAAATGAAAGAGGCATGAAAATCTTAAGTGACATCACATCTGACTGACTTTTCGCAGAGATGAGGCATCCATAGCTTGCCACCATGGTCAGTATGGTGGAGTTTTCAGGGGGTCCACTGTTTATGATGGCATAAACCAGGGCTTGGGGGGATGCAAAAATCAAGGAGATACCCATCACAAAAAAAGTGTGCTTCCAAGGAATGGACACTGATCTAATGACACAAGCTGAGTTGGATAGTGGTCTTCTAGTACCTCTCCAGTAAATAAGTAAATTACTTCAAACCAAGCTTGGCAATCATCTTGCCATTGTGGCAGCCATGCACTATAATGGAGCTAGTGGGGTACTGTGCCTTTCAAAAATGTTTGGTAGCATAATGCCCTCTAGAATGTGGGAGGTACTTATTTTCAACTTCTACGGCCACTCCAATTTACAGTCATTATGATCAATGATTCAGAATTTATAGTTAATCTAAAAATAAACTTTCACAATTTTATTACGTAATTGAAATTTATCTGACATCTATAGTTCCAGTTAGCACAGTTTGCAGTTAGCCTTGTTGAATAATTGTTTGTAAATCTACATTTCATACAAAAAAGAGCAAGCCATCAGCGTGGAAAGTAACGGAGTAAATTTACTCGTATTACTGTAACGGAGTAGTTTTCTTTTTGTGTGAAATGATACTTTTTAAGTATTTTTAAATAGCAGTGCTTTTACTTAAGTATTATTAATTTTAGGAATTGTACGTTGATACTTAGAGCCTACAACAGAGTAAAAAAAAAAATTTGGAAAAAAAGGTCAAAAGGTCACATGACAAAACGCAACCAAGCGAGTGAACACAGACCACGGTCTACCAGTCACAATAACACGCATTCAGCTAGGAAGCAGGACCATGGAAGGTCTGCCTAGCAGACCTACAGAGTTAGATTTAAACCCACCTGGCACTTCTTCAGACTGGTCGTCAGAAAATATTCCCTGGCTGTATTTAACTAAGCTTTTTATTTATTTGATTTAATTATTATATAAAACATGTGGTGGGCTATTTAAAGCGGGGGTTCGCAAACTTTTTACACCATGTATCACCTCAAAGTGTTACACTCACGATGAAGTTCTTGGGGGTGTCGGAAAAGTAGGTTGGAAGGCTGAACTGAAAGTGGAATAAAAAAAAACTTATAAATCGTTATCTTACTGTGTGTAGCCTAAGCCTACGTACTTCCCCGACACAATAATAATCGCCGATTGGTCACTGTCAGATACTGGCACCAGGTCGATACCATTGATTACCGATAATACAGTGATATTGCACAGGCCTGGTGCTAGCCCGACATTGCAGTTGGCACAGCAGTGGCCTCCAGCTGTGACCAAGTTACATACAAATATCCTATTTTGTGAATAAAAAGAAAATATCCACTTATCATCTTGCGACTTTTATAGTTTTCCTTACTATGATGCACTGCAACTTACGATGCTGTATTCAAACTTGTCAAGTGAATTTGAAAAGGGTAGGCCGTTTTTGGGAAAAAAATGTTTTGAATGTGTAGTACTTCTTACTTTTGATACTTAAAACCAGATGCTTCATAGTTTTACTTGAGTAGTATTTCACTGGATGTACTTTTACTTGAATAACATTTTGGTATGGTATCGGTTTTTACTTAATAATGAAAATTTGTTTCTTCTTCGACGAATACATGGCACTATTCTAGACCAGTCAGTTTTATTAAAATGTGCAGGGACAGCAGGGGTTTGCTGAATGCTTATGCACACAAAACTAGTCCACATTAATGCAAACCAAAAATGCTACCGCACAACTTACTATTATACCTATAAAGAGATTTTGATCTGAAAATTGCTGGTGCACCACTTCCCTAAGGACTTAATTGAGGGGTTTTCAAAAACAGCTAGTATGCTGAAGAAGTGCTCAGCACTCTCTGCTTATAACATAATAATAATCAGCAATATATCAACAATGAGTAATGATGGATATAGAATTTCTATTGCTAAAAATAGGGAGAATCAATTTTCAATGGGATAAGCAGGGAATGAACCAGTTTTTTTAAAGGTTTCAGTTACCTTTCGAAAGGAAACTGGTGGCCTCAAAGATTACGTGAAATGTAAACGAGATTAAATGGCACGTACATAAGGACCTGCCCACCGTTGGTTAAGAGCTGGATTCAAAATTTTTATTTCTACACCTGATCATGAATGATCAGCCCTATACACTACAAATGAGATCACTTGTGAAGTTCGGTATAACCACATGACATTTTTAATCTTAGATACACACAAAACAAATCTGTATAACACAAAAAAAATACACCTGTAATAACCGAACTGAAAAAGGTCAGACTCATCTGATCTCTGTAATACTTGCAACACTACAGTCATCACAGTTTTAACAACAAACACAAAGAACACAATTGTAAATCAGAAGTTCTAAATCAATAGTGATAGTCTGTTTGCATTCAATGAAAGGCTCACTTTGACTTTTAAAAGATAAATGGTTAATAAATTCAGTCAAATACAAGATGATCCAGTGGGACAAGATTGTTATAACACACAAAATGAAGTACATGAGTGTGATATTAATATTATCCCTACGGGGAATCAGAGAATGTCGCCTAATCACGATCTGTCTGACAGCGGCGAAGCCTGACAACCGCAGCATCGACCTGGGCTGCCGCCTCTTTCCCCTGAAGGTTTTCCACCAGTCGCATGTGAGCCCCATTAAGGCGACCCAGCTCTCCTCCCAAGGAAAGCAGGTCCTGTCGGAGCTGGGCAGTACCCTGAGGAGCAGCAAATAATCAACACATTTAAATTCAACATGCTTTACTGGAATGGCACTGGAATGCAGCCAGACCCAATACAAAGGACAGCTAGCAGTGTACAAAGAATAAACAATAGATGTGCAATAGAGAAAGCAAGTTGACACTTAGATAATATAATGCAGCATGGAGAGGACAGGCAAACTGCACACACAGACTAGATGTGATTTGAAACCCCCAACCCATAGACGCACTGTGCTGCCCTACCCTTAATGAAAACTCAAAGGATAAATGTGTTCATATCCAGATATTGTTTGCCTTTTAAACTTAACATTTTTTTCCTGAGAGACAATGTATAACATCACAGCTCCCATAACAATTTCAGCTTTTAATAGTAAGCATTCAGGAAAAAGAATATTTAAAGTATATTATTATTATAATGATTATACATTTTTTATGTATTCTGGAATTTGGAGGATAAAAAACATGAAGGCATCATAAATACTGTAGAATAAACATAACTGTGATACAGTATTTTAAACATGATAAAGGGAAGTAAATATGATCCCTCCAAATCAAAACAAAATGTACTTACCTGTACAATGTGCATAGCCTCAGACGGCTGATTACCAGGGTGTCTTTGGTACAACTGAACCACCGGCCTGTCCAACCTTTCTCTGGACTGCAAATCCCTACAGGACACCGGACCCTAATAAAAACAACATAAACAGCGATGGGAAACGCTTTCGCTTTCTAAACACCACCTAATTTACACACACTGAACACACACTGACCAATGCTCTCCCATGGCTATGTTCAACACCTTCCAGCTGCCTTTGTTTGCCATTAATGGCATGCCTTGTCGCTGCTGAGCTCACTGTGAGGTGTCGCTTTGAAAGACATGTAAAATAGAAAGAATGTAATTTAAAAAAAAAAGACATTTTCTGTGATGTAAAATATCAAAATGACACATTACAGCCTTCTAACATAGCCTTGTAGAAACATGTGGCAATTACAATCTTGGCCAAAAATACTAGATACCGCAAATCAGAATTTTCCTGACAAAATGTGAAACTTAATTTGAAACTGAGCTATATTATAATTAATATAATTAAATACCATGTAAAGTTATCTAGATCCTCATGTTGCCCCTGACCCCTGATTCCAGACCTTCAGAGTGACAGTCTCTTTTATTTTCTTCACCAAGCCTTCATTCACAGATTGGTGGGCTGCTTTTTGTCTGGCTGTGGCTTCACATATCATTTGCCGGATCTGATCTCTGAGCGACCGTGATTGGCTCAGAGCCATGCAGGAAGACGCCATTGCTTGCTCACATTCTTAAAAGGGGGAGAACAGGAAACGATGCTTGTACATGGATGTAATTTCACCTACAAGCGGGACGTAAAGGGTTGACCCATGCCTAGAAAGTGAAACTAATTATCAAGGACAGTACCTGGAGTGTAGCAGCCTACGGGGCTGGCTTTCAGCTGGACTCTGTCCGGAGAGCGACAGCCCTGTGCAGAGTGAGACCCAGTGTGGGGCAGCAGATGCAGAACTCTTGACCTCTCATTCGAACACTCCAGTAACATCTTGCTACACTGTTTCAGGGCCTATGAAGGACCGTGACAAACAAAAGACATTACATTACCTTTGTTTTTACTTAGCAGACACCTTTGTCCAAAGCATCATACAAGAGAGGCAAACAGCACATTCAAGTCAAGGAATCAACTAGGCATAAGTGCAGCTAGGCTGAGCTTCCAATGAATGTCCAATTACAAATGTAAGCGGTATTGGAGCAAGAGCCACACAACATCTTCCAACAGAGCAAGAACCTAGCAAGACTCTACAAAGACCAACAACATTAAGAGCATTCAGAGACCAGAGAGTGGCAGCAGGCTAATAGAGGAATTCAAGGAACAGAGGGGTCTTGAGGCATATCTTGTAGGTGGAGAGGGAATCTGATGACCGTATTTGGTTCAGTAGCTCATTCTTTCAAGGGGGAGACACACATGAGAAAGATCCGCAATAAGACTTCTCGCAAAACCTTTCCAAATCACTATAATTCATAATACACAGACACATATTTGACAGTGCTGCCCCGGGCTGGTACCTGAAGCTGAGTCAGCGTGTTTCTCAATGTGCCCTCCAGTTGGCTTTTCAGCTCCGTTAGCTCTCTTTTCTCATAATCCAGGAGGCTGTCTGCTCCATCTCTGCCCTGAAAAGAATGACAATAAATGGAAGTTAGCCAGTCTGTTCTACGCAGATTTTGAGAAGGGATACGTATGATGCAAGACCATCTCATGCACAATTATATAATTTATTCTACAAGGATAACAGCAGCTCTCATGCTCTTAATTTCAACAAATCATTATCTAGAGCAGCAAAACCGGCCCGCTCACAGTCTCCGTAACAGCTGGTCTCAGTGTCCTGTCCTCCACACTCCTCCTGTTGACCACCAGGTTCTTCCTGAGAGTTTTCAGCATGCCCTCTAGGTGGCCCCGTTCCCTCTCCAGCTTTACGCATTCCAGCCACACCTTGCCTGCCTGCCCACGGAGGAGCAACTCCACACTCCTCACACAGCGCATATATCCCACAGCTACACCTGTACTGGTATCCAGGCACCGCTCCCGCAGGAAGGGAGGGGAGGCGGCGCTGTAAAACGGGACAGCGGAGCGCGGCCGCTGGAAGGGAATGATGTTCGTTCTCTGTTACACCATCAGTAATAAAATTCTCTCTCACACTGTAGACGTTACAACTGCAAAATTTTAAAAGATGTGCAAAAACTACACCTATTAAAGGATCGCGTTTTGTGTGGTTATGGATACACTCACCGTAGTAGCTGCAGATAAGGGTATAATTTTTTCATTCGTTTCATTCTTATTCACATCGTCATCCTCTTTTACCAAGTGACCCTCGGCTTTACGGCCTGCGTCCCCGCGTCTGGAGCAGCAGCCGGCTGCGGCACTGCAGCTGCGCCGTCTCTTGGAGCTCGTCTCGGCGGCTCTCACGTCCCGCAGCAGCCGCTCCGCTCGGTCCATCGATCGCAGCGCATCGTCATGCCAGGACTGGGGTCCAATGGTAGCCAACGGCAGGGGGATTGTCTTCACTGGCATTTTAGACGAAACTTTACTTATCGATACAGTCCATGCGATTCATTATACAGATATTTGTGTTATAAACAAACTTTATCAGATTTTCACGCTGTTCTTACGAGCTTGTACATCAAAGTAATTTCACATATAACCGCGTATTACTGATATAAAAAAACAATGATAAATAATTAAAACTTGTTCAAATAATCTATTAAATAAAATTTCCATACACTCAAATATTTGCGAATTGTGCAACTCTCTAGTAATAATTTGGGGAATTACACAAATAAATGGTACTCATCTGTTTAACGCCAGTTCGGTCAGTTTCTCTGAAACGGCAAAGCGCTGTCACCTAAGCGACCATAACTACAAACACGGTACGGATGGGGATTGGGCAGCGCGCACCCATTGTCACGAACGAAAGAGCACCCTAGAAGTTTGATAATCCACTATTGCTGGCGTTATGCTTAATGAAATCAAGCACAGAATAAATCCACCAAGCGTAGATTAAGCATCCTCAGATCAAAGTTAAAGATAGTCCACCCATTTAACAATAAATGCAAAATAACCAACCATCCACCTACCCATGTTCAGGAGCTGCTCTCACACAGGTTTACAAAATAGATGTGTGTTATAAAGCAGTGTAATGAAAACAGGAACAAAAATGTTTTAAATAGCTCACCGAGACAATGTTTATACGAGTGATACAAAAAAAAAACTAATGCCAACAGAAATTGATATCACTGCCACCATCTTAGTGTCTGCAGTTGACGATTAGCATATAACTTCTACAGATAAAGACAAGAAAATCTTACATTTTTTAGGTTGGGGGGGCACTTTTATTGGTCAAAAAAAATCAGCTTCTATCCCAAGTGGCACAAGTTCCACATCATTATCACTGGATTTAGAAAAAAATTCAAATTAAAAGTGTTGCTTGGATAAATAAGGTTTCAACTGTGAAAACACTATATGAGTTAACTGGTCAAGTTCAACAACTTCAATCGTGAACAGTTTGCAATGTGTAAAGAGAACAATGAACCCTGGAATACTTCAACACCACACTATACATTGACAAACCAGTCCTGCACGTTAAGGCTTTAAATATAAAAGCACGCCCAGTAACAAGGTGGCATCAGAAAGTAATTCACCTCTAAAGAGGTAAAATAGCATCACCAGGTCTACAGACAACTTCACTGTAATATCAGAAAAGTTTCTTTTACCCATTTACCACACAGTTAAAGTGAAGCTGTTTACAATACGCTGGTAAAAACAAACAAAAAAAACAAACAATATATGTATATCCTCCCACACCTTGGAATGAATTGTCCTTTGTTATGATACTTGAAAGGACGTTCAATCAGCTGCTTGCTGAAACCAACATACCGCCTGGCATAGATGACAGACTGATGCATTCTTAAATACACGTGAACGTCAATGTGACGTCCTGAGCACATGGCAGGAATCGTAGCCGCCGGCACCCTCTTTGCTGCGGCTGCTTTGGAGAAACGCTCGTTCATAGCGTGTGCTTGAGGGCCATGCGAGGCTCCAGCTTAGCAAGAGCGTTCTGCTGCAGTTCTGTGAGCAGACGGTCTCGCTCCTCGGAATCAAAGAGGACCTGCTAGCTCAAAGGAGAGAAGAACCATCAGCACACATCACCATCTTCATGGCTCTATCGCAAGCCCATATAAATGTGCTCAGTACCTGAATGAACTCATCTCTCTGTTCCAGGCTGTCTCTTAGCTTCCTCTCCTCCCTGCTTCTGTCCTCCCCCTCTCTCTGCCACTCCCGCAGTGTCTTCCTGCTCTCTTTCTCCTGCTCCCTCAGCTCCTTCTGGGTGTCCCTGAGCTGTTCTGTTAAAGCAGACACTGTCTGACTGTGGCGCTCCCTCTGTGCCTGCAGAGAAGGGACATGTTAATACCAGTTTATACCAAACAGTGTGGTTCCTACACTGCCATGCGTAGATGTGAAGTTTTCTGAATTGTAGGCGGGACAATGGAACACTGGAAACAAAGTTGAGGTTTTGACAGCATCAATCCAGTCCCAAAGACTGAAGTTTTCTCAGTACCTTTTATAAACATAAATTGTTTGCTAAAGGCAACAGTGTATAAACTGGGAATTAGTGACATTAGTTTGGAGTTCTTCCCCACTTCTCAGCTTCATCACTTCACTTAAAAAAAGAGAGAGAACATGGAGGAATATTTTAATTCCTGGTAACTATAACATCTTACTTTTCTTAATATAACCACTCTCAGGTACATCTATGCTACTATTTAGGAAGTTCTGCATTTTGTTGTCATCACAATTCACCTGCACTGCAGTCTGTAACTCCTGTAAGGTTGTAGTTAGCTGAGTGACTTCCCGCCACATGGAGGTGCTGTGTTCCTCTCTTTCCTTCAGCCAGCCTGATAGCATAGTTTCTTTCTCTCTTAGCTGATAGGCCAGTGCACCCTCAGCCCCACCACCTGACAAACCCTGTCCAATCACAGAGTCTGAAAGAGCCTACAAGAATGAGAAATAAGACATCATAAAATGCATGACTTAGAATTATTGAGAAACATGACTCATTTTTTGGAAATAAATTATTCACAGCATTCAGAATATTAGATATTTAGAATGTACTGATTTGTGGAAAAATCACCATAAAATAAATTTTTGTTTACCCCAGTGGTTCTCAGTCCTGCACCAGAATGTCTTCATTCCAGCTCTACCTTAATCAGGCTTACATGGTCCTTAATAGGCTAATAATGAATGCAGCAGGTTGAAAGCAGTGTGGGCCGGAATGAAAACATTCTGGCAGGGGGTCCTCCAGAAAGAGGGTGGAGAACCACTGGTTTAGCCAAAAGTCATCTATAAAAGGAAATCAAATAAAACATTTGTGATTCATTTAATATGTGGTCATTACAGCCACTTTCTGGAGTTTTCTATTTTGCGTGCATTCTGTAATGTGACCGGCTTGCTTAATGACTTGTCCCACCTGAACATCCTTCAGGGCACTCTCTAGAGCCTCATTCTGGCAGCAGGTCAGGGCCTCCTTCTCCTGCAGCAGCTTGGTCAGGGCCTGGTCCCTCTGTTTCCACGCCTCCCTCTCCAGCTGCCCCTCCCTGAGCGCTCGCTCGCGCTCTCCGAGCTCCACCCGTAATCCCTGAGGTGCACAAAGGGAGGGCCTCACTTATTTGGGGTGAAGTCCAGAATTATAGAAACCTGTACATCTAAAATTACATGAGGTGATGCAACTCTAGTGCAATAAAAAACTCAAATTCCAAGCCCTGCGGGATTATGGCGACTCACATCAATGATGTCTTGATTACACTGCAGCACTGAGCGCAAGGTGTCGAGGTCCCTCTCCCTCTCTCTCGTGGCCTGCCTCAGAGCCTCCACCTCCCTCTCCAGCGCCGTCTGCTTCTCTCTCTCTTCTCTCAGCACAGAATCTGAAACTTGCTGATGTAGACGCATGGGCAACATTAACATAAAACACACAGTATGTCCGAAACTAAGGCAGCCTAGCATAGGTAAACATGCGATGTTTCCACTGCGCAGATGAACACACTGCCCAACCAAACTAACATGTATTTTAAAGTTACTCCACCCATTTAATAATAAATGTATAATAGCCATCCACCCACCTATGTTTAGGAGCTGTTCACGCACAATTTTACAAAATAGACATATGTGATATAAATGAGTGTAATGAAAACAGGAATAAAAATGTTTTAAATGCCTGACTGAAACATTGTTTACACAAGTGATACAACTAATAATAAGCTGATAAAACAACTAATTCCAACAGAAACAGTGACGTCAGTGTCCCCACCTTAGTGTCTGTGTTTTTCAGGATGCCTGTCAGTTTTTCCATCAGTCTGGTCTCCACATCAGCCCCTCCCATTTCAGCACACAGCATTTTCACCAAAGACATGCAGTCCTAGAGTGAGACCAAGTGGTCAGGTCACCAAGCAGGGAAAATATTGTGGTTAAATCCAACACATATTCAAACAGAACACTCCAACTGATTAACAGCCATTACAAACTTGCCTCCAACACAATAGTAATAAGAAGCAATCAATGAAGGTAAAATAAAAGAAAAGGCAAAGATAAATTGTATTATATGCTAATATGCTGAACTTATAATTCAACATTATATATAAATCATAGCACACAGGAAATAAATCCTGCAACTTAAAGGGGCAGTTCACCCCAAAACTTAAAAAAAAAGTTACCATCTAGAGGGGCGTTAGTACCATCAATCTATCTAGGTTTATCTGCTGGTAGTTGCCTAGTTTTGGAGATGTCGGCCATATAAATGTCTGGCATCTCTCAGATATAATGGGAGCGAATGGCATTCTTTCTGTGGTGATTAAAAAGCCAGAAAAATACATTTCAGCGATGTCTCTTACCAGAAATCATGGCCCGGTTACTCGAGATTATCCACAGACTTTGTAGTAAGCACTTTAATCTAGGAAAATTTTCTTCTACCAACACATGGTCACATGGTCTTTGCTCGTCCTGCAGCACTCCTCCCTCTTACCTGTTCCACTCGATTCAGCGCCCCACCCCCACCAAACACACTTACCTGGATGGTTCTGTCCCTGCTGTGCAGTGCGTTCCCCATTGTCTGGAGCAGCACACCCTCACGGTCCCCCTGAGGCATCTCAGCCTGTCCAGTAAATACCAATTTATGGTCAGGACTAAAAATGTCCCACAGAGCCACCATCAGTTCTAGCCCGACACACTGTGTTCTAATGATTTTGGACAGTTTTGACAGTATCACATATCAGTTCAATCTCTGGTTCATCAGCCAGCAGCTACTTTTTTGGCTTGTTAGGTTTTACATGTAAAATAAACCTAGAGAAATATATATCATATTTATAAACAGCTTTTAACAAATTCAAATATTAAATCTAATATTAGCACTAGTAAGAGAATAGTTGCCTTTCTGCAGTAGGAAATTGTTTCCGAAGTAAAATAGGCTTTGTTTATACACAAGAAGTCAAGAGACATGTAAAGACAAAAGCATTGGAACTGCTTATATAAGTTACCAGATTTGTTGAAATGTTTAAATTAGGGCAGGGCAGGAAAAGGTAAACGGGGGAGAAATTATATATAGTGATAAGGAAGTACAAATGTAAAGTGTATTACACAGAGTCACACATTATCATTGTGTAACCACAACATACCTTAAAAAAAATCTGACGCATTAAAACACCCTCATAAATGCTGATAATTACCTCTCAGAAGTTTGATCATTGAGATGTAAACAATACTGGGCTAAATATTTATTACAAAATTTCTTAACTGATTCAAGATATACATCTAAGCATGTTTAATTATCGAACACTGGAATGACACTAGACTGCATCTCATTTACACAATCTACAAAGTTTACCACAGATGCCTCATTCAGCCACAGAGCGGCTGTAAATCGCCTTTGTCGAAAGGACAGCCCTGTCATAACGCAGCTCTCAGCACTCTACACCTAAAGAGAGGAATTCCTGGGGAAGGCGTGTGCAGAGAATGCTTCCTTGTGCGTACACTGTACACACCCACTTAAATGTGGTAAATGACATTCCTTTTTATCACTGCTTGCGTGATGCAGCAGCTAGTTTGTAAATATGATACTAAGAAAACTGAAATCTAGAATTTCAGGGGGCTGGGCACCACTTTGTTGTGGAAAAGAATACGCAGTGAAAATGACAGTCTCTTGAAATAGTCAGTATAAAAAGTTGTTACTTTTATGATTATTAATAATTAATTATATAATTTAGAATGATTTTTTTTTTTTACCCTATTGTACTCTTATGTTTTCCCTGGGCAGTTGTCCTTCATTCCTGTTTGCACTGTATCCTGTTAACTGTAGTTGTCTCTGTGTTCACTGTTTGCACCAAACCACAACCAATTCCGGAATGTTCACATACTGTCAATAGAGAGTTCTGAGTTCTGGCTGTACTGTGGATGCTTGTTACATCAAAATGGAATCCAAATACGCAAAGAACACAGGGAGACACAGTTAATATCCCTCCACAGCCAAATTAAAAAGAAAAGAACAAGGCTCTTTTCTCATCTTTAACGTGTTTTATACATACCGCATTGGGTACCTCTGGCTGACTGGAAGCATCTCCTTTGAGTCTGGCTGTGGCCTTCAGTTCTGCCTCAAGCGTCCGTATACGTCCAAAAGCTTGATCTAGCTGTCCCCGCAAGTGCCTGACTACATTGTGCATTTGGCCTTTAAGTTTCTGAAAACATGGGAAAGGAATATTTGATAATAAATTGACACTCTCCTAAACGCAATGTATAAATGCTTATTTTAAAATTTTCTGTCACATCTACCAGGTGATGTGACGATCAAATAACTTGTAATATACAATTTAAATTGCATGCATAGCATTCATCAGCACCTAAACACTGAAATGTTTTATAAATTTTACCGGACCTGAAAAATTCCAGGCTGTTCTTCTCACCTCTTTATGTAGTGGCAGAAATTCATCAGTCAATTCAGTCAGCACATCCTTGGCCTCTCCATCGGCAACATCTTCATCATGACCTCCATCCCCAAAACTCAGGGCCCTAATTACATCAGAGCCTGACCTCTCTCTCACCGATCCCCATGACCCACCCCTGCTCTTATCCCATACTGGAATCCGGCTGCCTGCCGGGGAATTGATTGGTCTCGTCTCTATGGCCTTTAACTCCTTCAGGATGTTCCCTAACAAAACTTGCTCCTCCTCTGGCCAATCAAAAGGCTCAGGGCCATCCAGGGAAATTAAGGAGGGAACAGACCCCGTATAAAAGGGCTCCTGGAAAGAGTGGCAGGAGCCGGCCGACGATGCAGAATCCGAGCTGACTGATGGCATCCTCGACCAATGAAGAGGCATACTGCGTGACTTGTCCCGAGAGAGGGCCAATGGGGAGAAGGGCTGAAAGGGGAGGGACCGGGGGACACCGCACACCGACTCATAGTCTGAGTCAGACACCCGCAGGGAGTCGCATCCCTGGCAGCTCTTTCCCTTTCTACATCTTTTCCCTGTTCTCTGAAAATAAGGGCAGGATCCCCATTTTTCTGACCAACATTCAAATGCGGACAGAGCCATGTTGTCCCGTAGCATGTCCCTGTATCCGTCTGTCACCTTCTCCTTATCCTCCCTCCCACCCCCCTCCCCGTTCTCCTCCTCGCTGGGGCTCCTGCTCCTGTCCCATTCCTGTGCATTATGCTGCCTGTAAGCGCTGTACACGCACTGCTTCAGTTTATCCCTCTCGTGAACCAGCTTCTGCAGCCTCTCGGAAGATAAGATCCTGACGCGGGAAATGACAGTGTCGAACTTAAACACCCGCTCCAAAACTGACACACACTTCCCGCACAAGAATTCCCCGCGTTTCGGGGCTCGCGGTACAGACTTATTCAGCGTGTGTGTCAAGACGGCGAGCAAGTCTGCTCCCTTTGAGGGGGAGGGGAGTAACTGCGACTTTGAGAGTGAATGAGAAGAGCCCAAAGACAGACTGCTACCTGATAAAATAAGGAAGAAAAACAAAGAAACAAAAATGAAATTAACCATTACCCTTAAGACTTGTGGCCATTTTTTTAGAGTATATTTATTACTCTTGAAATGGAATTTATGGGTTATGGAGTGACTTCTTCATATTCTTCCAGGAATCGTACTAACAAGCTCAAAGAATTTTACATATTAGTGATCAAATAACCTGACAGAAAATAATCTGTATTTTTTAATTTATAATCACATGCAATTAAAAATGTTAAACTTAATTTCTATTTATCTCGTTTTAAAAATGACACTGTACATTGCATTTGATTAAAGGTCATTGGCTCGGACCAACAATTTGTGTGATTTTTTTTTTCATAATGTAAACATTATTTACCAATTAATCAGACTGCCAGAAAACACTCTTTTTCAAAGTAAATACTCCATCAATTTAAGCCAGTCATTGCTGGATATATACAACCTGGTCGGGAGATCATGACCCCGGTTTTATTTACGTGGAGGATTAATGGCCGTTTTATCTCACCCCACGGACTGCTTTGGGAGGACCCGGGCTGGCTGCTTTTGCTGAAGTAGGAAGGGGTCAGGGACCCTCTCTTGTTCTGGCCCCCGAAGAGCCACCGCCGTTGGTTCCCCTGAAGGGTCCCCCCACACACACGGCACCCAATCTCCTTGTCCTTTGTGGTCATAGTGGTTACAGTGCAAAACAACTCTGAAGAAGAACCATTAAAACAATTTCAAGGAGATGTTTTTTTTAATCCATGAAAAAAGTGCAGAGTAAGGGACTATACTTTGACATATACTTGGTCGAGGTGCTTAGCAGATACATTTTATAGAGTTCTTGTAGGATGAAACAAGTAATACTATAGAATAAAATAAGGACATAAACCTTACGTACAGAATAAAAAATCCAGCACGGCCAATCTAACAGCACCAGAGTAGAACTTAGGGAACAGAAGAGGGTTAAATGAGTGGAAAACATTATATATTCTAACAAACCAAAAGTAATACCTAGGTCACTGACATGTATTGGTTGTTGAGTTGTGAAATGCATATTTCGCGATCTGTACATTAGGTCACATCCCCCGTACTCGTCTCAGCAGCAAAAGCAGTTAAACAGAGAGCTTTACAGACATTGACCTGCACTATTTGCTCGGAGACAGCTGCCAGTCTGTTTACAGTGGAAAGCTACAGGCTGACAGCGCGACCTTGACAAAACCACAGAATTTTTTTTTTTAAAAACTAGCTCTCGAATCCATGCATCTCTGTATTCCAAATGTCCGTTTTTTATTTGATACTTTTTCGTCCATTCATTTAAGACTTGGGTTAAACTTGGAGATTTTCTCCAGATCACCGGCTACGATTTAAAATAAAAAAAAAAAAAAACTGTCTGGTTTCGATAAGCCGACAAAAGACAAACGATAGCTGAAGTGAAACACGTCACTTGAAAATAGTGCTAAGTAAACCTCAGCCCGACAGACTGAAAAGTGCCTGCACAAAAAAGCAGATTTGCACGCAGTTGCAGTAGCTCTAACTTTGCATGCACCCGCAGCCTGCCACTTTTCTCACAACAGAAATTACCGCTTCACCTCTAGAGAGAAGTGTACCGTGAGAATCATTTTTCAGTAAAGGCCATACTTAAGATTCTAATAACGCATTACGTTTGACACAATCTAAAATTAGAATCACTAAGTCTCTCTCCATGCTTTTCACTCGTCAAAACGCGGAAATGTGACCTTTCAAATACAACTCCATTCTACGGAACACCAACAATCCAATTATTTCTGAAACGATCGTTACCTAAATTTCGTTCTTAAAGCTTAAGGAAAAAAAACTACGCAGCGATAAGATAAATCAAAAGTTTCTTACAGGCTGGAGCAGGAACCGAGGACATGTAGCAAGCGCAGCCAACACGGCACTCTACCTTGCTGACGTCACTAGCGCTACCTGTTTTATGGACAACGCCGGTGCGTTGTTTTTGCATAGTTATTGGTGTTAATGTTGCCTCTTGAATAGCTCCCTTTGTGCTGAATCACAGAGAAACGCCACGGTGTCAGCACAAACACGTAAAGCAGCGTATAAAGTACAATCTTCCAAACTGCATGGACATAAATTCCTAAACCGAACAGGACTTTCTTCTTTTCCAGAGTAAGCATCGAGAAGCAAACCCAGAAGTATAATGTTAATCAGTCATCGTTTATTTTGTTTCTCATTCTTTATTAATTGATAAACACAATGCAAAACATCATTCTGATAATATTTTCCTTTTATCGATAATCAACAATGACATTTTGCTCTCTTTATAGCAAAAACAAACAACAGTGATTGTTTTTTAATCAATGGGCTTTTTTTCCGTGGCACTTCTGCTCAACGTTTGGAAGACTCACGCTTTCGGAGCTGAAGAGAGTATGCTTTGCTGGCAGCCATTCCAGGTTAAACTACACAATCTCCCTAGAGCGCAGTGGCGCCCAGATAGGGTAGACCTATGACCTTGGTACATGGTTAGCTGTCCATGTAAACTCCCATTCTGGCAAGATGAAAAATAAACATCTCATGTATATAACAAATGACAGGCATAATATTCTCATTAAATAGTGAGAAAGCATTTATTCCAGCTGTGCATTTATCAAATGCTGATTTTATGTTGTCATTTAAGTAGCCCATAAGGAAGTGCCAAATGATTAGAAGCTAAGCAAAGCTTAAGATCCAGCATTACATTCAGATGGAAAAAGTCTTAGTGGAAAAATCTGTCCCAAATATTCAAAATTAAATGTTAACTTAATCTAATTAAATCATTAATTCTGTTAATACACTGGAAAAAAATACTGAATTAGACATTAAAAGATGGAAAAAACAATCATGCATTACCGGTAAGTTCAACATAAGTTTTATTTTAGTGATGTGAGAATAGTTTAGTCTAACTAAAACCTCAGCATGTCCTGAAAAAAAGCAAGCAAACCATGTTATCTGAACTTGGATTGAAAAAGATTCAGTGTCTAGCAAGATGCAAATGGAAGTAGGCATATTGAGACACTACACGAGCCACTCTTTGATGCAGTCCCGGTACACTTTCTCATTTGAGTGCCATTCAGTGTGATGCACCCCAGGGAAGGTACACACCACCAAATCTTTACGACTGACCAATGTCTTCAGGCCAAATGTGTCCTTCACATACACCTGGGCGTGTGTGGGAAAGACACAGGGAGGACAGTTAGTGCAATATAAAGACAAATATATAATTAATGCAATATAATATAATACAACTCACGTCCTGTTCCTTCATTTCAACAATGGCCTCGTTCTCATCATAAAACCCAAAGTGACTGTTGAAAGAGTATCAAGAAGTTGATCCATGCAATCCATACAACAGTAGATGTAAAAAAAAAAAAATGAACAGGACAACATTAAATGAGCAAAAATAGCATTTAGAAAAGAGCGATAAGTAGCTCCCTGACCTAGATTCCCATGGCGTGATCACTCCATCATCAGGTCCACCAATCAAGACCAGTTTCTTAATGCGCAGGAAGTTGGTCTTCCAAGCTAAGAATGTTCAAGAGACACGACATATGCTGATTAATTCATCAGCAGTGCACACTGAATTCAAATCTATTGTGCTGTTCTGAGCACACTGCCGTATGTCATGCTGGTCTTGGATGAGACACATACTCATGAAAACATTCATATATATGAGCTATTTGAAATATTTCTATGCATAAGTATCCTGTATGTTCCTATCCTTCCACAATGGACACATTCAATCAAAAAAATATCCAGACATACAGACAGTTGGATTAATTTTTTTTTTTTAATACAAATCGATATTTTTGTCAACGAAATGTTAAATGCATGACAAGGTCTGCTAATTCTGGTTAAGCATACGATCAGCAAAGCAAGTCTAGAGGAATAAAGCAACATAATTAAAATAAATATTGTTTAGGCTATGTGCAATTAATAAGGCTGAGTTGTTAGCTGATGTGCTGCATTCTACAGAAATGGGAAGTAAAAATAAGTTTAAAAAACCAAAAGTAAAATTAATAATACACAGTGCAATTTGCAGTGCAATTTATTTTCACCATAGGTATTTGCACAATGTTGCTGAATTACTAAAATAACATATTCAAGTGAATTGTTCCAAATCTACAGGTATGCAAGTTGACAATCTTGAGTCTTAATCATACAATGTGCACATCTTTGGAAGGAGGCAACAGTTTATTACCTGCTTTGTTGCTGATTATTCTCTCACCATTCAGCACAGCCAGAAAGTCACTGTCTGACAGATACTTGTCTATGTGATGGGGATCTGCGATATGCACACAGCAGTGAACACACTAACAGTAAGCATGTAGCTGCTGAAGCACAGTCTACCATCCTCCACCTCTAAGAGCACCCCACACTGTCGCTGCACCACTTACCTTTCCAGTAGTTGCAGACAGAGAACTTTTGTCCAGCACGGGAGTAGCAAAAGAGATACACCTTTGACCTCACAATTTTTGGACATATACGTTTGATGTATGCAGTTTCTGAAACAAAAAAAGAAAATAAAAATAACACGTAGGTCATGATTACACTTGCCAAGGTTCTGACTGTATAGATGGCTATAATGCATCTTTATCGTGAAAGATAACCCCACTAATGTGCTGTTTAGCCAGTTAAATGTCTTTCCTCAAAATCATATTACATCCAAGTTAATAAATATACAACTTAAGTGTACATTTCATTTTGGTGACTAGACCTGTACTAGAAATCATATTTTAAAATTCAATGCTCACAAAGTCTTGGGACACTTGCTTAATTCTGCAAAAGTGTTAGAAATTTAATTGATTTCATAACAAAAGTCCATTGACAAGCAATGTTTAACATATCTGCACATTTCTTCCCTTTTTATTTAGTGTCGTAATGTTTTTGACTGACTCATTCAGTTCTGTTCTAGCCATTAATTGCAATAGTAACTGGCTCCCAAATGTTCAAATGTTTGGTGTTCATGTCATTGCAAAGGTGTTACTAATTAAAGAGCACCCAATGAGACTAAGTCAGAAGAACTTTTTTTTAGATCAATAAATTTGGGTTTCAATTTATCACTACTTGAAATGAATGTTTTACTTAAAACTATTGGTCGTTTCTAATATATTTTTGTAAACAATCATACAAGTAGTGATTTTTGTTATAAAACCAATAAATTTGCAATATTTTTACAGAATTACGTCCCAAGACTTTCTGTGAGCACTGTATATTAGTCCAGTGCTTCCTTGGGAATAGTGGGCAGAGTGAAGGCAAGCATTTACCAGCAGGGAGTACATTTAGGAAGTGGCTTTTTTTTCCCCCGTTTACTTCTACTACAAACGCAACGTGAAATCGCAAAAAAACGCTTGAAAAGATCATCTCAGAGTCTCACAGTACTGGAAAGCTTTTTAATCAAATATTAAATACTGACCTCCGTACTGCCCAGCTTGTGGTGATGCAAGGGAGACGAATGTGTGAACATTGTGATCAGGAACGACAGAGAGCAACCCCCTACAAATCAATCCACCTGAGAGGCACAGTGAACGAGTCTGATTAAACACAGGTAAAGCAGATATACAAGATGCATGGCAGTACAACAGGCAGTGCGTTGCACATGAGTAACGTGAGAGACAGGGCCAATGTACATATACACAGACCATTAGCTTGGAGAAAGTTCACTCAAAAGATCACTTCTGAGGTTTACGGACACATTGAAAACGATATGGATGAGCAGAAGGGACCTTGGGAGAAGCAGATTAAGTGGACTCCATTGCTGGCGCTCTGCATGATGGGATAGATGACCTGTCTGAAGCCCTTGACCTGTTTCCACAGCGGCGTCAGACTTTGTAAGTCGTCATAAAGGTCAATCACCGTCACATCGGTGCCTGGGTGGGACTGAAAAGGGGTGAATCATGTATATTAGGCATAAAATAAATGTTTTTGTGAAATGACAAGTAAGAGCAAATTCTCAACCGTTAAAATCTCATTGCCACAAGTTTTATATATCAAGGTAAGTTTTTACAGATTAAGACGAAAGAACTTGTAGCATGCATGCAAGCAAACAAACAAAGCATATAGTACAATGCAGATGGGACAAATGGGGTTCCCTCTTCCATAAGTAGTGCATGGAATCTGGGCAGGAATCCTCAGGTTAGGATTTAGGTTTTATATTAAGCTTGACCAGTTTGTCAATCATATAAAGAAGCATTTCCCAATCTGGTCCTCGAGGACAGGCAGTCAGTCCATGTTTTCACTCCCTCCATGCTCTCTGCCAGACAGTCCACATTTTTGCTCCCTCCCAGTTCCAGGGACAAAGACAGCGACTGTCAGGGAGTCCCTGAGTACTGGATTGAGAAACATTGCTTTAAAACACTAGGCTGAAGTAACTGCATTTGATGTCTGGAATGCAGCTCTCATCCACCCAAAATACGACTCTACACAACCTTTAAACCCTATGGCAGGAGGCCATTAATGAAACAGGAGTGTGATTTTACAGGAAATGGTACAATGTGCAAGAACTGAAAGTTCCCCAAGAATCCACTCACATTCTACATGTCCCCTTTTTTCTATTTCTTTTCACAAATAAAGTGATGGTCTGATAGAGATTAGATTATGTTGAGTATTTCTGAACACACTGAACTGAAGTTAAGAAATTCACATACTAGACAGAAGAACAAGTCAGTGAGTGATAATCAATACAAGTGCTTGGAGAGCATCTCCAGTGTTAAGAATCAGCTGCTGTATTGTTTATTGCATGTACAGGACTGCCATTGGGTAGCGATATCAGACAGAATAGTCTCCTTGCCCTGACTCCCCCTAACATTTAATCAGTGCCTGACTGTTAGCCTTTATTTCAGGTGAGCTCCTGATTACACAACACAATTTGTTATATACTTCATTAATGGTCCGTATGTTCAGACAGTAGTCATCATATTTCTTATTTTGCTACTGTATTATGGAACAAAACTGAAAATTTCACACTTCCCTCAAGAGTGGCCCCCACTACCCATCGTTTCCCTGTTTTGTAAGCTTTTTGTTTTCTGCTCAGTAGGAGACTAAAAATTTCTGCTTGCTCCGACAAGGTACACCTACCTCTCTCAGTTGTATAAATATTCAGAATAAATATCTGAATTATTCAAATATTCTCCATTATAACAAAACCTCTTGTTTCAATTAGTAGGCAAGTCTCCAATGACTTTGCATGCTAGCTTGATAGAATCTGCCCATTTTTCTCAAAAGATGTCTCAATGAGGTTTAAGTCAGCAGTTTGGACAAGTGGGATTACTCATGGATGTTCTGTTTCATTACTGTCATGTAGGAAAGTGTTGGAAATGCAACAAGATGAACCCTGAATGCAACAGCATCCCACTGGGTATTCACTGACTAAAAGGCAATTGTGAAGATGACATTTTCCTTTAAAGACATGTACTGTGGGATCCCAAGATGAGTACAAGTACAGAGGGCTGGGATTTGATTTGAAAACAGTGTAGGAGATGTCAGCCACAATGCAGCCCAGATCTGTCTAAATAATTGAAGGTAATTTTTAGCTGAAATGGAACATGAAGCACTACAGAAAAACGCATGCTTATCAGACAAGATAGATCATTTTAATCACTGTACAGAAATGAACTCAGTCTACGTGCACATATTAGGATAACAGTTCATTATAGTCTCTCCGTGTGTACTCACCTCATGGATGAAGCGGGTCAGGTTTGACAAGGAACTGGGGCCGTCAAATAGCCCGTGCACTATAATCACAGGCTTGTACCCGACCGTCGTAGTCATTAAAGAAGCCCAAAAGATGTACCATGCCGTGCTCAGCGTGTAGGCTAGCATCGCAACCTCAGCGATAGGCAACCTGTGGTGTGGCTAAAAACGATTAGTTATATTGGAGAAGTAGCATATAGATATACAATTTCCCTGGCTAAACACAATTGCCGTAAATTTGCATTTTTCCACAAGGTTAAGTATCACATTTTTTCAAACGCTCTGCATTAAGACACTTCCACTGGAAACTAGTTTCATTCTTCGTGTGAGAACCGCGGAAGTATAAATCTTCCGCATCAGTATATAAGATATTGTAATTTGTCATTTGTAAGGATATGTTGGTTATAGAAGACATAAAACGCCCAGGACCTGTTGCTGTGTGGAACTGATTCCATTTTCTGTTGTTTTAACAATCAGTTGATTTTGGCCACTACATTTCTGTTTTAACGCAAAAAGCACGCTGTTATCTTGTTACGACGTTGTGTGCCAATTATGTTTAATTGTGTTTAATACAGCGCGGTTAACATCGTCTATCTACCCTTAGGAAGAAACTCTTTTAGAATTTTACCACGGCTCTTGCAGGTGTAAATTCTACAGTTATCTTATGCTATTTTAATGATGTCCATCCATCTATCAGTTTCCCCTACCTAGTGCAGGGTCTCGCAGGGGAATTTGCAGCTATTCAAAAGATTAAGGGCTAAGTGAAGTTTACCTGGGGCTTGACTTTATTTTTTTATTTATTTTTTAATCAAGATTGGCATTGGGTTTAAAATACTCGAGGCTATAGCCCCGTGTGATCGGACCTAACAACAGCCATGGTCTTGGTCTGTCATGTCCAGCCCTACCCTACCAGTCTTTTCCCGGTGTTTCCCACAGGCGGGGCTGCTAATCAGCCACGCCTGTTGCTCGTTGTTACTTCATGTTCTTGCCCCTTGTTAAGCAGCCGCAGGTGCCCCTCGTTTCTCTGTATAAGAGTTCCCGTGTCCTATGTTTCCTTGTCGGTCATTGTAGTCTGTCGTTTTTTGTCCGAGTGCGCCGCTTGTCAAGATAATAAAATACCCGCACGGGGTTCCCTTGGCAAAACTGATCTGGTTCTCGGCTGAGTCCTTTCCACGCGCGTCCTGCCTCACCGTCAGCCCCGCGAGCCTGACATGGTCAGCCTGGAATTCATTCCTGAAAGCATGTAGCACAGGGCAGAGGACGGAATGGATGTAATTCTAGTGTTACAGTGTGATTTTCTTTAATCAGAACATGGACACCAATGACCGCATATGCTTGAATATGTGCACATTGCTAGCTGCTTACAAGAAAAACATAGTACCATCTAAAAGTGTCCACTTAGGGCTGTCCCACTGTCAAATTTTGAAGTGCATGAGGGCTCTCCCACGGACATTTTGAGCCTGTTATACACACTTTCTATAAGTCTGCATTTCTGCATACTTTGCCTGTGGGAATTACCCACAGTTCATAGCGTAGTGATGTAAAACTCGGGGTTACCAGGGAAAGCCCAGAAGTGTAACCAGTAAACAAATCATTTATTTTTGTTATTGCTTAATGTTGCTGTTTTGGAAAAAAAAAAGAACAAATTGATTCTTTGACATTTACCTCTAGTCCAAGGCAAGAACCTGGAACATGTTCAAATTAGGCAATGGCTGTGAAAAAAGTGCAAATCTTAAAATAAAAAGTCCAAAACTCACAGCAGTAAGGAACAGGTTTTGACATGGTCAAGGTTAACATGACACATCACAGTGTGCTGTCCCATTCCTATTTATACCACTTCAAGCCCTTGCAGCCTCTTACACTCAATCACTTACCAAGTGACGTCAATTAAGGCCTTGGGGGACATTGGGATTGGGCTATACTTTGCAGGCATCCCTTGGTGGATTGCAGATGTAGCACTTAAGAAAGCACATTAGTTTTGATCTCCATTAGGGGTCGCATAGGGCTTTTCCTGCCTCACACCATCTGAGGATCGTGTCCTTGGTGTAGCACAGGGATTTTTTCTGTCTCAGTGACACTATTTGTTGCATCTCACCACAGCATAGTTTCTGTAATAAAAATCAGGGGATGTTCCACGAAACAGGATTTCACAGTTAGCTGGGTTAACTTAAGCTAGAAGTTATGATTGTCCAATACAAATGTTCCTTACCTAAACTCTTATTGGACAATCATGACTTCTAGCTTAAGTTAACCCAGCTAACTGAGAAATCCTGCTTTGTGTAACACCCAAACCCCAGCTTTCGACTCTTTTTATTTGTGGGGTACCAGTTCCAGAATTAAACTTGAGGTTCCCACACTTGGATCCCTCCCTGTCTAGTTATTACAGGTGAGATGAAACTATGTCTTGGACATTTTTTCCAGTCCCTACGTGACCTGTCGTATGTGCCTCCCTTGTAATTCAGGGACAGACAAACACATGGGCCATTTCCTGAGATTTTATTCACTGCAGCAGTATAGCTATTCTCTCCAAATCACTTTTTGTCTTAATGGCATAGGAGTTGCATGAACCCTTAAAGTCAACTCCAGTCAGTAACATTATTGTTTAAAATTACATTACATTCTGAAAACACATCCCATGATTCGAAATCACTACAACAGTTTGATGCTTAAATTCTGAAAAGATTTAAATATCCAGAAACCCAAGATTTTCGAAATTTAAAAAAAAACTTATTTTTTCTATGCATGAAGACAAATTAGCAAATCTATGTTTGAATCAGATTTGCTGGTTCACTAAGCATAAGGACTGCTATGCTGAGCTTCCAATGACTGTCCACTCACAAGTGTAAGCACACATTTACATTTACTTTATTTAGCAGATGCCTTTATCTAAAGCAAATAGCACATTACAAAACACAGTTATGAAGGAGTCAACTAGGTGCAGTGCTGCAGTGCTGTCTTGGTAGGTGGGTATACTGTTATACCGTATAATTACATATAAGCGCTTCTCTTCAGACTGATACGCATTTCTGACAATGTTTAGCTGGGTATATGATAAACCCATTTTGTAGAGATGGGTACATGCCATGTACCTGCATATACCCACCACTACACCTCTGACTAGGTGTAAGTGCAAAAGGGAACAAATCATTACTTGAGTCACAGGGTTCTAACCAATCATATTTATGATACTTAACCCTGGGTACTATCCCAAACCATAAAGGTGTGGCTGACCCTGACGTGAGTCGAACACGCAACCTTCTGATCTGGAGTCAGACGCGCTACCATTGCGCCACAGGGTCACTCTATAGCAGTTGCTTCACACAGCATTGAGAAACTCATCAGCTAGACATTTGCAACACTCAGTATTTTATAAACATATTGCAGGAACTCTACACACCAGACAGCAGTGAAATTAGAAGAGGTGGACTTTGTAACCATGATATAAGGAGTCAGCCCTCCTAACCCCTTCACCAACAAAAAGGATCATTCTTATTGGACATTCGAATCATGAATTCTAGCTTAAGTTAACCCAGCTAACTGAGAAATCCTGCTCCGTGGAACACCCCCCAGGTAGAAGCAAGCAAGGACAAACAATTACAAACCACAAAGCAACACTGCAAAGGTGAAATTGTTGATTCTTTGAAATGCTTTGTATGAAATCACTTTCTTCCACGTGACACCAATTTCATTCTACGTGGGGACCAGCATCTGTGTATGATATACTGTAATTTGTAATTTTTAAGAAAATGGGGACACAGAGGTTGGTACTGTTGCCTCCCACCTCTGGGACCAGGGTTCAAGTCTCTGCCATGGCTCTGTGTGTGTAGAGTTTGCATGTTCTCCCCTTGTCATTGTGGGGCTTCCTCCAGGTACTCTACCACAGTCCAAAAACATGGTGAGGCTAATTAAAGTTACCAAATTGCCCCTAGGTGTGAATGGTGTGTCAGTGTGCCCTGCAATGGGTTTGAATTCCATCCTGGGTTGTTCCCTGCCTTGCACCCATATCCTCTGGGATAGGTTCCAGGCCTGCAACAACCATGAATAGAACATGCAATTACAGAAAATGGATAGATGTTAGCTTTAACCTCAGAAGAATTAGAACACCTAATATCAGTTATTGTTCGGGCTTAACCCCCATCAAAAAAAGCAGAGTAACCCCCTCCTATACCCACACATCATTATAATTTGTTTCTAGAGAATATCACAAATTCTATTCTAACTAGTTAGAATGCAAGTTCTTGATATCAGAAGTTCAATTGTAACTAATTATAATTCAGTATAATGTGTATCTCTTATATCGGAAATTCAACTTTAACTAGATAAATTGCATACTATTGATATCGGAATTCTTGGTACCAGAAATTTTACTTAGATAGTGAGAATCAAAACGTTTTTCTCATTTATTTTAATGGGAGATGGAATTTCCTCTTATTGGTTTACTCCAGACCCTCAAGCCCTGAAGGCAACTGCTGGAGTTCTCACTAATAAAATGTCTTTACATATCACTCATCCCCTCTATAAACTTCATTAGTAACCTGTTGTTTTCCGTATACAGTATAAACTCTTTCTGATGACATGAGTGTTTGCTCTCTAGCAGTCAGGTCCACTTGTCTGTTTGCTTTTAAAAATATCCGATATAACCTTTTGTTAAAAAAAATACTGATATAATTCTGCCTTTTTTAAATAAAATTTTATCAGTTTGCCTTAAATTATTTGTAGATTTTTCGTTCATTACTGTTCTTAATAATGCTCAAAAAGATACCCTGTTCCGCGGTCCACGCTTTCCGGTAACTGAGATATGTAATTTAGCTGTTATATTTTGTCACTAGAGGGCGATATTTGATACATTAGTTATTACTATACGGTTTAAACAAATAAATACAATGTACATGCGAAAATAATTGTGAATTCAACTTTTGTGTATAAACTAATTCAAATGTCACCCATGAATCAGCCATAATTACTATCGCATATTATGACGCAATAACTGATATGTTGTAATTTTCATATAGACAAAGTAAGCAAAGCATTGCGCAAGGCCGGTGCACGTCTGACGAGGTTGTTTCCATGAATGCGCAAGCGTGGCAGTTGGCTCCCGTGTAAAACCCAGATCGAAACTCGGCTTGAGCGCTGATAGTCACGAGCGAAAAAGGCAAGGATGCAGCTAAAGTTAACCAACACCATCGCAGATTATATATATACCCTGTGTACAGGTAAAAATATATTATAAAAACAATTAATATATGTAATTCGATAAAGGCTTTTAAAAGAATTAGTTACTTTCAGTTCCTTTCAAAATATGGGTTTATTTCTTCACAGAACAGCAAGTAATAAATATAGAGGCAAGTAAGTAAAAACATAAATACAAATATCAATATAAATACAAAGAATGCAGAAGTATTGCATTGATTGTATGTATTAAGATAAAATGAATAAAATACGCCAACAAAAAGAATCTAGAATTGCATAGCAATAAGCATAACATTTTAAACAAATAAAACTGCAGTACACTGACAAAGTAAACATTCTAATTGCATGTGCATGCATGTGCGTGCGCACGCGTGTGTGTATGCCATTGTTTTTAATGTTTTGCTTCTTTCTCCCCAGGCTCTCCCTCCACTAGGCCAGTGGCACTGTGGCTGTTGCCTCACAACTCCAGTTTCCAAAACAATGCTGATATGTTGGTGGTTTTTTCTTTGTTGCACATTCTGCACAGGATGACATCGCTCTTTCGCACATATTTGCGAGTCTGTATGCCAGCCTGCTCCCTCTGCAGCTTCCTCTTGTGGTATCTTTGCGTGGTGTATGGTGCTGATGATGCCTGAGATGGTCCAGCTGTTGCAGCGCTCCCACTCACAGGAGGAATGAAGGACAACAGCAGGGCTGATTGACTGGGAGGGGTGAGAGAGGAAGGGGCGCTACACCTAGGCCTGTTAGTCATTGGACAGCTGAATATAGATTTTGTTGTGGAATGACAGGTGAAGGGGTGAGCAGGTGTCTTTTTGTCTTTGCGGTTCCAGCAGTGTTCAGAGGAAGAACAAAAACATGAGGGTTGTCTGCGGAGGCGGGGTTGAGACTGTCCTTCTGATGGGCTGAGCGCTGCTCTACAGGACCGGACACTAGTGCCCCTGGAGGACGTATGCCCTGGTGCAGAATATCACGCTCCTGTGCCCCCGTACGTCTAAGAGTTAAGGCAGTTCACCCCAATAATTCAATATTATTTGTAGCTATTTGTGATGCAAAAAGCTTTATTAATAAAGCTTGATTGATTGACTCCCCACTGTGTAAGTGTGGTGCTGTTGACTTACGGCAGTTGGATGGTGGTCTCCTGCATTACATGTGCATTGCTTAAAATGCACTCCCTGTGCTTATACATACGGATGATGAGGGTCCACCTGGACAGTGTGATGCCATCAACACGCTTTGGGTTTGGAAACTCCAGACACAGCTTCCCAAACAGTGCCTCCACAATCCTGTGACAGTCTGGCCACTGTGCAGGACTGTGTGCTCCAGCAAAGCACCTGACAAAGAGTGGAAACAATATAAATCAACTAAAGTATTAGAGCAATGGCACTACTCATATCACTGTACCTTTTTGTTGATTCCACCCCCGGTGCCACAATTTTCTTTGTGGCCCTAAAGTGTCCTTTGCTGATGCTGACCTCATGACGTGGGGTGTACACTGTGCATTCCTGGTCATAGTCAGCAAAGGCCTGCCAGAGGGAAACAATCTGGCTTGACTCCTCCCATGTCAAAGCAAGACATTTATTCAAAGTTACTTTCCAAGAAACAAATTAGCATGCAAATTTGTATGAAATCAATTTAGGCTGATTAGAGTAAAATCTTACATCCAGGTCAGGTGATGGCATAGGATCTGAATTCTGGTCATCAGGCACCAATGTCTTCTTAAATGAGGCTAAGGGTAAAGAAAGACATATATTAAAGGAAATGTACAATAAAATGTTTTATGGGGGTGAGATACTTCAGAGTGACATAGCTCATGATAATAAAATTGCAATAAAGCAATCTTACTTCTGTTCCCTCATCGTCTGCCACAGTGATGTCCACCGTCTGAAGTGTTGTGGTGGCCATCTTGTAGTGCTCCAGAGCACTGCCAGTGTGGTTATAAAAATATTCCTTTTCATCTCTGTTACTGATCAATTTCTATGTCTTAAATATTCATAGTTACATGAAGTATATACACACAGACTGTAGGCAAGAGTTAATATGTATGTCTTAATTGCAAAATTCAATAGATAATTAATATGCAAAACCCCTGTCAATACATCATCACTGAATAAATACTGAACAAAAACCTTTGGGATACTACTAACACTTCACTGCTTCTCTAAATAAATTATTCGCCTGTTATTACCTGCATATCACTTAGTAATTCTCGTTTCAACGCTTAATATGTATTGTATGACGAATTACACGTATATCACAATAACAGTAAATACGATGTTTCATTTTACATTATAATATAGATATATATTATATATATGTACAGATACACACTATTATTATTACTATTATCATTATTATTATTATTATTATTATTATATAATTGAAGGAATAAATACATATAACTCACGACACAGGGTCTGTAACTTACTTGTTTTTCCGTATTCGGCGAAAATGTTGATAAAAACACAGCTTTCTACCAGATAAATAAATATTCTTTACTTCCGATTAGTCTTTAGGACAGTACACCTTTTAATAGAGATATTGGCAGGAGGCCGAGCAGGCATGTGGGCGGTCCTTTTCGTTTCTTGGTAGGAGGAAGAAACGTGATTGGCTATCGTTACCAAGAATTGCCTCGGAACTTGGTAGGAGAAGGAATAGCGATTGGGTGTCGCTACCAAGATTTCAGGGCGTGAACCTTGGTAGCAGAAGCCGACCTGATTGGCTGCCGCGACCAAGAATTACCTGAAACTTAGTAGCAAGAGGAAATATGATTGGCTGTTGCTACCATGAATTATCTCGACTCACATAGCAATGTATCACAGCCCGGCTAGCTCAGTCGGTAGAGCATGAGACTCTTAATCTCAGGGTCGTGGGTTCGAGCCCCACGTTGGGCGATACGTTTTTATGAACTTTGAAATTGCCTATAACGAGAAGTCGAGTTTTACGTATCTTAACTTTACAATATATTCTGGATGCAAACAACTCGTGTAATATTCTTCTGCATTATCTTACGAAAACTTAGTTAAATTACCATTGTTTAACTCAAAACGTATGGTAGTTTAGTTACATCCAAAATTACATAACTTATGTAAACATAACGCTGATAAACGTACAGCTAGTTCATACAATTTCAACTTAACTTTTTGCCGTTGCAAGAGGGTTTCAAACTACAAGTATGACTTCATTACTATATATACAGTATTTAGTAATTTGGGACAGTTTCTAATGTCTGATAATTAAAGAATTGCAGAGCCGGTGTGGTGTGCCCTATGAAAAGCTAAATCAATAAAGACACCAAATGTTTTTGCGATTCTTCCCCACAAGCACGTATTATCTTCCCCCATAGGTGAGTATTTGTTGCGAGCTCATGCGCGTGCTGACGTAAAGGACTTCGTCATTTCAGGACGTTTCCGGCTCCGGGTTAATGTCATCGTGTGGTTATTTTTTATTATGCAAGAAAACATAACGAAAAGTTTGCATGGTTTAGAAATTGTGAAAAAATAAGATGATCTTGTTCCAACCATTGCTGAAATTTAGAACGATAGCCATTGAAAGAGTATAGTACAGGTGAATGTGAGAGGATTTTCGTCAAGACGTCTGTAACATTTCTAAACGAGGTATTCATGGTATCCGTGTTTAGGTTCGTTTATTGCACATTGATTTATCCATTTTTTTTTAATATTTTGGAAAATCTGGTGGAAATCAAGTGGAAAATATAGTAAAAATATAATCATCTTCCGGATGTAGTTGTGATAGCTGAAACGAATCGAGCGTAGGTTTGTCTAAGAGGGACCGCGCGACATTTCTACTTGTAAAAGTAATCAACCAGTTCATGTTACAGTCCGTTAGGTGTGTGTGTGCGCGGGTTTCAGCGGGCTTTTGTAACGGTCCATTTATTTATTAAAAGAATCAGTGCGTCTTCACACCACTGATGATCTTCTGTTGCACTTTGCATTACTTGCTTTTCTGGTTAACAGTGTAATACGTTAGACTATTTGGATACTTATATTTCAGATTCACGAACTCATTAGTAATTAGTTGTGCGATACCTACTACTGTAATCTTTGTCATACCCAGTGTTTTCCTCAAAAATTGGGCTGAACGATCTCAAATCCATCTTCGGTGAAATTGCATGTTTAAATAATTGCTGTTGTATGTAGGGAACAGTAAACATGAAGGGGCTGCGTAATTAGTGCACATTACACCATTATAGTGGCAATACTGACAAACATTAAAATAACCCAGGAAAGTCATAAAATATGAAGAATCATTTCTTTGATTTATTACCACAAAATGCAGTAGAAACATTCAACTGTTCTGTGTTTCAGACTTGATGGTTAATAAAAGGCAAATATATGAAGGCTTTTTTTCTGTCTGCTGATCCTGAAAACTGCAGTCTCACTGAATAATTTGTACAGACATTTTTATTTTCTCTTTTTTTTCTCTTCAGTTATATTTGGTTGTACATTTATGTTGAATTTAATATATATACATGTATATAGCATGTTTAATGTTATTAATCAGCAAGTTTTGGTTCCTTTTTAGTCAATATGGCTAATCTGGAGCAGTGGGTCAGTGACCGTCTCCATGACATCTTGGGTTTGAGCGATAAGTACGTGGCCCAGTTTATGATCGGCTCGGCCCGTCGATCATCTGGACCTGAAGACTTCTTGAACCGACTTAAGGAGACTGGCACCATTGATATTGACCAGAGGGTGGCTGCTTTTGCACAGGAGTTGTATGCCAAGGTAACGTGTTGACCTGTTTGGTCTGGACCTTTTGTCATAGTGAAATGGATGCATATGCATTCATTTGAGCATATTTCTTGTCTCTGTGTCCGTGTCAGATTCCCCACAAGCAAATTGTGGAGAAGCCAGCTCGGGTCGCGGAACGGCAGGCCCTGGAACTGGAAAAGAAAAACCGCACCTACACGTTACTGGAGGACAGTGACAGTGGGGGGGAAGTTGTTACACAGAAGGAGGAGAAGAAGAAGGATAATGACAGGGGGAGAAAAAGGAAACACCTTCGGAAGAAAAGGGAGGAGAGTCCATCATCTAGTGATGACGAGAAGAGCAAAAGGTAGGTGAAAAATCAACAAAGAGGTTTAATTGAGCTTAAGAGTATCATATGGTCAGCCTAAAATGTTTATTTTTGGACTAAAATTGGTTATGAGAAATTAAGTGCTTATAAACCAATTCAGAAGTACTTATACATTTACAAACACTCAGTCAACTGCTTGCACCTCACATGTAAGGACAGTACTTTGATTTTCACATTGCCAATAAGATGCATAATAGGATTTCTCTGAATACTATTATTCTCAAGTTGGATCTTAAATGGTACTTTTAGCAGTAAGATGACTGCTGCAGAGCAGGAAGTGTCAGGAAAGAAAAAAGAAGAAGAAGAAGAAGAAGAGTGGGAGAAGGAAGAGAGGGAGAGACTGCAAGACCTGGAAGAGAGAGATGCTTTTGCAGAACGAGTCAAGTTAAGAGACAAGGACAAGACACGGCACATACTGGAGAGGAATGACAAGAAGGTAGGAAGGGTCAAGAGTATGTGGGGCAAGGGAATGTTTTGGGAGATGCTAACCGCAACAAGGATGGTCTGGAGATTTAGGGAAAAGGACAAGATGTGTAGGGTTGGGCTCTGGTGCTTATGCTCTTATTTGTTCAACAGAATACAGTTCTGTTCTTGTTTTTTTCCATAGGCATATGAGGAGGCCCAAAAAAGATTAAAGATGGCTGAGGACGATCAAAAGCAGATGGTAAAAAGACATCAACATCACAAGACCACATTATACTTTGGAGTATTGTAACGGTACACTGGCCAAAAGTATGTGGACACCCCTGTTAATTAGATGGATTGATTGCCTGATTAAGCTGAACCTATTGCTAACATAGGTGTTTGATTAAGCACACAGTCATGTAATCTCTTGAAAAAAATATTAATAGCAAAATGGCTTGTTGTACAGAAGAGGTTAATGACTTTCTATTTGACACCATCATAGCATGCCGTCTTCCCAGCAAGTAATTTCTCCAAATTTCTACCCTGGTTGAGCTGTCATGGTCAACCACCAGTGAAGTGATTGCGAAGGCCAGAATGTTTGGGAGCTAGTTCACTTCTGCAGTGGTAGGCTGCACAAGGTCGCAGAAAAGAACCTGATCACCCAATATCAACACCCAACCTGAATGGCAATAAATCCCACTCGTAACTTTCCAACATCTAATGGAACGCCTTCCTGGAAGAGTAGAGGCTATTATGGCAACTGTGGGCCAACCAACTTCATATTAATACCTTTGGTTTTTGAATGAAATGTTTGACAAGCTGGTGTTCAAGTATTATTGACCATATATGTGCACATAATTTTTGAAGTGTGATCTTATTTGTGTCTACTTATGAAAAATTATGAGTGAAATCCATTGAATTAATATAATAGGTAATGATTTAAATGGCAGCTTATAGTTCTGTCCATGTGACAGTGACTTTGCAATAACAACTGCACTGTGCTCTTTGCGACCAGATCCCGGAGCTGCGAAAGCAGTCCCGCTGGAAGTACCTGGAAAAACGAGAAGCGGAGAAGCTGGAGGACCTGGAGGCGGAGATCGTCGACGAGGAGTACCTCTTCTCCGACCACGCACTGACGGAGCGGGAGCAGAAGGACCTGGAGTATAAGCGAACGCTTCGAGATCTGGCCAAGGATTACAAGAAGGCAGGAGCTAAGGAAAAAGAGGAGAGGAAGAACAGATATTACATGCCAGAGGAGTCGAGGAGCAAGGTGGGAAGACGTTTAGATGGAAATACATTGGGTTGCTTAATAAATATTCATAATAACAAATGTGAGTATTCATTACAGATAATTAATGTTTGTTTCATTCGTTTGGTCCTTTTCTCTCCTATATGTAACTCACTCCTTTTGCATGACTCTAATCTTTAACCTTGATCCTGTGGCTCAGCAAGTAGAGTGTTGCGCTAACGAGCAGGTTCAAATCCCAGGGAGCTCATATAAATTGTAACCCTTCCCTCTACTGTAAACTCGACATTAAATATAAACCCCTGCCCTGGCTATTCTACCTCCCAGACTGTTCCCCAGAAAGATCTGGAGCTGGACCTGGAAGAGGGCAACCGCGAGGTGGGGGGTGAGCAGAGCCGCTGGGAAGAGGAACGGCTGGGTGCCGCTGCCCTGCGCTTTGGGGCCAAGGCTGAGCGGGAGCGTGGCATGAAGGAGGAGAACGAGAAGTATCAGCTGGTGTTGGAGGAGGAGGAGATGATCAGCTTCGTCAGTGCCATCACCATGAAGGGCACGCTGATGGGGAAGGTGCGTGTCACACCCGTGCTTCCGGTTTTCTCATGCCAGACATGGGGGTGTTTTCCCACATTGATTCAGCAATAACCCACGTGTGTTTCCGGCTTCCTGTCCAGTGGCTCCCATTCATTTCAGTTTAGCTGTAACAAGTTCAAACTATTCTGACAATTTATTATTGTTTCCTTGCAGCTGTTAGAGATAACAGACGTGCTTGAATAGATGTATCATGACCAGTTCCTGAGTGTTTTTCCTCAGCTGAAGACGTAGGCTTTTGTGCTTTGGAAAGGAGACTGTGCGCTGCGGAACCTGGGGACAGAGCCGCAGGCCCCTGCTTTGATTTTGTCTGCCTTTGGTTTGACACTAGCATATTATCTGATGCTGTGTTTTGATAGGGATTTTTCTCCTCTTCTCGTTCTCTCCCTTTCAGGGTGATTCCGAACCTGTGATTTCTGAGGCTGAGAAGCAGAGGCAGTCAATACAGGAAGTTCGGCGAAGTTTGCCCATCTACCCCTATAGGGCTGACCTACTGTCTGCCATCGATCAGCACCAGGTCCTCATCATCGAGGGCGAGACGGGATCCGGCAAGACCACACAGATTCCCCAGTACCTCCAGGAGGAGGTCAGAGGCTCTTCGCTGCTCTAACTGTCTGTCATCTTGCTTTTGAGTTCATGGGTGCTGGTATGCTTGCCAAATGTGCATCAGTGAAGACTCAGGGACCTCTTGTTGATGTGAGTGTTTCCTTTTCCCAGGGTTACACGAAAGGAGGATTGAAGATTGGATGCACCCAACCCAGGAGGGTGGCTGCCATGTCTGTGGCGGCCAGAGTGGCTCAGGAAATGGGCGTCAAGCTTGGAAACGAGGTAGCAACACTACAAATTCTTCTGCCCAAAGGTCTCTTGGTTGGTTTATTCCACGTGCAGACTAGCACACCAAAGCCAGCGTGTGGCTCTGTGGGTTGTGACTCTGTACCTGTGATCAGAAGGTTTAAATCCCATGGCTGAAAGTGCAATGCTACTGAGCCCTTGAGCAAAACCCTTAACCCCAAAAGATCCAGGGACACTGGGTGGTCCTGCTGTCTGATCCTCACTTGGATATACTGCCAAATAAATGTAAAAGCCTAAATTGTACTCACTCATGCTCCTTGCTACTAGGTGGGATACAGCATCCGGTTTGAGGACTGCACCTCGGAGCGTACTGTGCTAAAGTACATGACCGACGGCATGCTTCTGAGGGAGTTCCTCACTGAACCAGACCTGGCCAGCTACAGGTAACCATCAGTGCCTCTCTCATATTACTCTGTAACCCAGTCACAAGCAGTGTTTCTCAACCCAGTCTTTGGGAACCCCCTGATAGTCCACATTTTTGCACCCTCCCAGTTCACAGCATACCTGTCCTAGGCATTCTGTGTTCTTGATTGTTCGATGTACTAGGAGCTGGGAAGGAGCAAAAATGTGGACTGCCTGGGGTCCCAGAGGACCGGGTTGAGAAAAACTGGTTGAGAATGACCAATACCCCATATATCACAATATGCCAAAGACCTGTTTGACCACAATCATCTGGTGACTTTGCATAATTGGCATCTGCTCTGTGCTTGTGGTGTTTGCACGTTCTCGCCATGTCGCATCTCCCACAGCCCAAACGATAGTTAGTCTAACTGGCGTTTCTAAATTGCCCATAGGGCATGGATGTGCCTGGTGCTCCCCAGGACGGACTCCAGCTGCCTGAATCCCTGTGCAGGATAGATATCTGGAAGATGGAATGATGGGCACATCATTTACATTTACATATTCACATCTGTATATTTAGCATTACAAACATACAGTACGTGCTGTAAAGGAGTCAACTAGGCATATGTGCAGCTAGGCTGAGCTTCCATTGAAGGCCCAGGTAGACGTGTCACCAGTATTGGAGCAGGTGCTACACAGCATCTAATAAAGCAAGAACTTAGTAAGCCTATTCAATAACCAGAAGTGTAACATTAGAATATTCGGGGCTCGTACAGGAATTCATGGAACATCATTGCTCATTGTACACTGACACAGAAAAGGCTGTCTTCGACCACTCTCTAATTGTCTGTCCCCCTTGATCTCCCTGCCTCTCCTCAGTGTGGTGATCATCGACGAGGCCCACGAGCGCACGCTACACACCGACATTCTCTTCGGCCTGATCAAGGACATCGCTCGCTTCCGGCCTAACTTGAAGGTGCTGGTGGCCAGCGCCACCCTGGACACGGAGCGCTTCTCCAGCTTCTTTGACGATGCTCCGGTCTTCCGGATCCCGGGAAGGAGGTTCCCTGTGGATATTTATTACACCAAGGTGAGGTGCTATTCGCTCGCTGTACCCAGGAAGCAGGCTAGGGAGGGGTAGGCAGGGCCTGAGCCTGACATTTACCCTGGAAATACTCAGCTGTATAACTGGGTAAAAATAAATATGTTTGGTCAAGTCAGTATTTATTTATATAGCACATTTAGAAACGGCATCAGCTGACCAAAGTGCCGTACAATTTGACAAAATCTTTAGCTTTACATTAAGCTGTTAATGCTCAAACACTCCTTGGAAGAAAAGATTCTGCTCGTATGTCAGTGTTACTTTATACACTTGGATTATTTTACTTAAGTGTTAAAAATGACCCCCACCCCAGGCCCCGGAAGCAGACTACCTGGAAGCATGCGTGGTTTCGGTGCTGCAGATCCATGTCACCCAGCCCCCAGGTGACGTGCTGGTGTTTCTCACGGGACAGGTGGGAGACCGTCTGCCGCTCGCCCTGTCGGCCTGTGCAGGCTGATCAGTGCCTAATGTTCTCTCTGTAATTAAAGAGCCACTCTGCTGTTTTGTCCCGTGAGTGTGCCGTCAGTTTCAGCTTCCTCTGTTTTTGTGTCCCCCCCCCCCCGCAGGAGGAGATTGAGGCCTGCTGTGAGCTTCTGCAGGACAGGTGTAGGCGCTTGGGCTCCAAGATTTCTGAGCTTATTATACTCCCCATCTACGCCAACCTGCCCTCTGATATGCAAGCCAAAATCTTCAACCCCACTCCTCCAGGGGCCCGCAAGGTAAGCTGGCTGTGAATTCCCTGTCTGTTTTCACTGGGTGTTCCCGTAGGGGGCATTACGGGCCAGACGAACAACTGTCCACTATCACAATTAGGTCGTGGTGGCCACCAACATTGCCGAGACGTCACTCACCATTGACGGCATCATCTACGTCATCGACCCCGGGTTCTGCAAGCAGAAGAGCTACAATGCCAGGACAGGGATGGAGTCGCTCATTGTCACACCGTGCTCACGGGTAATGAGTTCACACCTCAGTTGTACTGTTTACACTGTTGAATTACACATCTTAAGGCACTGTTTATACATGTTATATATTTTCCAATGCGTAGCACTGTTTACACACACAACAGCATTGTCACCCAGTTTCAGATCGCTGTGAAACAGTTTCCAGTCTTGATCTGTTCACTTTTAAATCAATTACTTTTCCCCGAGGGCCTAATTCCACCTGCAATACAAAGCAAAGGGCTATGGTGTGTGCCTCATTTGGTTTTATAATTAAAGTAGTTTTTAATGTGTTTTGTGTAATTTATTACTGATATTGTAAAATGTAATGAATTATGCTGTCTTAAGTGTGGAAGTAGTCTTTACTCACCATTAAATAATATAAGTGACAGCTGCAGGTTTAAATGAGACCTGAAGTTGGGGTGGCATTCTGGACTTGTATCTATAGCATCTTTCTTTTTCATTGGTGCACAATACAGGCTCGTCAGTCCTTCGGGCTTGTCGATCTTCCCTGTTGTGTTGAGGTCACACCTAACGGGGCCATCTGCTCTGTCATGTCGCAGGCCTCTGCAAATCAGCGTGCCGGCCGAGCCGGGAGGGTGGCCGCTGGGAAGTGTTTCCGGCTCTACACTGCCTGGGCCTTCAAGCACGAGATGGAGGAGACCACCGTGCCAGAGATCCAGAGGACCAATCTGGGCAACGTGGTGCTGCTTCTCAAGAGCCTGGGTATGAAGAACATGCAGCGAGTACAGCACGCTGGTGTTCCTCTGAAAGCCTGGCAGGAAGATCTGTGCTCAGAAATTGCAGTAAACCTGCTGTACCTCATGACTGCAGGATGACACATGTACCTTTATCCCTTCATTCAGTGTTCTTATCGATTCTCTGGCAGGTATAAACGACCTGATTCACTTCGACTTCATGGACCCGCCGCCTCATGAGACACTGGTGCTGGCTCTGGAGCAGCTCTATGCCCTGGGTGCTCTCAACCACCTCGGAGAGCTCACCAAGGTACTTCCCTAGAACCCGGTTCAGCAAACCTCATGAAGAACTCATGTGACATTTATGGCAATCCATTCAGGTCCATTCCGACTGGCCAAATTTATAGCTTTACTAATGAAGCAATTTGAATGCTGCTCCGAAGTCTCCCTTTACGGAAAAAGCAAAAATACAAGTCTTTAAGTTGGTTCTTCAAAAAAAGCAATTTTTACCATGTACAGTATATATGGTTAATGTATTAACCATTTACGGTATTATCAATACTACAATGCTGTCAATATTCAGGTGTAATATGATGTTATTTAATCACTCTGTGCTTCAGTTGGGCCGCAGGATGGCAGAGTTGCCAGTGGACCCCATGCTAAGCAAGATGATCCTGGCCTCAGAACAGTGAGTCGCATTTGCAGATCGGTTCAAAGACTGTAAACACCCTTAGAATCAACCCCGGCCCACCCCTCCATCCCTCCCCTCCATCCCCTCTGTCAGGTATAAATGCTCAGAGGAGGTGTTGACCATTGCTGCCATGCTGTCTGTGAACAACTCCATCTTCTACCGGCCCAAAGACAAGGTTGTCCATGCGGATAACGCCAGGATGAACTTTGTTGTTCCTGGTGGAGATCACCTGGTGCTGTTAAATGTCTACACACAGGTACAGCTCGCTCTCCTTGTGCGTGTGCATAGTGGCCCCACAATGTGATAAAAACCTGTTCTTTTGACCTTGTGGCGACATTTTTCTGGTTCCCACAAGGAAAAACTCAATTTAATAAAAATTCATGAACGCAATCACAAAACTAAAACAGCTGAAAGTCTTGTGTTTTGCTTGGTTACTTATGGTTAAGGTTAGGGCTGGTAGGGGTTAAGGTCATAGTTGGGATTAGGGTGTGTGTGTACGTGTTCGCGCGCGTGTATCTGCGTTTCTGCTTGCTTTACGCTCTGGGTGTGGTTCAGTGCCATTCTGATCGCCGTGTTTCCCCCAGTGGGTCGAGAGCGACTACTCCACCCAGTGGTGCTATGAAAACTTTATCCAGTTCCGCTCCATGAGGCGTGCCCGCGACGTCAGGGAGCAGCTAGAAGGGCTCATGGACAGGATAGAGGTGGAGGTGTGCAGCTGCGACGGAGACAGCACTCCCATCCGAAAGGTCCGTGGGCCGCGTGCTTGCGCCTTTGCGGTCACCTGTCTTTCCTCAGTCTTCAGCCTCTTACTTGTCTTGTTTTCTATTTTCTTAATGCTTTCAATACATAGCTGACAATATTTAACCGAAGTCAAGTTAAATACTTTGCTCGCAGGTATGAAACTTGACTCCCAGTTTGACCGTCTTTATTTTGCCCTCCCGCCTTCCCCCAGGCAGTGACTGCTGGGTATTTCTACCACACGGCCCGCCTCAGTAAGGGGGGGTACAAGACCGTGAAGCACCAGCAGACAGTCTACGTGCACCCCAACAGCTCCCTGTTCGAGGAGCAGCCACGCTGGCTTATCTACCACGAGCTGGTGTTTACCACCAAGGAGTTTATGAGACAGGTAAGGCGCCATGCTTTAACCTGCCCTGGCCACGATATGCGTGCTGCTCCACGTTGGCTCTGTTTTTGCTTTGGGCTTGTAGGCGTCTACATGCAGCCCTGAGCTGATAATTTACTTAAAGCGACCTTTTATGTTTTTGTATTATTGTATATTGTACTGGGTTGAGTTCCAGTATGATGTATTGCTCAAGGTAACTACAGGAAACACTGCCTTCATAGTATTTGACTCGGCTGACTTCCTTCCACTCATGTGTGACCTTTGATAGCTGAGGCCGCCTTAAGCTTAAGCCACGTCTTTCTTCCCTATCCAGGTAATAGAGATTGACAGTGGCTGGCTGCTGGAAGTGGCCCCTCACTACTACAAGACCAAAGAGCTAGAGGACAGCAGCAGCAAGAAGATGCCCCGTAAGCAGGGCAAAGCTCGAGAGGAGCTGGGCTGAAGAACCATGCTAACCGGACCAAAGGAGCAAATGAGTTTATCCACCAGAACTCAAGGGGTGCGACTGATATAGACTCAAATGTGATAGGCCACAGGTTATTGGGGGATAGAGGCTGAGTATTTAGATTTACTGTATTGGTGTATAGGGGGACCGTATTTGGATTGACAACAACAGGGATAACCTGCTGAGTTTTGCTTATGGAAACAACTTGGCGTACACCGGCACTAGAGGTATCAATGTCAAGCTGAAAGACCCACTGCAGAGAGCGGTTTATGTGTGGCTTTGTGGAGGATGGTGGAGCAGGGCTGCTTGTCACAAGACGCTGCTCTTAAAGCGCGTTTTCAAGAGTGTCCTGGGTAAAAGCAGAAAGAACTGGTTTGAGATGGAAACGCTGATACCGGGAATGCCAGTCTATAATCTCCAGGATGCCTGTAGGCGAAAGGTTACTAATGGAACAGTGTGATGTGGAAAGGACAGAATAAGCGAGGGGTGACCTGAAATGATTACTAAGTAGTACTACCGTCGTCGTTTCCATGGGAGAGGAGCGTCTTGACCGCACACCAATGCATGGGTGTGTGCAGCACACACCTTATATTTAATGTCCAATCTACCAGTCCCCTGTGTAAACAGGTGCCATTGGCTTTGTTCATTTTTATTGTTGCTTTTTACTGCAATGAGAACAGTCTGTTTTGAATCTAAGCCTTCATTCTTTATTTTTTTGTTTGTCCTGTTTTAGTCTGTTTTGTTTGTTCATGCTTGGTGAAAACTTGCCAGGCTATTAGCGCAGTAAAATGAACCGGTCGAACAGGTCTGCCTGGACTCCTTTTTATTTTTTTGATTTCTGACGCCTGCCTCTCAGATACATCACAGAGAGCAGTGGGGGAGGGGGGTCAGTATTTGACGTCTTGTCCCATAATCATTTAAGTGGCACAATTCTCTGGTGCCTTTCCTTATGGCTGTTTTGAAATTGATTTTTGTAATAAAACCTACAAAATTAAAGACTGTTTGATCCTTTCCCTCTTTCCATAGCAGTTTCTCTGATCATGTGTTACTGGCCGGTGATGTTTGTGTTTTTGCAGCCCTAAAATATCTCTAAGCTACTCATTCACTTGATGTGATACTGCTGGAAAGTGAAGCAGAACTGTGGAGTACTGTCACTGGGTCAAGGAAGTATAATCCACTGTTTAGCTAATTTGAATAGTTTCCAATACTTATTACTTTCAAGACCACATAAATCCAAATGCTGAAATTTTTTGCCGTTTTATGACAGAAAATTAACATGATGTTCCTTAGTGCAAAGCTAAAGCTTTGGTGTAGTATGAAATGACTTGTTGGCAGTATGTTGTAGTACGGTAACAGCCCTGATTCCTCACAGAGACACTGCTGCACACTGGCCATCACTTTGTACCACTGGTAAGTGCCTTGTGCATAGAAAAGATGACCTGAAACTTGAAAAGCTTAACATGAATTTTAAACATTAAGAAAACTAAGATGTGAATGAAACTGGAGGATGTTGAGATAATGATGATAATCATGTACAGCTGATGCACAAAATCCAGAACAGCGATGCATGGGACTGCCTTTGCTGGGGTGAGATGTGTGTGTGGCTTGTGTGCCACGTACGCTGTAAAACAAACGTCCACGCAAGAAGGCAGATTGCACAGCAAAATCTCTCCCCCTTGACGTCGCATTCCTTACATTCATACTTGTGATTTGGCAAGCCACACCAACAGGTCTGACCAGATGGTGGGAGGAGAGAGGGTGAGGGAAGTACACAGGGTGAGAGAGAGAGAAAGACAGGGGAGAACTGGAGTAAGACGACAGCGAAGAGCAGAGAAGAGAGGGAAACCAATTTAAAGAGTGTTGGACTTCGCAGCTCTACGGTATGATTATTTATGTGGAAAACAAATCAAATCAGTTTTGTCTACTGGTGAATGTCTTACTGATACATCTATACAGAAGAGGTAAGCGTTTCCAAACTTTTAGAGAAGTATTATTTACAGAATATATAAGACATTTTAAAAGTTAAAATGACAGTATGTAATTATGAACAATTAATATACACAGTATATTATAATACTAGTTAATATACTAAAAACTATTTCGACTTTCAGCAAAAGATACTAAAGGATAAGCAAATTACCTGTGATTGTGCTTATGCTAAGATTTCCCTTGGATAGCCTGTTGTTACTAATGCGATAACAGACTAAAATATACATTTAACCCAACGTCACCTATGTTTACATTTACTTTTGCATTTTTACTTCCTCCACAGCATTTCCTTCATTATGAACGATGCAAAAGGGAGCGAGAACATCAGAGGCCAAAGCTCCAAGATGGCACAGGAGAACAAAATACCTCAAGCTGCGAACAAGAATAAGTCCATGCGTCGAAGTAGAAGCAGCGATGCAGGCCTGGATGGAAGGGAAGGACGCAGGGTGGAGCGGGAGAGGGGCCGAGCAGAGAGGAGGGAGCGTGGACGGAGCGAGGAACGACGAGGGTCACGGGTCTCTGAGAAAAGGGGCTGTGATGATTTCACGGAGGATACGGAGTGCATCGTGTGTTTCTGCTCTTATGACAACGTCTTCAAGGCCCCAAAGATCCTGGCCTGTGGACACACATTCTGCCTGGAGTGTCTGGCCCGCATCAATGTGTCGTCCCCTGAGCTGAAATCCCTGGCCTGCCCCATCTGCAGGGGGCTGACCGAGCTGCCCCATGGCCGGGACCTGCCGCAGCTGGACAACAACAAGGACGTTTTCAGCAGGCTGCCCCCGGAGATGCAACGGGCGCTGTCCGTGCGATTTCAGCGCAGTAAGGGCAAGCTCGTCCTGAAGAAGCCCCCCGTGTTCAACAAGCACGCCAAGTCCAGCCTCGCCCTACCCAATTTCAAGAAGGAGAAGAAGGAACACCAGGCCCATGAGAGCAGCCTGCAGCTAGGGAACCTAGAGGCAGGCCTTGCCCAGGCCACCACCATCGATGTGGGTCGCCCCCCTAGCAGGGTAAGAACCCGCCTGCGTCAGATCATGCGGACCAACCACTGCTATTATGCGGTGGTAGCGGCCATTATCATTATAACAGTAACCCTGATGCTGGTGGGGATCCTGGCATTTGTGGTGATGCCATTGGCTCCAATGGGCTACCAGAATAATGCCGCGAATGCGTCGAATGAGCACCGTCCCTGAAGGAGCTTAATGGAAACGGGGAAGTGAAACAAGCTGGAAAGTGGGACATGCAAATGTATTGCATATGGAGGTCAGGAAGAGTTACAAGCCGAGGCAAGGATTCTGCTGTCACCACTTTCCAAAAGAACACACTGAGACAGTGTAACCTTGAGGAACTGCGGAGCTATAAGGAAGCTGAGGACTCCACATGCATAAATGATTAACCCAAAAACCAACAGAATACACCGACACCATTAGGAATTAACAAAGAACACATAAAATGACAAAAAAAAAAACGCCAGAAAAATAAGACTCTGACGTTTTAATGAACTGGAGTTTTTTTTTTCCTTTGTTTTCCTCGCGGTAAAAGTCTTCTTATGGCTGTATCGGAAACATTGCCCTTCGTGGAGAAAGTTTGCAGGTAAATAAAAGTTTAAACAAGAAGAACGAAACGGGGAGATCATACCTGAAGCAGGTCATTAGGTTGATTTGAGTTTCCAGATAAACTTCATGCATATGTATTAAACCCTAACTTGACTAAACCTCAGAATTTGCTGTGAATGGGCAGCTGTTACCTTGTGCAAATGCCCCGAGACAGGGTAGCCCTGTCCCCAATGATTTACCAGCACTAATTGTGCACTGCACTTTATACACCATGTTGTACTCAACTGTTTATGTAAATAGATATATGAAATTATTGTACTCTTTGAATAAAAAAAGTTTAAGATTGAGATTCAGGTCGTTTTTACTGATTACTAACATTGTACATACAAGTTATCAGTGCGTAAGCTAACCTGTGTCTTTGTTGATCATTGTCGAGTATCAGGATACTTCGGTGGCTTGTTGGCTAATACTTAATAAACAGGAACTAGGAGATATATTTTCAGTGTTTGGTTAGTGGTTTATTAATACGTGTGCATTCTATTTTCATGTTCTGTTTGACAACAGCTAACAGAAGCGTAATGTCAAAACAGGAAAGCTGATCCGGTTTGTGATTTTTCGGCATGCTGGAAAATTCGACCGTTTTATTCTGAATATACTCTATTTCCTTCCATCAAGACGGCGTTTTTTCTCTTAGAAGAACATAGTTTTCGTCAAACTTGTTAATGTTACCAAACAGTTCATTTGTTTTATTTATTGGTTAAGGGAATTCATCAGATTTTGTTTTTATAGTGCACTATTTTTAGGCGAATTTTTCACAAAACTCTTTATAGTTCTTTTATACCGAAATGAAAAAAACAACACTGAAAACCATTTCGCTGCTCTCTTTATAGTAGAGAAATGGGGGTGGGATATATA
>JAAGVU020000129.1:16606599-16633418 GCA_011763525.2 Mormyrus iriodes
CTCAAAAAAATTTCTCTCTTCTCTATATATAAGAAAGAAATGGGTGTGATATATATATATATATATATATATATATATATATATATATATATATATATATATATATATATATATAGATGTCAAGGATTATGAACACAGAAAAACCTAAAAAGCACTGTATCAGACCGCCAAGTCAGCGAGATAAGCTGCATTCTCTCATTCCGCGGAGATCTGGCGTTTCGCTTGGCTGAAACCTGTCTGACTAGAAATCCCTCACATTAAATGACAGTGAGACAATTGTAGCCTAAACTGACAAGAGAAATAGAAATGAGAGTACCAGGAATAAGACGGAAAGAAGCATATTTACTTATTACACACTGAGGTTGGATGATGGTTATTTTATTTTATTTATACAACTCAAATCCAGGCAGAGTTTATAATCAAGCCAGATTTTCCAATTTTTTATATAAATAAACTATATAGATTTATAACTTTACTCACTGAGAACGTCGTTTAAAAACGTACTAAACATAGGAGCACAAAGTAAAATAGAACACTCCCTTGTTAACGTTAAATACACATGAATCTAAGACGTCTACGCGTCGTGTATTTGAAGCCCACAGAAGGCATTCTTTACGTCGCTGCTTGTTACTTTTAGCAAAGTTATTTGTGCGTTGTGCACACACCCAATGCATTCCTTAGGTGATACGGATATTTTCTTCTGATTCCCGTTAATTCCATTTCTATGTACAGTGCTGCTTGAAAGTTAGTGAACCCTTCAAAATTTTCCATATTCCTGCATAAATATGACTTATAATCATATCTTCACTCAAGTTTTAAATGTAAGTGAACACAGTTGAACAAATGAGACAAAATATATCATACTTGGTCATTAACTTATTGAGGAAAATGATCCAATGTCACAAATCTATCAGTGGCAAAAGTTTGTGAACCTAGCAGATAATTTGACAGTGAAATTAGAGTCAGGTGTTGTCAGTCAATGTCATGACAATCAGGTATGAATGGGCTCCCTTGATAGAACAGGGTTCTATGAAGGGTTTCATCTTCAAACACATTTGTGCCATATCAATATATCATGCCATGGACAAAGAACATCTCAGCGTACCTCAAAAAAAGAATTGTTGATGCTCAACATGCTGGGAAAAGCTACAGAACCATCTCTGAAGAGTTTGGACGGCACCAATCCACAGTCAGACAGATTGTGAACAAATGGAGGAAGGAGAGGCTATCGTTAAACTCCCCAGGAGTGGTCGACCAACAAAGATCACTCCAAGGGCATGTTGTTTGTCTGCGAGGTCACAAAAGAACCAAGGGTAACATCTAAGCAACTAAAAGCCTCTCTCACATTGGTTGTTAATATTCATGAGTCCACCATCAGGAGAACACTGAACAACAGTGGTGTGCATGGCAAAGTTGCAAGAAGGAAGTCACTGCTTTCCAAGACAACATTGCTTCCTGTCTACAGTTTGTTGAAGAGCATTTGGACAAGTCTGAAAGCTATTGGAATAATGTTTTTATGGACAGATGACACCAAAATGGAACTTTTTGGTTCAAATGAGAAGCGTTATGTTTGGAGAAAGGAAAATGAGAACATCATCCTATCTGTGAAACGTGGTGGCGGTCATGCTTTGGGCCTATTTTGCTGTGTCTGGGCCAGGACAGCTTGCCATTTTGGATGGGGAAATGAATTCTGAATTATACCAGCGAATTCTAAAGGAAAATGTCAGGACATCTGTCCGTGAACGACTTCTCAAGAGAAACTGGGGTATGCAGCAAGACAACAACCCCAAGCGCACAAGTCATTCTACCAAAGACTGATTTAAAAAGAATGAAATAAAGCTTTTGGAATGGCCAAGTCAAAGTCCTGACCTTAACCCAATAGAAATGTTATGGAAGGACCTGAAGCATGCAGTTCATTTGAGAAACACCGGAAACATCCCCCAAGACCTACTGGAAACATTTAGTTGCAAAAGGTAGTCACACGAAATACTAAAAGAAAGGTTCACATACTTTTGTTACTCACAGATTTGTGACAGTGGATCATTTTCCTCAATAAATAAATGACTGAGTATGATATTTTTGTCTCATTTGTTCAATTGTACCCTCTTCACCTACTTTTAGGACTTGCACGAAAATCTGATGTTATAATTCATATTTATGCAGGAATATGGCAAATTCTGAAGCGTTCACTAATTGACCACTAACTAAGCGGCACTGTGTATGTAAAAATATGTAATTCGTTCATTTTGTTGCTGTAATTATACACTCATATTATCTTGCATTTGATTTTAGAACTTCTAACTCATACAATTAACAATCATAATATTACAAATATGTTTAAATATATTGATTGGAGAATGTAACAAAGTTACACATATTTTAAATTAGGATATGACTCATCCCTTTCAGATAGGGACATTGTTTTAACCTGTGGCTCTCGCTAACTGAAATACAAGTCTAATTAGAATCACAATGATTTGTGAACGCTATTTTAACAAGGCTGCTTGTAATTTGTTCAGTTGTTTAACGTAGTATATCTTCTACTGGGTAAAGTCTGAAATATTTTAAATCCATTCAGTTTAAACAGTCATAATATTAGGGTAAATAAGACAGATGAGTGATAAAACTCTCCTTCAACTCTAAGACTGTGAGCGCCCCCGTGTGGTATTTCTGATAAAATCCAAATGTCACAAAGATAACAGGATTTATTTATACTGGGGATTACAAGTAACACTGATCACTATCAATATGATGTATGTGTACGGAGTAACCCAATCACACAACGTATTACATATGAATCTTATCATCTTTATTGAAAATTTGTAACGTAATCCTGTTGAAGTTTCAAACAGATTGAAATGCCGACTCTTTTCAGGCCTGGGGTGAGTGGAGTTTTGTCGCTGAACACTTACTGTATAAGCAGAAAATGAAAAAGATTATATCGCGCACATAAATGTCTGTGTGAGTATTAACATGTCCTACAAAAAGTGTGATAGGATGACTTAAATAGGTGCCTGAAGGGGTATGTTGGCGTGTTTCCCCGTGCTTTAGGCTCCAGGTATATTACAGCCCTGTGTTGACTGTACTATATGGTAGCGAAAGACCGATGGATCATTCCAAGCTGACACCCATATAATTGAAGGCTGTTTGTTACTCATCTTTTCCTAGGCTTATAGTGACAGCTCACATCCTAAGGTTTGAACACGTGAAAAAAGCATAAAGAGCGAGTTGGATTTAGCTGTTTGTTAAACATAATCATACTTAAGAGACTGGTGTCAGTGCATATCACTGTTTCGACTTTTATTTGAACTTTAATTCTGCGGTGAATGCACTGTGCTGCATGTCTCAACAATGAACCGCTGCGTCCCACATCCAAGCCAAGTTTTGTAACTTTGAACTGCCCTCTACTCTGTTTTGGAAAGAGCCCTACCTCCCCCACACCCCTATTTCAGAGTAGCGACATAGGCTTTTTCGGCTTATTTGGTTGGGTAACTCGGACTTATGCCCCTGAGCCAGCCTATTTTGATATGTCCCCCCATAATCTTTTTTCCAAAGAATTATGACTTGTATTATTTAGATTAGATGCTTGATATTTTTCAAGCTTACAGATTTCTTCTGTTTACGAACAGTAACTTTTTAGTATCTTTTATTGTCACAATGGCCTCAACTCCTTCAGCTTCTGCATTATCTGCTGTTCTTCGCTGCAGGGGAAATATATTTAACCAGGCCAACAAGAAGCGGCCTTCCCATGGAAGCGGCTACAGCCTCGGAGCCAAGTGCGGGGCAGCAGGCGAGCCGGCAGCGTCCGATCCAGGCGTGGACTCGCGTCAGCTCCGGCTTGGGTGGAGAGCGTTACTTTTCGGAGAACACGCCGAGGCTAGAGACGGGATATCCGTGGTGATCCGGTGGGAGCTACTCAGTAAGGTAGTCACCGACAGATCCGGAGATGCCCGAGCTTCGGACCGCAGCCGGCAACGGCTAACGTGGACGCGATTATCTTGCAGCCGGTCCGCGGCTGCGCCGACGTCGGACGGACGGAGAGGTGCTGAACTATGCAATCGAGGAGCTAGGTCCGTCTTTTCAGAAACAGTTTTGTTCGCTTTGGGGTTAGGGAAAGGCACTGCATCGAGGGAAACAAGAAACGACAGGCTTGCCGGAGCTGCTTTGGGTCAGTCGGTACCAAAGACATGTTTGTTCGTACAGTGTTTAGTAAAATCAAAGGGATTCGCCAGTGCCCACGGGCCGCCGGTGATCTTTCGTGACTGCTGGGTATCTCTGAAGATCGGCTGCACGCTTCTCACCACTCTGCTGTCGGAAGTCCTGCGGAGACGATTAATAATTGCAGATGGATCACAGGGCATCCAGGGGGCTGGGAAGGCGGAGGTGGACGATCAAAGAGCGGCTTTTGCCAGTAGACAAGACCCATCCAGCAGCTATACCAACTATCATACGGTGAGTGGTGGCTGATCCCTGCTACATAAGTAAGCAGTTACCTTCTGTTCTCCCCAAAAAGTATGTTGCACAGTATTTACTTTAAAGCGAGGTGGTGTGGCATGCAAAAGAAGCCATCACATTTATAAACATCCACCAAAGCAACGCCTAAGAGACTGTAGTAGGTCGTTCTTTAAATTTGCCTATGTGTAACTTATTTGTTGTACGCTTGTCTCACTGAGAGCAAGATGGGATAGATGAAAATACAACTTTCCCATGGAGATTCTTCAAACAGATGTTTAACTTATTGTCTGGCCTGTGCAGGTAATCGATTTTAAAGGAAGACGCCGCCCTGCTAGTTTGGAGGCAGAAGAAAGATCTCTAAAACCCACATCCTGTCCCAGATCCTCCACAGTCTCTGGAAAATGAGGACTTTCATTGTTTGGGACACCGTGCTGGGATACGAGGGAAATCCGTGTACTCCTCAGCTGTTGTGTGACGTGTTTGCCGATCCTCTGTGGGTTTCCCTATTGGTGTGTTCCGCTCAAAGTATGCGCTTTAATTCGTAATGCCAGCCTTGTATAAGACAAAAGATTATTTAGCTAATTTTTGCGGAAAGTCATTACATCATAATATTTATTTACATATATTTATTTGGTAGACGTTTTGTTCATACAAGTTGCTTATCACGACATGACACGTTAATGAATTTTTTTGCACATTTTAGGAAATAGCCATGTGTAGATTAAAACAACTTCTAAAAGTTCTCGCCAAGATGCTTTCTTCAGGTTTTCAGTTAAAAAACACTTTTAATGTAATACCATATCGATTATTACATCAACAGAACATTATATTAAAACGTTAAAATATAATACGCATATGCTTGACAGTGTCATTGTGGAATGAAAGATGTATCCAGCTCAGTGTTTATCTGTGAAATATGTAAGGAACATTTTTCGTTCCAAAAACCTTCTGAAATATGCGGATAAGCAGTCATTATTTCTATTTAAATCACCGCACTGTCTGTTCGTTAGGATAAATGCTCTTTATTTCTAATAATTATTGGCTCTTAGTGTTGGCCAAATCATATTATTATTATTATATTGATATTAATAATAGTATTGCTGGAGGTATTATAAAAAATAGGAAATCCTGTATGATGTTGACAGTTTGGAACCTTTTTGGAGGAACCTGAGGAAGTCTAAAGTGGATGGGTTAGAGCTCCTAGGAACGGCATGTTTCCACAGTATGCAAGATCGGGATAATAGGGGAACCTTATTAGGTTTTTAATCACTGGAAAGCCTGGAGACCTTTGTCATTTTGACTCCCTCAACATGATGCATGCATCTGTTCTAACAAAAACAGGCGTTTCTTTTTAACAAGGTATAATTTAAAAGCATGTATGAACATGTCCCGTACTGTCATTTATTTTACTAGTTACTCCTTTAATGGAAATGCAGGAAGTTGGTGCAGTACTTTTATTTTTGATATGTTTTCCATTTTATCAAGAAAAAAGACATGCTTGAATAAAGTAACTGAAATCCGCAGAAAGAAAAATAGTCATAATAACCGCATCATTAATAAGGTTAAATACCATGTTGAACCTCCTCCACAAATGTAGGTTTTACTTGTACGAAATCTGTGATTTTGATTGTCAGATTTCTAAAAGTGCCGATGATAAGTGATCAAATCATATCAATGATACAAGAATACAATGTATTTCTTTGTAGAAAGTTATTGCACAAAATGCTTTGAAATATATTTTAGAAATTAAAAGTCAAATTCAATCCATTTTGCTCTGTTACATATATTTAACACACTTTGATTTATAGATCTATGTTTTAACCACTTATCCTGGAGAGGGTGATGGTGGGGGACCTGGGTTCAGCAATCTTTCAGTACTTTGATTAATGTTAATGTTGTCATCTCCATCTTATCTACTCAACAGTCCAGTACAGCAGGGGGCAGTAACACACCCATTTTCAACAAGATGCAATACATTCAATTGTGGAAAAATTAGTAAATGCCAAAGTTAGTTTACAAGTATTAATAAAACTTACCATTATAAATAATATATGAATAAAAATAACATGTGGATGTACTAAAAACCACAATAATAATACTAATGTATCTTAGTAGCACAGGCGATGAAAAGACATTTGTGTAGCTTGGTGGTTTGACCAATCTCTGTATCATCAATGGTCTTAACGTGTGTTTACAGGAATCTGGTGTCATTTTATCAAGTTCATGCGTAATGGAAAATAAAATCATGTCTTCAAAGGCAGCGTCACTAAAGTTGCAGAATTAATCTGCCATGTGACAGCTTATGTCTTGTTGATTTAAAGCACTGTTAGCCAAAGAGGCGTTGCCCCCACTAGGCAGGAAAGAGTGCGTTATGGGATGCTGATGGATTCCTCGGATGGTGATGTATCATGTTGCAGAAACTCTGGCCGTTAATGGAATGACTACACCCTGGCCATGCCAGGAATCAGGAATGCAGTTTCAGTAGGTCCTGTCAGACCAAATCCACAGTCATCCACTGATTATATGTTCTTATGCTTCCTGTAACTTAGTACAAACAAATCGAAGTCTTTTAGCCACTTGGGATTTGAAAGTATTAATTTGGATATAGTCTTACAGGAATAACACTTTTCTCGGTGTCTGAAAGTAAAGGCTAAAACCATGTTTTGTGTTTAAAGACCGAACTGAAATGTCATAATTGAATTTATATTGTACAAAATTATATATCAGAAAAACATTTATGAATCTAGTCTTTGGATATTTACATAAAAGCTATGTTTGTGAATTTATCATTTAGTTGCTTAACATTTCCAGTACATATACATACAGACAGATACAAGTTTTAAACATCTGATGCTGTTTTACCTCTAAAACAAAGCCCCTCTTTATGTAAATGCACAATAATCTACTGCTGTTGCTGCAACAAAGGTTTATATTTCTTCCTTCATGGTTACAGGCATAAGATAACAAAATAAGTAAAGGGTACAGTCCAGTCAAACAAATTCCATTTCTTCATTATTACATGTAATTTTAAAATTAAAATATATGCACTCTGGGGTACAGAAAGGGGAGCCAGGGAGCTTTTCCCATAAATGTACTCTTATCCAGTGTGGATTCAACAAAGCAGATCATCTGACAGGTAGATCCATGTGTAATATTAGGATATACTGTACATTAAAATACCTGTCATACGTTCTTGAGGGCCTGTCTACCATCATTTGCTAAAGTGAATTGTTTGGAAAAAAAGCTGTAAACAGGAATATTCATTTGTACATTCTCCTTGTACACAAAAGGCAGAGAAAATCCCTATTTCTCTATCAACTCTTAAGCGAATAGGACAATATTTTGAATTAAATTAAATTTGAATTAAATGTTCTGGAAAGCCCAAAGCTACTTCATGCAGAGAGACAGACACCACCATGGACCATGAAATCCATGGACCTGAAAGACTTTTTTTTTAAAAAGTGTCAGAATTAAGAATTCAAGACAGCCAACAATATACTTTCTAGAAGGACACTTAGGTTTGAGTTGAATGCGTCTCAACCACAGTTAAGCGTGGTGTCACAGTGTGGGAAGCCGTTTCAGCTGCTGATATTAGTGAACTGAAAAGTTGAAAGTGCTGCTGAGTATATTGAGAAGAATATTGTAGAAAGGTTTGCTTTCCTAATTGTTTTTAGAGGGGGAACAATCGCAAGCCAACGGTTCAGTGTTTGAGTAAACCTAAGGGAAACGCGTTCTAATATAGTTATTTTATCTATTTGATTAATTTTTGCAAATTTCGAGACCATTGAGTTGTTGTTAAAATCATGTTAAATGAAATTTCTTGCCCAGAGTGTGTGTATGTGTGTACACGTAAATACTATACATCAAAAAATTATTTCTATAATCTTTTACAATATTTCAAGGGGATGCCATAGCATATTGACCCTGTCAGTCAACATTAAGTAAATATTCCTTACAGTCTACCCCTGCCGAAATTGGGCGCAGATTACTAATGTACTCCGTAATTGGTAATTACTATTGTATTAATTATGCCCTAATGAATTTGTCACACCACGAAGTTTAAAATAGCGTTACACCGCAGCTACGGCAGCCGCGGAAGCCAAACAGGCGGAAAACGCGCGTTCTGTATTTACCTTTTGTCGATGATGGGAATTTATGTTTCGGAGACTGAGCGAAGAAGGGCAGGGTGGGAGGGATCGGAGTGATGGGTGAGATGGGAAAGAGCTCCGCTGACACGGGGAATACAAATATAAAAATTTATGTGAGATACAGCAGTCCAGCAGTTATTCTTCTTATTTTTGTTTCGTATTATTTTGTAAAGAGACAAGCAGAATATTTAGCTAACGCAAGAAAGCTGTTGCAGAAAGATGGCTAACCAGGTTGCTGTAAGAAGACGGTTAACAGCTAGCATGCTTAAGTAATTATAGAGGAATATTACACTCAAACATCATCACATCTCCCATTATAAATATTTAATTCACCGCAAAGGCTCGGAATGGAGCTGGTAAGCTTTCGCGGGAGCCCCGCCGGCTCCGGCGGCCCCGAATCACCTGACTGGCGGGAGGAGACGCCCGGCGGGGAGGCTGAGGGGAAGGACGCGGCTGCGAGGCGCGGAGGGCAGGATGGAGCGGGCACAAGTGCCGGGGAGAGCAAGGAGGCGCAAGATGGTGCTGGGCACTACCGGGAGGGCGAGGAGGAGAATGGGTACGAAGAAGAATTAGACCCCAGGATCCAGGTAAAATGATTCTTAAATAATTCATACACGACTATAACGTATGAAAGAAAAGTGGGCAGAATGCGATAAGCCGCAATAATAATACTCGTTTATGTGTATAAGTATATTGAATGTATTGAGAAGATATCTAAAAATACACCAAATATAATACTGGGGCCACTATTAATAGTTTGAACAAAATGGGTGTCCTGTGAGTGAGGGGTAGACAGGTTTGTTCTGTTCCCCAGTGTGTTAGCAGTCCCCCTTGTAAAATACACCTTGAGTTAGTAAATTTACTCTACGTGGGTGACACCTTTGCTAATGCTGGAGGCTCAGACATTACCTCTCATGTCATGTGACACTGACAAATCGCAGTGCTATCATAGTCCGTCCGTCTGTCCACCCATCCATCCATCCATCCATCCATCCATCAGTCCATCCATCTAACCATCCATCTTCAGACTTTATTCTGCTCGGGGATGACAGATGTTACAGTGTTCACTGTAGATCCTAAATTGGTTCTTATTCATGCTGCACTTGTTTTGTGTTTTATATGTTTTTGTAATTTTATTTTTGTGACAAGAACCACCATGGTCAGGAGAAGGGATGTTTCGGCAAGGATGGGGTGATTCGCTCTTGTGCCACATTCAAAGCAGTAGGCCAACAGGCTGAGTCAACGCTGTGACAGAGCAGTGCAGGTGTCAGTAGTAGCACCGTGGTTCACGGTAGCCTGCCAGGGTGTCAGCGAGGTGAATCTGAAGGTGAAGGTGACTGGAGGAGCACTGGTAGTGTCGCAGACTGTGATTGAAAGGCTGGGGTTAGTTCTAGTATGCAGGTCTCTCGGTCATGCTGAAATAAAATGTGTATGGAAGCAGAATTTAGTATTAAGTGCAAGAGAGATGACATACATGCTAGGATAGCATTATTGAAATCCATGACAAATTGCATTGTGTAGCCTATCCATCAGTCCAGTCAACCATACATTTATCTATCAAGCTTTCATTTGTTTATCCTGGGCACGGTTGTGGGGGCACCTGGACGTTATTCCCCATAACACAGGGCATAAGGCAGGGTTGCACCCTGGATGAGATACCAGTTTGACTCAGGATATGCGCACGCACACACACACACACAGAAACACACGGATAGTGGTGTTTAAAAAGATTTGAATTCAAGGGATGTGCATGAAGGATTGATCAAGGATCACTTGTTTTCATACCATCGTCAGTAATGAGAAAGGAGTTTTAACTGCTGCAGGAGGTTTGGGAGGAGTACTCTGATATGCATTCACACGTTTGAGGAATCCATCCTGTCAGATGATCTGCTTTGTTGAATGCTGTTGAGGAGGAAGTGGGCTTTCTCCGTTGCAAAATTGACTTTGCTGCTCATTAAGGATATGGTGGATTGAGCAAAATGCCCTAGATCGAAGATGGAGCAGTTAGGCTTTGGGTTTAGGAAGGGCGTAGTGTTTCAGAGTAAATGCTCTCTGGAGTTCTTAAAGAAACATGATTAGGATCTCCAGCAGGCAAACCATCAGGGGGTGGAGGTCTCAGCCCTCTGAACGGTTCTTAGGAAGCATCTAAAACTGAGTATGGCTGTAATAGAAGCATAAGAAGGAGAGCAGAATGGTCAGCATTCCACTGTCAAGCTGGATTAAACCGTCATTGTGTCCATGTCGCTCGTAATTGTGTCACTCCTTTGCAGGAGGAGTTGGAACACCTCAATGAAGCCAGTGAGGAGATTAACAAGCTGGAGCTGCAGCTGGATGTGAGTGACACCCTCGCTAAATTTCAGTGTGCTTGTCAAGGTGTGTCAATGTTCTTTATTTGTTATCAATGTCCATTGAATTAGCATTGTTCACTTTCTGTGCTCTGCTATATTTTTTGCTCTTCTGCAGCCATTCGTGGGCCCGCTGGCTAACAGCAGGTTCACTCAGTGCTTCGAGCTCACATTTCTGGCATTCTCTCACCCCCCTTATCCTTAGACCCTATCACTATGTTAAATATTTACTGTATAGTAGTGCGGAGCTCAAAAAATGACAGGCCTGTATTCAAAGCTATAAAAATACATCACAGATGAAACGGTATGTGGATGTGAAAATCTTTTTGATGAGCAGCTTGTTTCATACTGTAGCCAAATGAAGCAGAATGTCTAAGGAGAAACATCTCATTAGCATACACTTTTTGCGCTGGGGATTGTAATGTAAAGTCAGTTTTAACACTACAAAATGAGTAATAGTAACAACAAATAAAGAAATGTAACGATAAAAGCCACACATGAAAAATAAAGCGTATTCACAGTATGATAGGCAGTATATGCTCTCGTTAACAGCCAGGTCAGTGACACTGATGTTACGTTTGTCCTTAAAATCTGTGATTTTTTTACTGTGCCTAACATTTACTTACAATAACACTTGGCCTGATTTAATTTCACACAAGAAATTTTCTCCAGTTTACTGTATTTATCAGTAAAGCAAGACTTTGAAAGATACTGTAGATTCTTTGCATTCTTTTCCATTCTTTAAGTGTGGAAAGATTTGTATTTACTTCAGGAAGCTCATTCAGGAGCCATAATCATACTTTCAGTGTGTCCTGTTGCATGCAGTAGCAAGCAGTCCATCCTGTGGGATTAATTATGCTCATTAGTGATTCCAGTGTAGAAGGCTTACAATGATAAAAAGGCATTGTTATAAGAGAACAATCCGGAGAGCATAGATCTTTCAGTAGGTGTGGTTGCTGAGCCTGCTCTTTCTCCTTCACAGGATGCAAGGTCGGGCTACAGGCGGATCCTCACGGACTCGGCCAGGAAGCTGAACACCCAAGGCTCCCAGCTTGGCACTTGCATTGAGAAGGCCAGGCCATACTACGAGGCCCGGAGGCTGGCCAAAGAGGTGCAAGGCTGTGCCTAGAGGGCCACGCTTTCCTTAATGTACTTGAGCTGTGGGTCAAAATGCAGTATCTAGACAGATTTGGTTTACTGATGTTGGACTTTATCCATGTGATAAACTGTACCTTTGATGACTAAAGAATTTTCTGGGTATTTTTGATGATATGAGGAGCAGTAGAAGAAGAAGGTGGGTGCTGTTTAGGTAATTCCCTTATTTGGCGAGTTTCTGTTCCAGTCTATAGCGTATAAGGGTAGCTTCCCCTAAGGCAAGCTGTGAAAACTGTAATAGAGTATTAGTGTGAAACAGACCATTGTTAAACTGCTGATCAGCGATAATTGAGTGACAGTTTCTCCTGCACTGTTAAACCTTCCATTGCCCGAAGCACTAAACAGTGAATATTGTGTCCTCTTTGACACTCCTTGGGACCTGGGCAGATAATTACAAAGCATTTGCCTGAATCCTATTTTTGGTGCAGACAAAAATAGACAAAAAAAAACCAAAGTAGCTTAACTGATCTTACACAAGACATATACAAAGAATAAGACATTTTGAATAATGTTTGCTGTCCGTTGTTTTGAATTATGTCACTCCATCAGGCTTTTGCTGATTTTCTGATTCAGTAGAATGGGAATAATATATATTTATTCCAACACATTGTTTTCGGTTATGTAATGAGTTCCTATATTTATATTTTCGGCTTGTGAAATTCCCTTGGGTGTCACTCACACTATCCATCCCCTGGCTTCTTCAGGTCAAATCAAGTGAAGCTTTAATGTCATCTCAGCCATGCACAAGTACACAGTGAAGTGAAATAATGTTCCTCCTGAACCCCTGGTGCAGCATTCAGTACATACAGTGCTAAAGAAAACAGCTTATGTAATGCAAACGATTATTGTTGTACAATTATCAATAATTCAAAGGGAGGGAAAACAGAGGGGAGACTACTACATAATAAACAGTCCATATTAGGCAAACAATGAACTGAACAATGAACAATGAATGAATACTGGACTCTGTGTAGGCCCAGCAAGAGACCCAGAAGGCGGCCCTGAGCTACGAGCGGGCTGTCTCCATGCACACGGCGGCCAGGGAGATGGTGTACGTGGCGGAGCAAGGGCTCCTGGCAGACAAGAACACGCTGGATCCAACGTGGCAGGAGATGCTGAATCATGCTACCTCCAAGGTGAGAGTGCGCCGTCGTTGATCATCACGGGCTTCCTGGAGGTGTTCTGCTAGGAGTCTGATCGGTCCATCTAAGAATGTGGACAGTATTCTGTTGAGTCTGAAAAGCTTCTGACCTTTAACAGTAGTACCTATAATTACTACTATGAGTGAATGTTACATTTATATAGTGCTTTTCAAGACACCCAAAGTGCTTTTTACAGAGCCAATGGGAAGCCACTTCAAGCACCCACCTGGATGATGCGACAGCAGTCATTCTGCACCAGTACACTCACCACACAGTGGCTAAGGGGCAGGAGAGAATCCACCAATTTATGATATAGGGGATGATTAGGAGGCCAGATTTGAAAGGGCCACAGTGGGGAATATTAGCCAGGACATCAGGGTAGCACCCCTACTCTTTTTGAAAGATGCCCAGGGATCTTTTATAACTTTAGAGAGTCAAGACACCGGTTTTTACCTTTCATCCAAAGGACGGCACCATTTTTATAGCACAGCATCCCCGTCACTGCACTGGGATCCACACAGACCACAGGAGGGGTTAATTTGCTGGCCACACCAACACCTCCTCCAGTAGCAACCCAGCTTTCCTAGATGGTCTCCCATCCAAGTACTGGCCAGACCCAAACCTGCTTAGCTTCAGGTGGATTACCCAGTCTGAACCGCAGGTGGTATGGCTGCTGCTGGCATTACTTGCTACTAAGTAATGAAATCTGAGGTTGTTTGTTCTTTGTAAGGATAAAAGCTTGTGAAGCAGTTTGATATCAGGGTGCAGGATCGGCTGCATGAGCGAACTTTGTAGATTTATAGAGAGGTGAGTGTGAGAGCTTGTGGCAGGGTGGCAGATTGAGAGACTGCTATCCAATGGCACCAAAACTCTTATAGTCCAGCGGGGGGCGCTCACATGGCTGCTCGTGTTCCCGGCAGGTGAATGAGGCGGAAGAGGAGCGGCTGCGCAGTGAGCGAGAGCACCAGCGGGTCACACAGCTGTGCCAGGATGCTGAGGCCCGGGTGCAGACCCTGCAGAAGGCTCTGAAGAGGGTCATCATCAAATCTAAGCCCTACTTTGAGCTCAAGGCCCAGTTCAACTACATCCTGGAGGTACTCCATGAGCACGTTCTCCTTCACAGCAGCCTTTTTCCCTCTAAATACATTATAACGCGTTGGGTTTGATCCAGAAGGAGCTCACCTGTTAAATCTACAGTAATGAAATGCAAATCCTTCAGCGGGTTTGTGTGATGGATTAAACCTTGCCATTCTTAACAGGAAAGATACTCAAGACTGATGTATTTGACACTGAGCACTTACTTACTACTTCCAGAAATGTTTTGTCACTGATGATGTGACAGGTTCTGTCTAAATGATGTACAACCAATGTCAACATTTTAAAATATTAATCTATTATATTCTATTTATAAGGTGGCTCAGTCGACATGCATTTAGGCCAGTGTTGTCGGTTGGGAGCTGAGAGGGAGTAAAAATGTGGACTGTCTGGCAGGGAGCTGGAAGGAAGAAAAATCATGGACCGTCTGGGGGTCCCCAAGAACCCAGTTGAAAAACAGTGGTTTAAGCTAATTGGCTCTAAATTGTCTCTTGTGCGTGTGTGTGTGCATATGCCCAGTGGTGGACTGGCATCCCATCCAGTGTGTACCCCAGCCTTGTGCTGTGTGGAATAGGCCCCAGGTCCCCCTATGATCCCGTCAAACATAAGTGGCTTAAAGATGGATGGATGGATTTACATGTATTTACAAGGGCTGAATGATATTGGAAATAGTTCACCTCATTATATTTGAAAATTTTCCAGAAAATATTGCTTATTTATAAAACAATACAATGCAAAATAAATTGGTAGTCTTGCTGCGAGTTGTGCCGACAAATCACTTGCTTTTGCTGAATGTCGTTTCTGTGGAATCCAAAATATATCCGTAGAGTGGAAGCCGAATGTCTTTTGGTGACCAGATATTGTTCACTTTTTCCCTCCACACTCATTTTTATACATTTCTCACAAACACACCACATTGTCTATGAATGATTTAAACAGCAAGGACAGAGAAGATTGTGATTTGGCTCAGAGAGCACATGCAGAGCTTATGCAAAAGAAGCGACGGTAAACTTTAGACTAATTTTGTAACGTATGCTAGATAATCTGGAAAATCATAAAAATTGCAAAGCTTGCTAACTGTTGTTTCCTGTGACCAAGTGAAAATGTGTTAGGATAACTTATTGATAGCCTCAACCCAGCTGACTATCACAGTTCTTGTGATGTGACAATTGCATGTGCATAAAATACAATGTCGATATTAACATTGCCCATTGTGCAGCTCTAGTATTTACCATTTTGCTGAATTTCTATCTACACCTTCTTTTGGATTTTCTTCTTTTAAATCCCTCATCTACTTCCTCTCCATGTCTCTGTTCTTACAGGAGCACAGATCCAAAGTGCTACAGTTAGAGGAGCGTGTGTCAAAGGTGAAGACGCGCTACTCTGTTGCTCTGCGTAACCTGGAGCAAATCAGCGAGCAGATTCATGCCCAGCGGGGGCAGAGCCGAGCCACAAAAAGGAAAACCAAGGCGTGTGGTGGGAGGAGTCCCCCAATCGGGGCAGAGTCTGACCTTGGAGCTGTGAGTGAGGGAGGAGCCTGTGGTGGAGGGACAATACAGGCCACCTGGGCTGATGGAAACAGGAGTGCAGAGAAAACCAGGGAATGGGTGGAGAGGCACAGGGAGTCTGGCTGGGGGCAGAAGGAGAGATTGGAAGCTGAGAAGGCTGGCTCAGACACCCTGTCAGTCCTCAGCCTGCAGACCATTGCTTCTGACTTGGAAAAATGTGATTCGGTAGAACACCTTGGGGATTTCGTCAGTGATGTGGTCAGCTTGTCAGGGGAGGAGGAGGAGAGGGACAGGATCGTGAAAGATGAGGGTAGGGCAAGTGGCGGGGAGACGACCGATCCACCAAGGCAGGAAGGACTGGGCAGGGAGACAGAGGTGCTGGGCAAGGTGAGACAGCAGTGTTTTGTTAAACAGCACCACCGGAGTGTCAGTTTGTAAGGCCAGTAGTTTAGTGCAAGCCTGAGGACAATAACAAACGTATTACACAAGTGGTATGAAAGTGTCAGGGAGGAACACCTGGAAGGAAGGGAGGGGAGACGACTCTCATGAGTATTACAATTCAATTTATACAAAGTTATTGGCAGATTGATATTGTAGGTTCTGTGCGCACACAGAGACTCTCTTATCCATGCAGGTGTGGGTGTCTGAGTTATCGCTGTGATCTCGTCTGCTGAGGTACATCAGTAAAAGGAGAACCGCAGCACTGGAGATGAGTTCACAGTAATTGCAGGGAAAGGCACAGGTCATTAGAGTATAATCTCAATGATAGATGGCACCATAGGATATTACAGTTGTACCCCAGACAGTTTGAACAAAATGTGATTATTCCTGATATGGATTACAAGAAGGATTGCCTCATTTTTCTGTGGTCCATTCAGTTAGAATTGAAAAATCCAATCATTTTCTTATTCCAAACTCTCATTCCAATCATTCCAATCTCTTCCTTTCAAAAAGCGATGTCCAGAGAAACAAAATAATTAACTTGCTGTATATATTTTTCTTGTTTTTTATATTGTTTGAGGTTCACACAAAAGTTGTAATACCAATTATACAGCTGCATAAGAGAAGTCTTTGTACTGGTAATAACGCCAGCTGGTAAAAAGTCATGTTAATTCTTTATGGGCAGTGTGTAACATTTGTTATATATATTTGCATTCACTGAGATAAATCTGCATGGTAAAATGCTAAAATGTAAAAGCTTACAAAATCAAATCATGATGCTGTAGGATGTGACATTTTAGTGTGAGAATTTCAACTGTCAAAAAATCAAAATATGTATTTGACTTTGAACCAAATATTATTTTTTATTTGTCCTGCTTAACAAATTTAGACATGGTTTAAAAAGTAGCTGTGATGTCCCATGTCACAGCTGTTATTCTAATGGTCTTCATTCTTGGCCCGTAAGAAGATGACCTAGTTCTCTGGTAGGCACTGGCAGCCAGGGGGAATTCTCAGGTCACAAGGCCACAATCGCCCGGATGGTACAAGTGCATGTGATTTTCTCCTCATATGGCAGCCTGCTTTCGCTAATGTGTTCACGCTGTGAAGGTTCAATTAGGGGACAAGAAACGAACCCGGCCGCTTACAGCTTCTGGGACCTGTAAGGGCCACTGCTGTATCAACAATGAGCGCACTACTTAAGATGATTCCTTTATTTCTAGGTATTTAGTTGTATAAAGGTGTAGCCTGTAAAATGTTACCTATATAAATATCCATGAAAGAAGGTTTGCCCTGAATTAATTTGGAACAATTAAATCTGAAGATAAGCACCAGAATCCATGAAAAAATGTGGTGTTAATGTTAAAGGAATTTGTGAAAGAGGGTTTTTTTGTTTTCAGTCGTGGCCTAAAGTTGATGAGAGTGAGAGTTTTCATGCTCTGGAGAGGTTTTCAGAAAGCACATTGTACACACTTTCACTGTTTCAGTATTCTTTCTGAAATCGCGTGGTTTACTTGAACGCCCAGACATACGTGTGTTTACTCTCTTATCACTGTCCTTATCCTTCCTATGATTCCTTGCCTTAACGGTCTGATTTCTCACCCGATCCTCCCTTCACGTTATTGTGACGTATCTGTATTTGTTCAAAGTTATGGTGAGCATCTCCAGCTGCTATTAAACATAATTCTTATGAAAACGGAAATTCATGCAATATACTAGTTAACGCTGTTAGAGGTATTATCCAGCAGTGTTATTCTCCATGCTGTTTTCTATGTTATGAACAGTACAAACCCAAATGTGTCTTTGTCCTGGATCCAAGTGTAGTCCCTTTTCCAGTTTCCATCACTTAACGGAGATCTCAGAAAGGGAGTTAAACAAGTGTAATACCCAAAAGCTGGGTCACATGGTTCTGTGCCTGACTGGAACAAAGACTTTGGCTGATTCCTCTGAGACTGTGAATGAATCGTCCTGCTATAGTGAAATTGGACATTGTTACTAATAAATAAGTTGTATGGATCAGCAGGTAGACATTAAGGAATTGTTATTATGACATGGATATATTTATTTTTCTATAAATGTGTGACTTTGTTTTCAAGGGAAGGGTAATGCACTTGAATAATGTAACTCTTAAAGCGTTGTATGCATTTATTTGCGTTTATTGTATTTGACAGACTCTTTTGTCCAAAGCAACGGTCAAGTGAGGCAAATAGTACATTGCATTATTTCCCAGTGGTGTGATCTCTTTTTCTAGACACATTTTCTTGTTAACCCACTTTAAATGGTTAACTTTTAAAAATATCAGTTTTTATGCTATTGTGTTCTGTATGGTTACCATTATGCCTCTGCAATGACAGAATGTGACATTACGAAGCTTTTATCTTTCGTGTTTTTTTAGTGTTGTAAGGAAGGTTACTCTCTTAAATCTTTCCTTTTGTTTATTAATACACATACTGTATGTATTTACTTAAATATGAATTATCACATTAATTTTCATGTTCTAGATTAGCCTGAAACAGTCATCCGCATCACCAGTAATAAACTTACAGCTAACATCAATTCACACGATGACTCATGCCTAATTTTTATTGCTAAATACCAGTGATAAGTTAAACAAAAAAAAAACAAAACAACACACATCCTCTGTCTTTGTGGCACAGATGTTCACCATGTCAGGTTTTGAACTAGAGCCAAATGCTTTTGTGAAATTATATCGAATACATGAAAGACATATTTTGCGAGTGTCTATGTCTTTTGCTTGTCTTATGGAAGTGTTTTGTAAGGGTGTCTTCCATACATACCCAGTATCATCAAGATGGTATTGAAGAGGACAATGAAGCAGGTAACCCAAATAGATATCCTGCTGGTTTCCATGGATATGAGGCAGCAGGTAGGACAATCATGCTTGTAAGTAAGTGGTTGCAGGCTCCAATCCAACGTGAGGACGTCATGTTGTAATCCAAAGTTTAATAAAATTATGGCTGTAAATGGACTGGCAAATTCAGTTACTTTGGGCAGCAGCCGTACCACTGCTATTCTTTCATAATGCGTATGACTGTATTAATTGCTTTTTGTTTAATTTCCTACTTAATAGACGACTCCCCTCATCTAACAGTTGATACTGCTGTCAAACACGGAAAAACTGGAGTACAATATTTATACAACTTTTATTGTGTGACTACAATGCTTTTCCATGAACACTGCTGCAGTAATGCTTTCACTGCAGCTGTAATTAGTGTAGTGACATGAAAGACACGTACCGCGCTGGGGGAACGCAGGAGGGGTTAAATCGGTGGGAGAAAATTATGTGTAGACAGTAATGCAAACGGTTCATACGTAATGGCCCTTGGGGAGTAACGGCATGGGAATATAAAGCAATATAAATGATGTGTGAAAATCAAAGGGAAAGACATGGATATTACCAAACAAACGGCAAAGTCGGGAGATAATTTAGGCCTGAGACTTCGGCTATTTAGCAACGATATGTACACAAATTGCACTGCAGAATACATTTAAAATAAATGACAGGAATGAGAAGCGAAGGTGGGGGAGGGGGCGGAGCGTAGTTCATAGCCGACTCCTGTGGTAGGAGAAATAAGGAGTAACAGCGCAGGGATGAGTGTGAGAAGGGACAGACCCAGAACAGGGGATGTAATGTTACAGGGACCGTGCCAAGCGATAGTTCCGTTTCACACGGTCCTTTAATACATACTGATTGCTTGGTAGAACTGAATAGTTGTAAAATCGGTATCTATACTTTGAAAGTGACATATGCACACTTATTCTATCAGCAGCCCGACAAAACGCTGATCCCGATAGAGCCCCGCAGGCGCACCGTCTCCGTCTCGCAGCGCCGAGCAGGCAGCCGAGGGGGAGTGCGCAGGTGAAGGGGCGCAGAGCCGCTGCATGAAAAAAGCGGCGTCCTGCGTGCATCTCCGAACGCACGGACCGGATCGGCCGCCGCCGCCGTGTCAGATTAGGGGAGAGCTAACGTTACCTATGTCTCTCCCTATGACGTCGTGAGAGAGCGAGGGAGTGTTTGGAGGAAAAAAGAGGGATGCAAGGAGGGAGGGGATCGCCGTTTAGTCGTGCACAGAAGAAACGTCTATATTTACTGTATTTTTCTATTTAGGCTCTACATAGAAATATATTAACAATATTCGTTTTGATTCCGTTTTGGAAAACCGAGGAATACTGTAATAATAATTACCGTACAGCTAGGTATATTGCCACAATCGTTGGTTATACATAAGCACAATTTGGCCAAATACAGGGTATTTTTTTTCCACGAGTCGAACTCGACGGATATTGATATTTTGAACTGGCATCTTAAGTATCAGTAAGTACAAACAATCCGGTCGTGTAGACCGCACTGAAGTAATTATTATTTTATAGCAACTTTAATAGTCTTTATAAAAATCGGTGTGGTCAGTTGTTTAATTTTGTTGTCGGGTTCGGCCATCCGCGTATGTTGCTTAAATGCTACTGTAAAAACGAGCAATATATTATACCGAAGCGTAGTTGTAGCTGATATGCACACGGAAATAATACAGACAGCTATAACGTTATCTTATTTCGTTTGTAAGCACAGGACTATCCAATTTGATGTTTATAACTAATAACATTTTTTTTACCTTCACAGTCTATTTTAAAACTGCGTTCTAATATATTAGGTGCACGTCACATTTTTAATGTTTTTTTATCGAGTTATTAATATTTTAGACATTTTTATAACGAGAGTGGATTACATTTGTATAATTTTATAGCCGTGATTTTTGGCGGAAATCGCTACGGGTATTTAATCTCTGCTTGTATGTTTCGTTTTAGCTGCATTTTGACTTTAAACACTTAAACGCGCTTGCACAGACACGGTTACGCTCGGTCCACGGGCGTGAGGATATAAGTAGCTAGCTTTTCCTTCTAATTGACCATTTTCCCAACTCATCACGGACAAGTGACTGAATGGTGCCGTAAGTAGAATTTTAATGTATTAACCATCATCCTCCCCCCCCCCCCCCAAGCAGCCCCCTCAACTTTACCTCCGTGCAGTGTGTGAAACGTCTGCCAGTTATTGTGCAATATTGTAATGATTTATGATATCCCATTATCCGTGTCTCGTTGTCTGAATGCCCCCACCGGCAGGGGAGATGCGAAGACCCTTAATTTGACATTTCAGTCTAGCTGCCTGATCTGCGTTCTCGTCCTTCTCCGTTGTGAGTGTGCGGCTCTTTCGTGCCGGGATAGAACTCCTCCGGCTTTGGGCTGGTCCCCCTGCATTGTCACCTCGAATATGTATCTTTTAATTAATCAGATAATAAATTTAAACATCATTGTGATTTTACTGTATCGCGTCGGTTTGTACGGTGAATTACAGTGATTTTGTGTTTTTTCAGGATGATGTCAGTCACACATGAGTAGCTCTGTTAGCAGAATGAAATTCTGTTCAAGATAATTATAGCGTGCGCTATTTCGAATTAGGAGCAGAACCGACATTTTAGGAGTTCATTCATTTACATTGTGTTTCTGTGCAGGACAGAATGAAGTAAGAGAATTGTAGGAATGGCATTTGTCTCATCTTAAAGAGCTTTCTCACATATATGGAATTTCCTGATTTGTAGTTATCTTAGAAGAATTGCACAGCAAACTTACAGCTTACATTAATAGTTTTCTCGCTTGTGGTCTCTGTCTGCCGTGCTGAAATGAGAGTGTAGGCTAATTTGCTGGGTCACAATAGCGTGGGACTAGATTGCAATACTGTAATAAAGGGAGACCCTGAACGTAAGGCATGATGACTTATTCCTGGGATGACTTCTGCTCAATGCATTTTGTGTTTCTGTGTATTTATGTTATGGTTGTATTAACGCCTCTTGTAACATGACTGAGGTGCTTTGCATGTAAATAGACTTATAATAAGTGTTTCAGTGGGAAAGATAAACACTCTATAATATATAAAACGGCAGCCCAAGGTGTTTGAAAACATCGTCCCTATCCATTCACAAATGTGCTTGTCCTCACTATAAATCTTAGAAGTTGTGTGAATAGCTCCCTGTTTCCCCAGTCACTGCTTGTCGAAGCTTTGCTTGAACCTTGGCCAAAGATGTTGAACCAACACCATGCTGACCTACTGACAAGGCCACATAGGAGTGGGTTTAAACCCCTGCCTACTGATTTTTTTTTTTGATCCTAACAGGAATGAGCAGCGAGGAGCCTCCGCCATGACAGTCCTGGTCTGCTTTGTTAAACATGGACACTTTGGTTCTCCAATGGTGCTGCTGATCCCTCAGCAAAACAAAACCAACACTGAACAGCTGTTACTGTATTTATGTAGTCCAAAGGAACTGTCCCACTGCTTCTTCTTAGAATAATATGATTAAATCATTATGACTGTACAGCACTAAGAGCACTGATAAAATCGTATATTGAAAGCAGACAAAAAGATTTTATGTATTTAAACAACGTATTTAAATAATACATCAACTATACAGCAGTGTTGTCTGCCTTGCATTTCTCATGCAGTGAGGCAAATGTTAATTACAGTCTGATCTTAAAGGTACAAAAAGGAATACATGCAGCGTTAACCAGGAATGGGGGGGGGGAAATCCAAATTGAAACAATTTCCACTGTTCAGATAAAATGCAGTGCTTCTCCAACTCGACAATCTTTGATGAAATTCCAGTTATTGCCAAGCAGAAAAAGCCTGACAAACAGAACCTGGCATCCAGATTCCTGGCAACAGGCTCTCAAAATTAAGCAAAGCACATACCCATGGGGAATTATTACTGATCTAGCACATTCATAAAAGCACTGAAAAGCTTATTTACACTTGTTAGGCATCCTAATTCTGTCGAAGTAGAGAGATAGAGGCTGTTGGATAACACAGAGAACGTGTTTTCCTTAATAAAAACTGCATCAAACCTTCTCTGTAAAACAGCCATGAGGTCTACCTCCCAGTCAGTTGCTACTATAGTTACCAAGTCATTAGAGCTTCTGGACCGGTGCTGCAGAACTCAGCTAAGAGTCCTTGAAGTCTCTTTGGTGCTAGAGAAACCACAAAGATACCAGAACATCAGATTCCAAAGTGCATTTTGTAATTAGGTCTAGAGTGAGCACAGATATCAGAAACAGAATGTGGGCTGTACAGACACACTCTTCCTAACACTGTGCCATCATAAGTTAAAAGGGTAAACACAGGGCACATACCCAGAAACTATAAGGCAACTTTGAGATTCCAATTAGCCTACCGGGATGTCCCAATCCACTTTCTTGGTACCCCAATCCGATCCATTCAATATCTATTATACCTGCAGATTCCAATCTTGAGCAGATCTTTTAATAAATATTTAAATATACATACACATATAGTAAGCACCTTTGCATTCTTTTTCTGAATAAGCCTCATGATTTTGCAGTATTTTTCCTTTTTATGTTTCTTCAAGTGCCCAATTAGATTCTTTGCATTATATCTCTCGCCTGTCCTGGGAACGCCTTGGTATTCCCCCGGTGGAGCTGGAGGAGGTGGCCAATGAGAGGGAGGTTTGGGCATCCCTGGTTAGACTGCTGGCCCGCAACCCGACCCCGGATAAGCGGCAGATAATGGATAGATGGATGGATGGATGGATGGACACTCCGTTGCTACCTCCTCTTAAAAGGATGACACTGCAAAAATTGCAGGCAATCATTGGTCTAACTTGAGTTTCCAGTTTAAAGAATTTCCACAAGGCTGGCATTTCGATAGTGTGTAGTTTCGAGCCATGTGCCTCAGGCTTACTGCAGCATGTGACAAAACCTTACAATCTGCGTAAAGTCAGGCAGACATGGGAAACAAAATAGATTGGGCTTGGGATTGGGCTGTTAGCCGTTACCGATCCATTTATAAAAAATGCCTAGATTAGCCCAGATTCCAATTTTTGATATCAGCTTGGAACATCAATGCGACCTATGTCTCTTTGAACAGCAGTAGAACCACCCAGGGAGAACAGGCAAACTCCCCATACATACAAAGGGTAGGAGGAATTCGAACCCACAAGCTATGAGGCCACAGTGCTACCCACTTAGCCACCATGCCAGCTCTTAGTCTGATCTATAACAAATGGTAAAGACTGCAAAACATTTAATGGAAAAAACAGATGGAAGGCCTGTGACCAAATGGTGTGAAACCAAAGGGAACATCGGGGGAATTTAAGGACATGTGACAAGTTCAAGACAAGTTATTTGTTTTTTCAATAGCACAATCAGCTATCTCTTTGGGGTTGCAAGGGGACAGGACCTACTTAGCAGCACACAGCGTAATGATCATACCAAGAAAACAGGGCTTTCTTTCAGATCCTGCCAACCAAACCACAGGTCAGCACCAAACTGATGGAGAATGGGGGGAAAAAAGTCCACTCTTATAAACCATCAATGTTATAACGCCAAACATTACATTACTGTCTCTCTGTCAAATGTATTTTGAGGGGGCAGCATGTGGCTCAGTGGGCTAAGCCTCTATGCCTGTGATCAGAAGGTTGCCGGTTCGAGCCCCGGCCTTGGAACATCTGCGGGTCCTTGAGCAAGGCCCTTAACCCTCAGCTCCCTGGGCGCTGCTATGGGTGGCCGCCCTTTGCGGCCAGCTTGCTCTCACCTACAGAGAACACACTGGGGGAGGCGTAAAAGAGAGTTTCCCCATGGGGATCAATAAAGTATCTATTATTATTTGATCAATTAAAGTAATGACTTACTATGAGTTACCCTCTTTGTTGTTCCGTGCAGGTTCATTGGAGGCAGCACTGATGAGACTACACTTAGTACTTCATAAGTGTCCCGACAAGGTGCCCTATCCCAGGAAGCAGCCTACTGAGTCTGTTCCTCATGGCTCAAGTTGTCCAAAACAGGACAGCACAAATATTGCAATAATAAACAATGTTAGAGACTGCAAAAATAAAATCTGTGTCCTGTGGACACATTGGAAGGTAGGCTGGAGTGGTATGAGTGCATATGAAAATCTGCATGGTGCAAATGAATCATACTGTAGCAGCCAAGCTCTCTCAAAGGAGCAACACAGGTGTCTCGATTATGAAGTGATGCAGGGAGCTACATTCCAAAGCAGACCCCTAAATGGGAAGCAAACACCCATTGCAATAAGACGGAAAAAAATCAGGGCTTGTTCGCAAAGATGCTAGATGGCTCTTGACATTTCTAGTTGTCTTTCTCATCCGCCAAATGCTTCTCATTCTGCTCCACAGTCCCCTCTCAGCAGAGTGTTAAATAAATATTGATAAGGATCCATTTTGTGGGAGGACAGGCCCTCTCTTCTTATTCAAGACACGTGATTCATACTACTGGTGTCTTCTAGTTTGCTTCAAAAATGACTGATTTCAGATGCAAGCTAATTAGCAAGTTGATCTGAAGAAGAGAAAAGAAAAACAGGCGGACTGAAGCTTTTACAGAATTTTGCCAAATCCCAATCTTGCCTCTATGCATCTTTCTACTGTGTTCCATCTACTCGTTCACTTTCAGATCCACTTAAATAATAAGTGATACATGTTGAGCATCTAATTTTAGACGGAGCATCAAAAAAAAGGCATTAGACAGATAAGTTTCTCAAGAGTTGGCACCATATATTAAAGAAACAAGAAAGAACCTGACAAAGATTCGGGAGCGAGAGAAAAGTGATTTTACAGAATCTGTGATAGAGTGGTTGAGGAGTACATTATTGCAGGTAAGAACTGAGACAAGAAAAAGCCCCTTAAAAAAAAAAAAAAAAAAAAGCCCCAGGAGAAGAAAAGAAAAATGAGGAAAACAGTCACGATGGTAGAGGCATGATCATCTCTTACAAATAACACTTTCATCCACGTTAGTGCTCCTAAAACTCCTACCGCATTCTAAAATTAGCAGAGCAGCATCTGACTAACCTAACGGCTCGTTCATCACTTTAGGTGGAACAAGATGTTATGATATGAGCAGCATATTCACTCCTCTTGCTTTGTGACTTATTTCTGATTTATACTTTTTATTAGGCCAGTTTTTAACTCTTTTCAAAGCTAAAATGCCACTAGTCAACCGGTAGATGAAACCATCCTAAATCTTTGCTGACCACTGCTTGCTGTATCTATAATAACCACAATATAACACTCTCATAAAAAGAATGAATACCCCTGATCATTTTCTGAAATCAAGTCATTAAACCCACTTTCAAAGCAATCATTAAATTCCTTAAAAAAGGAGATGTCAGGACATCTAATCAACATATTGATGCAGGAAAAGGCACTTGCACCTAGTGCAGCTTCCCTAGGCAAAGTCTCAGGGCGCTTTTCCACCGCACCAGGTACTGTACTCCTGGTACTTCGAGAAAGTATGGTGTTGATTTTCTACTGGCGTGAAAATTGGTACTGCCACTGAATGACATCACAACACGAGGCAGGTATTTTGCACTGAATTTGAAAAAAATTGGGCTGTAGTATATTATGTGTTTACAACTGTATTACGTATTAAATAAAACTCTTCAATGATATATGATACGTATATTTGTGCGTAGTATATAAACAGTGTGTTTACATA
>JAAGVU020000129.1:16633518-16661165 GCA_011763525.2 Mormyrus iriodes
TCTGTCGGTTACAATCTATTGCTGGCGTGTCGGCTCCATCCGTGCCGTGATTACGTAGGGTGTGATTCCTCTCCAGCTCTGGAATGGCAAATTAGTGGCATTCCGGAATTTTGCCCCCCTTAAAACAGACAGTCTTACTCGTGCCGGTTTTAGATGTTCTAACTGAACGTGGTCGTCACTGGTCTTTCGATGATCTACTGAGTAGTACGGAGCTGATGAATGAACTCTGTTAAGTATCTGATATTAAAGAAGTGCCCCCCCGATCAATGAGTCATCCACACTGTTTTTGACGCAACAATACTTCAGGGACACCCAGAGAAAGTATTGTCGACTTCTCAACATTTTCAACTTTACCTCTTTAAATCAGTCAAAAGTTCTTCAATGCAAATGTAACAGATTGTAGATTAAAACTCACTGTTGGGAAGCATGACAGTGACCTTCTCCAAGTAAAAAGTCAAGTCACATTTTCTGTTATCTCAGAGTGTTTTAGTCACAGAACAGCTGTACATGAATGTGATCCCATATGCATGAATGAATCCTTTTTGTACATGAATGCAATGTAAACTGTGACAGATGTGGTATTGTGCGTACATATACGGTATATTATATATATATATATACACACACACACACACACACACACACACAGTATTGATGGCTGGTGGCTAAAGAAGTTGAGGAGATAAGAAGATAATTTATTTTGCAATATTAAGAGAGCGAATTTTTCAAAGAATAGCAAAAATGTGTAAAAAAATGTGTTTTTATATGATTATGAAATTATAGTAATGAGTTCTTTCAAAGTTACTTGTTTCATAATTTTATCTCAAAAATAGAGGCGGTAGTACATCCTCTACCTCTATAGACCAGCCGCTTCTTGTACGCAGCACTGTAAAATCAGGATTGTATAATGTTACCAGCAGTGTGGTATATGTTTGCTTCACGATTGCCCCTCTTCTGGAATCCTGCCTTTTATGAAATCATGGAGTACTGTGTAGGAGGTTCATGCTAAGGGGTTCTGCTCGTGTCCCCCTGCAGGTTGTTCTGGTGACGGCTCAGATACCAGCCAGGCAGAACCGCTCAAGGTTGCTGCTCAGGTGTTCCATATTTACTTTGCCTGCAGCAGAACACTGTCATTCTGTCAGAATTATACCCCGCGACCCTGAACGCTTTGTCTTTCTCATGCCAGAATCAAAATCGTTTATTTACATCATTATGCTTTGAACCTACAGCAGCCTCAGCTCTTCACAGTATCAACTGAATGTGAAAGGTCTGCTTCATATAACCCCGAACCTTCCAGAATAATCCGCTGTTGTGGTGGTGTTGTTGCCACACACATCTGGAGTTGGGGGTTCAAATGTGTGTGGGATTTGCATGTTCTCACCATGTTAGGTGGATGCACTGGTTCCCTCACTGCCCAGTCCATAGATATGCAGCTAAAAACCTTGGTGTCTGTAAATTAATCATTGTGTGTGTGTGTGTGTGTGTGTACCCTGCAATGTGTTGCCTGGGATAGGCTCTAGGTCCACCATGATCTTATATTAGATAAGTGGTTGGAAGATGGACAGATAGAATATTTCACTATACTGTGAGTGTACACAAAGTAGAAAATAGAAACAGGAAGGAACATGTTGAATCTCCGCATAGATAGTGGTGCTTTTGTAGCTGTCTGCTTTCTGTGGCAGTTTAAGAACATTGGGAAATTGTCTCTGATTGTCTGTCCTTCAGAACGTCTCATTGTCCCTGGTTAATGAGCCCTCCGCTGCTATACTGCTAATGTTATGCATCATCAGTGGGCTAAGCGCTCAGCCCATGTCCCCTTGTGTATACACTCGTTTATTGGGCTTCTTTGATCTTCTACAACAAATTGAAACAGTTCTTGTTTAATCAGTAGGGTAATATTAATAGTGGCATTATTTTCTCTGTGAAAGAATCACAATACCGTGGCATATAAATATAGAATGATAGCGTCCATCCACTCATCTGTCTTCAGATTGCATCTTTTTTGTGCGGGGAGAAGAATAGTACATTTGCATCTAATTATTTGGCATTTATTTATTTAGCACATACTTTTGTCCAAAGTGATGTAAGTTGTGCATTACAAACAGCACACAGCGATCAAGGAGTCAGCTAAGCCTAAGTGCAGCTAGGCTGAGCTTCCAGTGAATGCCCAGCTACAAGGGGAAACAGCAACAGAACAAGAGTTATACAACACATTTCAAACATCACAAGAACCTAAAGCAGGTAGTAATAATTTAATACTAATAGCCACACACTGCTATATGGGAAGTGTGTGATTCTGTGCCTGCGAGCAGAGGGTCACTAGTTCAAATCCCATGATCAGCAGTGTGATTTCAGCATTGGGCCCTTGAGCAAGGCTCTTAGCCCCAACTGCTTCAGGGACTGTCTGACTCTGATTTCCCAATTGTGCATCGCTTTGGATGAAAGTGTCTGTTCAGTAAAAAGATGTAGTCATCTTTACTAAAATGAGGGTGTCATCTCCTACCTATTTGTAATAACCGCTTGCGCTGGAATGTGTGTAAGTGCTACCGTCTCTATGGTGCCACCATAAGAGCGTACAGGGGAACATGGCTCTTTGAACATGCCTCCAAATGGCAGTAGGCTCACTGGAAACGGTCCCGCCACGAGCTGGCTTCCAGGGACACGTGGCAGCGATAGTGTAGCCGCCCCCTCGGCTTAAAGCCGCGCCTCCCTCTTATAGACACCTGGCCCTGGGGGCGTGCGGCTCCTCGCTTCTCTGGCATCACTCCTTCTCCACTGTTGTCGTGACCACAGTTACCGTAGTCGCCGTGATCGGCGTCGTTAAGTGACCTTTGCTGTGTCCTTCTCCTCCCTTGTCATATTCTTTGATTCCCGCGCTAGTTAGGCCCAGAATCTTTCCCAGTGAAAACGTTCATATTATTTGATATTTATTGTGATCTTCAGGTATTTCGGTTTGGTGGTTAGCTCTGAATCTGTATGCTTCCTGAGTTTGTGTGGAGTTTGCATGTTCTCCTCATGCTTGCCTGGGTTCAAAAATATGTCTTTAAGTAAATTGGAGTTTCTCAGTTGCCAAGAGGGCACAATCACATTTGCGTGCATGTACTTTGTGATGGGCTGCCATCCGTCCCCGGCCTTGTGCCCTGAGCTACCTGGCATAGTCTTTAGGCTCGCCATAACCTTATATTGGATTTGCATATAGGGAAGATGCATGCATGGATGAATTGTTACAAATTTTATATTTTTTGTAAATGGACGATGTAGTATGACTGTGTAAATCAGCGAAATAAAGTTAAAGCGAGATTCACAGAGCTGGCATGACAACAGTACGATTAATGACATAGACATATCCAAATGCCTCACAAGCCTTTATCTTCTTCAGTTTTGGGTGACAATAAAGAAAACATCAACAATGTCGGTGTGACCAAATCACACTTCTAACATAGCTCATTGTGCATTTAACAACTTGTTCTTTCTCGCATGCCTTACTTGAAACAGTTATTGAGGGATAAGAAACATTAAGATGGATCCTTACCTGACCTGCAACTGAAACGCGTACCATGGTAATATACTGGTTATGTTCCATTCAGCTTTGATTGGCTGTTCCTCCCAGCCAACCGATTATTTAAATTTAAATAATTTACTTTTTTAGAGTACTGAATTTCTTGCTTTAGAGTAATGCCCAAATGTAGTCTTATGCAAAATGCAAAGCGAATGAACCACGTTATTCTCTGAATGAATCGAAAGGTCTGAAAAGTTGGAAGATGGGATGGTGGGAGTGTAGCGGCAGGGAGAGGGAAAAGTAGGGAGGGGGTCAAAGAATAGGAAATATGAAAAACAGACTGAGAGATAAAGAAGAGACGGGGGGCGTAAGTAGTTGCCTGGCAACAGCGTTAGGCAGCGCTGCTTGCTCTCATTTCTGTCAGAGAAAGCAAGTGCCTTCTGTTACGTGATGTGTCTCACTGTGAGGTGTGTGTGCGTGCGTGCGTGTGAGTAATCAGGCAAGTGTGCGGCAAGGGAGGGTCATAGTGTCAGGAGGGTCACCATGGGGCATGTAAAATGACAGTCAGGGATGATTAGCAGAGTGTGAAAGGGCTGCATTAGATTCGCATGCTTCTCCAGGCTGATTTCCCAAGGCTTTTACTTTTTTAACTGCAGACTGGCCAATTTGTCAATGAGACAAAAATGTGGAAAAACTGAACTGAGAATGCTTAAGTGTACTTTGTATACTGTCGCATACAAGTGTGCGGACACTTTTTCATCCATCCATCTATCCATCTCAAAACTGTTAATCCAGTACAGGTTCATGGAGGAAGCCCAGAGCCAATTCTAGGCAGCATGTAGTTATGCAAACTGGCACCTCTAAATTGGCTGTAGCATGTCTTTGTGCGTGTGAGTGTGTGTATGCTTGTGAGCTCCCAGTCATGTGTCACTGTTTCACTGCTTGTGACTCACATTTAAACACTTTCTATACATTCTGATGTCATTGGTCGAAAACTGCTCCACATTTCGCACAGACATTGTAAATATAAGGTCCTTAAATCGATCATGTGAGGCAGTCATGAAATATATTTATCATGTTCTTGTTTGCCATTATAAAGCATGTGGCCTGGTAGTCATTTTAAATAACATACAGAATAACTGAACAGATATAATAGACATTTCCATTTCTGTCTATTCTGACCAGAACTTTATTCGCGAACGTCTTACTAAAACATCATTAAACACCAATGCGTAAATAGCAAAATAGTGAAGAATTTTATACCTTGTTTAATCAGTCTGCGCCATGTGTTTTTTAAGATTTTTAAAAACATGTAATTGATCATTAATACCAGTTATGATATGCAAGGATAAATTTAGGCTTGGGTGGCATTATGGAAACACAGTATACTTCGGTATTCTGGATACAATGCAGTACCTTAGGTCTTTAGGAATAACAATATTTTGAAATCTTGGTGACAAAATTAGCTGGCAAAATTTACCCTCCACTCCCTGCCCCCCCTCAGTCTTATCATGGGGCATCCCCACCCCCGACCCCAGGCTGGGCTAATAATACAACCAGCATTTCAAAATACCGCAATAGTGTTGCTTTTGAAAATACATAATAAAATACTGCTGTATAATGTCTGAGTGGTATGGCGGTATGAAAAATGAGATATCACTCCAGCCTGGGTAAATATATTATCCATTCTGGATGGATTTACACTAACATACAAAGCAAATCTAAATATGGGAACTGCTCATTAATATTCCTGTGACAGTGGTTAGAAAACACGCTCATCTTCAGTCAGGTGACCGAGAAAGAGCTCGGTGACATTGAACAGATCCTAATTGTAGGTGCGTATTTGGCAGCCCCATTGGTGGCAAATGCTGTGTCAGTTCCTTTTGTGCCAGCAGGACTGCAGTTTTGAAAAGGAAATTGTGTGTATGATGGTCTGTGAAACAATATGTAACAGCGGTAGCATCTCAAGAGAAAACAGACTCACACATTAAGGGCAATTCAGAGTTACTAGTTGACCTAACTGCGTGTTATTGGACTGTAAACCACAGCACTCGGGGGAATCCTGTGTAAAAGTGTGTGAGCATGCAAACCCCACACTTTCCTGGGGTAGGAGTTGAACCCCCCAGTTCTGGAGGGGTGAGGCCACTGTGCTTCCTGACAGTATTGGACAGTCGCCTACAAAGTGGTTGATAAATGTATGCAAGCACATGCAGCAACAGTCCCCAAGGGAGCCTCTTCTTATGATGAAATATTCATCCCATATTGACGTGGGCTGCGTTTCCCATCCGTGGCCCAGATGCATTTATTCCTCTGGATCGTCATGTAAATGAAGTCTGACGTGTTCGTTTTGAACAAATGTGTGCGAGATGTAGTTCTCTCTGCTTGGGGGGGGGGGGTGTTTTTCAGGGGTGGTATTCTCCCAGTCCTGAATTTGCAAGCCTGCCAGAGGAGTATTTTTTTTACCTCCATCAAATATGGAAGATTTCAGGAGTCCTGTTAGTGCCACTCTGCTGCTAAGCTAACAAGACCGCTTAGGCCTTGCACCCACCCCGGGAGTTACCTAGGCTGTCCCACAGCCCGGTGTGGCTCTCCATGTTTGTCGGTGTATCGTGCCCCTGTTGCTTCATTTTAAAGCGATCCAGTCACCTTTTGCAGAATTATAATGGCCTTTGTGTCATACGGCACACCCCTGCCATCCTGCTGTCCTGCCCTCTGAAACTGACACCTGCAGGACACAAGTGACATTTCATAACACGTTGGCTTCATGTTCAAAGTTGGCTTCAGGATCAGCTATTAAATGATGTCATCTTACCATTTCCCGCTGTCCCATTCTTTATGTCTATCAAAGAATTTTTTCCGGCCTCAGAATTAATGCATTCTGTATCTGTCTCACCCCTTTGCAAAAACAGTCAGCTGCATAAAATATAAGAACGACATTGAAAGTCTTTTACGAAGGATTTTTGGAGACAAAACAAAATCTTCAGCCTACCTGAGTTCAATAATTTACAGCCGGAGGAAGTGGTGGGGTGCCACAGATAAATGAAAGCGCTTGGATGGGTAATTTCTGCAGCGCGTCCCAGATTTGGAGCGGCAGGGCCGCCCAGCGGCTTTCACTGCTCCAGGGTTGCAGGTTTCAATCCCGCCCCACTTCTGAGTATGCAGAGTCCATGTGGATTTTCCCTGCTCACACTGAGGTGATATAGCGATTGTATGCAAGAATTGTCTGTGCTGACCCAATGTATGATGACTTACACTCTCTGCTCCTGGAGTTGGCTCTGGGTAACCACAAGCCCAAATAGATTAGCGGTTATTGAGTTTTTTTTCTGTATTGTAGGTTGTAATATATCTGAGCAATTCTTGTTTTTGCTATTTCAATTGTGCTTGTAAGTCACCACAGTATTTCTTTGTCAAAATCCCAACCTCTATCTCAGGCAGTTAGTATTATATTATGCAACTATTGTTACATAAGTGTCTCGTTTCTCTTCCTTGAACAATCGTAAGGATTAATGTTCTTCCAGAGCACCTGGATAACTTTGGTGTCCTAATTGTGGATTCATTGAGTATAAACCAGGGGGCGCTGTTCTGCTTTTTGTCTGCCCATCCTCATGCTCTTGCTGGTGTTGGGAGATGCGTTGGTATGTTGCATCGGGTGCTCTCCTCGTCTCCCCAGAGAGATTGCCTCAGGACGCCAAACCTTGCAGCACTCGCTGGCACCCTCATGTGGCGAGTGTCTGGTTCTCACTCAGGGCTGAACCTCGAAGGGCAGGAATCAAAATTATGCTGGTAGACAAGAGCAGAGTCCTGTATCACGAAGCTGGATTTTTGGTTAGCAAGATAAGTTGTTGGATTTAAGGACTGGGCTAAACCTAAAGGAACAAATGTCAAGTGCATTTAAACTGGGGTACCTTAAATCTGACAAGTTATCTAGCTAATCAACAAATCTTACTTTGTGATACAGGCCACTGACCAGGCGTCCTGGTGGGTGAAGGAACTGTTGACATGGGTGGGCGGGGCCAGTGTGGCTGGCAATATCTTTTGGATGGCCATTGAAGAAACCACACCATGTGGCCTTGTAAATGACTTTAACGGCTTGTCTCCTTGATTAGCTTTATTAACGGGCCCTCGCTGCCCATCTCTCTCTGCAGATAGAGGAATGGCTCTGGCGCTGCTCATATTAGCCCCCGTCATTCTACCATCTCTCACTGTGGCTGTACATAATTCGACGACTGGAGGTAATTTGCATGCATGTCCGTTAGTGCCTGTGTGCTTTTGCATTCCTTTGTCTGTAAAAAGTCCTTTTTAAAAAATCTCTAGCCAAGGTTTATTCAGTGCCTTGTAATGTAAAATACCAGCATTTGTGTGCATGAATCTGGTCCCTGTGCGTGTGCACCTGCTTGTGTTACCGGCTATAACCACCTCACGCCGTGCTGAAAGACCTGTTGCCAAGAGGATTGTTTCCCCCCCTGAGGAAAAATGTTCCTTTTCCAAATTTTACCAAAATATGAGTCACAAAACAATGATAACGTAGAGAGTGGGTCTTTGTTGAGAGATGTGAGGAGCTCAGTAAAAAAAAAAAGGCTTGGCTTTTAAATGCAGTCTATTTTGGCTCCCAGAACCACACAGAGAGCATATGATTAGCAGTTTTCAGCCAGGAGGATACTCCGCTGTATGATAGTAGCTGCAGCCATGCCATAGTGGGAGCACTGACCATGAAAGATAACGGCACACTCAGGTGCTTCAGATGATGATTTTAAATGGAGCTGCTCCACCGTGGGGACGAGGCCCCTAGGAGACTAATCATAGTGTGCCAATGAACCCAAAGCAGGAGTAAGCAGCTCAGCAGGGAGGGAAACTGGCTGACCACAAGGCTGCAGGATGAACATCGAGAAGTAGCACTGCTAATGTAGCTTTTAGTAAGCTGGCCAAACATGCAGCTGTTTAATGTGGAAAAGTGTGAAATCTTTTGCAAAATGCTTAAGATGAAAGTGTGTGACCAACTACAAAAGGGCCATAAGGAAAGTGATTGATCTAATGCATGGGAGATTATCAGATCTGCTCTTAAAATGCGTAGACACAATGGTACCGCTTAGCCATCTGTGCAGAGATTCGTTAGCCAGCTGAGTTAGCCTGGTTATTAAAGGTGGTTTGCCAGCACAGTCCGATACCATGCTCACTGCCCTACTGCAAGAAAGCACTATGGTGTCGTTTCTCTGATGTTGCGTTCATGAGTGACAAATATTTGAAGTCAGGAATAATTAAATGAACAAGCTGTCCCTGCAGGATCTAGAAAAACTCTTCTCTGCAGGAAAGGGATGCCGTGGGTGGAAATGAACAGAAATTTGTTTCCTTGCATATCAATCTTATAATGTGTTGCCTAATCCTCTCTCTTCCAGGCTGTGCTATAATTCGTCCGCCGAGAGATGGAGGTATTCGCTACAGAGGCCTGACCCAAGAGCAGGTAAGGGGAAACCTATTTAAACAGCTTTGATCTGACTACACATTTTTTTTGTTCAGCATATTCTCTTCAGTTTTAGTTTAAATCTAATTTCCATCTAGACACTTAACGTTTGCTTTCATTTTTTGAAATAATCAATAACTAGCTGGTGCCTGCTGTTAAAATAGAGAAACTGGGCAGCATTAAAATTCAAGTTCCCACTTAAAATCGTTTTGAAGTATAAACATTTGTTTTGTCAGCCGTGGCTGGCGAAAACGAGCATTGCAGTTGTCACTGTAATGTTTTGGATTTTATTTGTCTTTTCAAACACCTGGAAAGATGGTGAATGATGCAGTAGCAAAAGTCTGAAACGAGCCGGCTCAGATCTCCTGCTGCTGTGCGTAATATTTTATGCTGTGTGTACATTTCTAAAATTAACTTCCAGTTAATTTCCTGTGTTGTGAAATTGTTCAGGAATTATAGCTGTGTTTTTTTTCTAGCTATTCTACCAGCAACCCTGAACTGGATAAACAGCTGGAAGATAGAATAAGGCGTGACATTCATTATTATGGCTTGATTTTCTTTTTCATTTTTTTTTTTTTTTAGAAAAACATGACAGAAATCAAGAAAAATCTATCCATTCATCAATCCATACAGGTTCACAGTGAGGTTAATTTTCAACTGGGGTGATTAACTATAGAAGAGTTGACATTGGTCATAATAAGTGACTGAGTAGATAATGATCTGGGCATTACACTGTTTTCTTTATTTTAGTTCTGGTACAGATTTGTGCAGTTATGATCCATCTGCTTAAGTAGTTAATAGTATTTTAACTTGAATATATGTCCCTGATAGACAAATAAAACAAAACACTGTCACAAGGCAAACTCTGGCTTCTTCCAATAAAAGGTCTATAGCAGGGCTCTTCAAATCTGGGCCTCAATTCCAAATCCGGGCTGTGTTTTCAGATCTCCCACAGTTAGTTTAATAATTACTGATCCTGATTGGCCGCAGAGGCTTCATAACCGGCTCACGGATAAATGAAGGCTGGAAAATCAGCAGTGCTCAAGCCTTGCGGACCACGATTTGAATAGCCCTGGTCAATAATGTTCCAAGTAGCATATTAGCAGCTCTTCCCATGCCACGCCCACACAGTGCTCTGAGCTCCGCCCCTTAACCTTGTAGATTCGAAGTGTGCAGATCCTCCCAGTGGATTATGAGATTGAGTACATATGTCGGGGCAACCGGGTGATCGTCGGCCCCAAGGTCAGGAAGTGTCTCCCTAATGGCACCTGGACGGACATGACGCTGCGGAGCAAATGCTGTGAGTTGCACTTTCATTTATGTTTTTAGTTTTTAGCAGATGCTTTTACCCAAAGTGACATACGATTGAGAGAGTGAGGTCAGCTAATCCCTGGAGGAATTGGGATTAGGGTCCATGCCCAAGGGCCCAAAAGTGAAATCACCCTGCTGGACGTGGGATTTAAACTACCGACCTTCTGATCACAGATACACCACTCACCATGGATCTTACCGCCAGTGTTTTCCCAGCTACCTTCTGTCTGTCCGCCCTTGTCCCTCTCAGTCTTCTGCTTAATTAAACGATTAAACGAGGGAAAAATGTAAAACCTCTAACTCAAATGGCATCAAAGCTAACCGCCTAACGCTTAGTACTTTCTAGGACTGGTTCAGCTGTTACAGCCGAGCTTATAGTGTTATGCATTCTTGAATTAAATTGCAAGTAAATGTCTGTGAGTACATTGATTCATTTAGTAGATGCTTTTGTCCAGTGCAATCAAGGCAAATAGTACATTGGATTCTTTAAGTAAATTAAAGCCAAACATGTGAATAGCATTTCAAGCATGCCTTATATGGTGAGATTGCCTCAGACTGGAACAGACAGCTGTCGTATTTTTCTTATGGCTCACTTCTAAATAAATATGCGGTTCTGGGGAACCCGGGGGTATGTCTGCGCACACTCACTCTGAGAGCTCTCACTCTATCCCTTTCTCTCTTTATATCCCACTCTCTCTCTCTCTCTCTCGCTTGCCTGCCCAGTGCTACTGTGCCCACGCGTATGGACCTCCTTGGAGAATGGACAGGTCGTGGCGAGGCCCCCCGGGCCCCCAGTAGAGGGCACAGTACTGCACTACAACTGCCTGACGGGCTTCCGTCTGGTGGGAAGGAACTCCACCCTCTGCACCAAGCTGGGGAAGTGGGACTCTCCCAAACCAGTCTGCCACTGTGAGTGCCTCATGCATGCATATGTGTGTGTATGGTGTGTAAACTCTCGGCTGTGAAATAAACAAAGCATATGTATTGCACAAAGAGTCATATAAATCATGCGTGCATAGTAACCAAAATATAATCCGGCTTGCTAAAAGAAAACAAAAGAAATGGTGTACTCCAATAATTCATAAAATAACTCTTTGTATAACGCTTGCTATGCGGAGACCCTGATTTAGGCCTTGTGGTGGAGATTACACTGGATAGTGCTAATTACATGAATGAATGAAACTGAATCCATTTGCGTAGTTGGCGTAATGCATCTATTGCAAATATCAGTATATTGAAAGATGTAATAGTAAATCTCATCATGTATCCAGTTGCATTAAGATTTCCAGCATAACCATTATGACCCTACATCCCACTTAACAGGGAGCGTTCCCAGAATTTTAGCCAACGTTATGTGAAGGCCTTCTCAGTGTTGGCAAAGAACTTTCTTACTCTAACTTTAATGGAGCATTATTTCCACGTTTTAAATTTTAACAGAGGTTTTGTCAAAGTAAGTACAATAATATTATTATCTGAACACCCTTTTAATGCAGTTAATGATGAAAATGATTGTTTTATAATAAAATATTGAACCCTTGACCTCTGAGGTGTGAAAAGACAGCGTTACCAGCTACTCTACCATGCCCTTCATTTGTCTTTATTTTATTAGTCTTAGTTGTATTAGTAGTTGTACAAGTGTGATAACGTTCTAGGAACATCAGGAAAACTGGACACTTTGAACGTTTCCATACCTTAATCCCAACGATTGATAAACATTCCTAGCAGGGATCACCCTGATCTTTCTGGTTTTGGGCTAGAAAAATGGATACATTTGTAAGCTCTCCAAGTTAAATTTGGCCATAATCAGCCATTTTTAGAGCTTGTCTTTTGTATTTAGTGCTGCAAACAGCTTCTCAGCATTTATTTAAGAAGTAAGTAAAAATGTTTCCTGTTTTACTTACTTCCTGAGTTGAATCATAGTATGGCATAGTAATGCTGCCCTGAATTATAAATACTCAAAAAACTTAGTGGCAGCTGGTCTTACTGGCCGCAGCACTGCATACATTAGGGAGAAATCTCACAGAGTCATTTCCACGGTGGTGTGGGTACACAATGCACCTGCTGGGAGTGAGCAGATGTAACAGTGCGCCAGCCCCCCCTAGAGGTCATAGTGAGTAATTATCAGTGGGCGAACAGCAGTGCGCTCAACAGTCTCTCATTAGAGAAACAGGTCAGCTTCTCTTTAGTTATTGTTCCCACCTGGCTTGACACGTCCCTCGGTGACTGCCAATTCCCCACTAATTCCTGTGTTTTCTCTTACAGCCATCACCTCAGATGGTGAGGGTTTGCCTACTTTTCTAGCCTTGTCCTCTTAGCACTACACATAGAGGGGTGTAGAGAGAGTCAAATGCATTTAGCAGCCTTGGAATTGACCGCCATGGGCAGTAACCATTGACAACAAGGTGTTTCAAAGATGAACGTGGTTTTGGGCTACTGGGGTGTAATGTTTCACAAATTCCTGAATCAGAGGTATGCTCTCTCTACACCCCTGTCCCGCTTGCTCAGTTCTGCCACAGATCTGTCTGGCACATTCCCCGGCAAGCATGTGCTTCAGCAGCCCTTCAGCTAGGCCGTCTTTCACTTCCTGTCCCCGGGGCCGCTCGCTTGCTGTCTCCCGTTGCCACATCCGTGCACGTCGGCCGTTCCGAGTCTCAGAGATTTCCCATCGGAACCAAGAGTGCTTAAGCGTGCACTGACTACAGAGGAGAGGCCTGAATATTTCAGGCCCCGGGTGCAGATGTCCGACAGCGCCGATCATTGTATTGGGGAAATCACTTGCAGCTTTGAAGCTCTCCCTATTTTTCTTGAGCCAGTTCTGAGTGGGTGTGTTTGTGCTGTGTCCACAGCTAAGTTACCGTTTAACAGCGTATGTGCGTCTCACGGTATGGGTGTCCGCACAAAGCTACTGCTTAATGTTCAGCAGAATGATGTATTTTGACGTATTGAGCTCCTGTACAGATTTCCCTATTCACTCCCGGCTGTGTCGACAAAATACTTTTTAGCTTCCTGGGTCAAAGCTCATGTGAATAATATTGTTTTGTTCTTTCTCCACCTCTTTCTCCCTGACTCACATTTTTCCTTTATGAAGATGATCGACATTATACAGGTAAGAACGGTGGATTTTTCTACCCGTATACCATCTCCTTACACAGGGCAGCTAGTTGCATGTTTTCTTGTAATTGCTAAGCACTACCAGCAGGTGTCACTTGTTTCAAAGATATGTCTATGTTGAAAAACTGACAAAACAACCCATAGACATATTATGATACTATCGATTTCAGCACCTTCTCTATTCTATATTTCCCACAATGAAAAAATGCAATCAGTACTAAAATATAATTCTGTTATCTGAAATTTGATGATAATTCTTTTGTTTAAAAAAGTCAAAATGACTGTTTTCTGCATGGTAAGTTTGTTATGCCTCCGATATTAACCTGAACAATGTATATATCTTATGTTCCCTAATTATCTTGCAGTTTGATAATTACATTTACAATAAGTACTGAGTTCTGACTTACAGAAGTGAGGTCTTATTCCCTGGGCCATCTGCTGTATTAATTACTGACTCGACCTCATTTGCTGCTGTCAGAAGGGCTTGAACCTGTTATTTTCACCTGCTTATATTCAGTAACTGGCATGGCTGCTTGAAATACAGTGGTATTAAATTACAGGTTTGAATGGCCCATGTTACTCCTGTTGAAATAATTGATGTGTGTGTTACTGATAAGCTTCAAGTCTTTGACAGTAGGTGGCCATGGGCAGGAATGTAAGGTAGTGCTGATACTTTCTGGCTTTTCAAGTGCATTATATACCTTTAAAGGAAGTCCTGTGGTGACATGAAAAAGTATTATTTTATATTATAATATAAGTGTAGCTTATTGTAAGTAAAGGGTGTCTGTTTCAGTGTGATATCCGTTGGCACTCTTGCCTCACACCTCTGGGCTCAGGGTTCGAGTCTCTGTGTGGTTTGGTTTTCTTCCCTTTGTCATTGTGGGGTTTCCCCAGTTTCCTTCCACTGTCTGAGACATGCTGAGGTGAACTGGAGTTGCCAAATTGTCCGAAGGTGTGAATGTGTGTGTGAATAGTGTGTGTATGTGTGTGTCGATAGGTTACGGGTATATATCAATGTCCTCACAATGCAATAAAAACCTGTTATTTTGACATCGTGGGGGCCATTTTTTCGGTCCCCACAAGGATAACCTTGATTTTATAATCTGTCACTACAATCAAATGACTAAAAATGCCAAAAGTCTAGTATTTTGTTTGGTTACCTATGATTAAGGGTAGGGATGGGTAGGGTTAAGGTTATCATAGCTGGGATTAGGATCATGCCCATAGTAATGAATGGAGAGTCGTAAAGATGTAAATACTTAGAGTGTGTGTGTTTGTGTGTGTGTGTGTGCTCTGTGATGGGTTGGCACCCACCCTTTTGCCCATGTCTTTTGGGATAGGTTCCGTACCCCTGTGACCCTGTGTAGGACAAGCGGGTCCAGAAGATGGATGGTTGGATTCACTTAAAGAATCCTAGCTTTTGTTGGTACCTTTCACTTCACTTATTCAATGTTGCATAATATTACTCAAGGGCCATGAAGATTTAAATGAACATGAGTGAATGTTATCAGCATTTTGATGATGAGCAAAAATAATTTTTGTGATCATGATTTGAAATTCATCGATATGCTTATTTAACATTCAGTGTTATTCACTAAATTCAGTGGTTACAGTCTCGAGCATTTTAGGGAATGAAATGCAAAGCAGCAGATGTGATATTGGATGCTCTTTATAAAATGTGCTACTTTTTTGCCATCATTGTAGAACTGTGTTGGCTAAGTCTTTTAAAGTATGACATCACTTCACCCTGAAGATTCTGCGTTACATCAGCACCTTTTTGAGAGCATGACCCTGTATATTTTGTCTGGCAAAGGCTACACTCGTTCGTCACAGCAGATTTCAGCTACTACAGAAGAAAGTGAAAACGTTTGTAACCAGAGACCTGGAGGGAAAATATGATGGAATGAAAAGAATATATTTTCTTCATGGCCGTATTAAGTAGGTATAGAATATTGCCAAAATCAAAACGGTTCAGTAAAGTACTGAATAATATAAGTTAAGTGGAATATCACATTTTTCAGCTCTGTCATTTGCCACCCATGGTTGGCGATTTGATTACAGTGTATTCCATCATCTTCACAATTGAAATGGCTACAGGCTAAAGTAACACTGATGTGATGAGTGTGCATGCAGGTGTTTGCTGCGGAAGAGCCCCTTTGAAGACCTCTTAATGCAGCAGGAAGGATCACAGCTTAGGGGCTGGAAGGTGCAACCTGAAACAAGAGAGTCACATGTGTAGAGCATAAATACGTAAGGCAGGGGTGGGCAATCTTATCCGCAACGGGCCAGTGTGTATGCATGATTTAGGATAGCCTTCAGGTCAGCTGTTCAAACCAAGGTGTGAGGACTCTTTAGCTAATCAGTCCTATAATCAGTAATTTAATTAGGGGGTTGCAACAAAAACCCCATACATGCAGCGGCCTTTTCTGGGTAAGATTGCCCACCCCTGGTCCGGTGGTTCTCAATCCTGTTCCTGTGTCCTCCATGCCAGAATGTTTTCATTCAAACACACTGGTTTCAATCTGCCACATTCATTATTAGCCTATTAAGAACCATCTGAGCCTGATTAAGGTAGGGTTTGAATGAACACATTCTGGCAAGGGGGTGTGCCGGGAACTGGATTGAGAACCACTGCCCTGCCCTAGCCTATTGATTCTAAGGTGAATCTATTATGGTTGCTTTTGCTTTGTCATGTTGTAATGACTATAAGGAATTCTTAATGGAGTGGGTGGCCCTGAATTCCAGTTGTATCCTTTGTGAGAGAACATGATGAAGCTACTTATATTATCCACATTTCTATGGCCTTCACTAGGACAAGTGTGTAAATGCATTTATGGTTGAGTGGAAATATGGATGAACTGCATTACGTTAACAGCAAAGCTTAAAGCAAAGAGTACTGACATTTATCGTGCATTGTTGAGTTATAAAGTTAAAAGAATACTGTGATTCTTTTCCTAGCTGCACATTTGTCAGAAAGATGAATAGTTGCACTGGAGATGTTAGTGTACTATCTTTAGCCTGTAACAGAAGACAGTAAGAAACTTGGCCATGCTTGTAGTTTCTGGAGCTTGTTCTGTCATCAGTATTTGCAAAGTAAAGAGCCAGTTAATGGTGAGGTGAGATGGCCACCGAGAGGATAAAAGTGACAAAGGGGAAGATCAGAAAAGCTGGGCTGTGTTGGTCAGCACCGGACTGGGTGACTTTCAGTGTGGATTGCTGTGATGGAATCAAAAGCAGTTAGAAGTGAGAATGGAGCAGTGCTTGTTGGCCAGCACTCTCTATCAATATACCCAGGGGTCTCTCAAGCTGCTGAATCACAAAGGTGTGTGGGCATGTGGAGTGCAGCACAAGGCACTGGAACAGAGCCAGAGATGCACAACTCAGAAGAAGATTTGATGCTACAGGGTATGGCCCGATCTACTAGGAAAACAAAGGTGCATGAACTCAGTGAAATGTTACATTTGAAAATGTTGACACTTGATAGTAGCATTCTGGTTGAAAACAAGGCCTAGAATTTGGACCTTTGTTTTTGATTTATGACGCACTTGGCAAAACAGTAGATGCTGCCTATAATGGAGGCGGCATTTTGAAAACTTCTGTCAAAGTATAAACGTCTCACAAGGAGATGTATTAATATTTTTAATGATTTGTTTATTGTATATGCACAGGAAGACAAGGATCATAATGTACATTTGTAATGTAGTTATGGTTAGGTTTAGGGTTAGCGTTAGAGTTAGGGTTAGGGCTAGGCTTAGGGTTAAGGTTGGTAGAAGCGTTATCGCGATATTAGGGTTAGAGTTAGGGTTGGGATTAGGGATAGGTTAAAGATATGGTTACTGTTTGCATTCTAATAAAAGTTAGAGCTGGCTTTAGGGTTAGAACTAATAATTACATACTGAAAATTACCTTAGGGTTAAGGTTGGCATTAGGATTATTAGTAGGGTTTAATTTTTGGGTAGGGTTAGTAATAGGGATAGGGTTAGGCTTATCTTCAGTCTTACGGCTAAGGTTAAGGTAACGCTTTGGATTAGAGTTAGATGTATGTTCAGTGTTATATTTGGCATTTGGTTTAGGGGTAGGATTACTGTTAGCATTTGTATTATGTATTATTATATGGTTATGGTTGGCCTGGGGATCGGGTACCAAAGAAGTTGTATTTGATACATTTTACGATATGCACTGCACATTTTGGTATCTTGCAACCATAACCATAGTGCTAACCATAATACAAATGCTAACAGTCATCGTAACCTTTTTCAACAGAAGTATTGATGTTCTTTCAGTCTTATGCAGTTTTAGTGAAAAACAGCATAATTTAAACTGCATCGAGAGGAGGTTTTTGTGGAGAGAAAATTGCAGAGAGGGTTATGAAACCATCGTTGAGTCCACGTCTCACACAGGACTTGACCAGATGTTGGCAGGGCTGCAAACACACCAGATCACGCCCCCACTGCTGCTCAGGCAAATTGAGGCGAAATGCAGACTCATTGCAGGCTTAGGGGTTCTTGCTGCTGGCACACATTAATAGATGTCTTTATCAAAGGGAAAAGTGTAGTTCTTTTCTTACCACATGGGGGCAATACTTCATTTTACATGTATAAATCCTGAAATTAAGAACAACTTAATGACATGACCTTGTGAAATAGTTATAAGGAAAATGTATCATGAAAATACATTGTCACATATCTCAAATTTACAAATTTCAGATGTCTTGTAAGTCATACTAAATAATGCAGACTGGTTTTATACTAACATGAAAAGCATAGCTATCTAAATATTTTAGTATATAATCAAATTCATAGTTTAAAACAGCATAATTAATTTTTGTTCCAGTTGAGGCCATAGTAACATCTGCTGAATTCCAAGACATAATTGTTGCGTTAATATGAATAATTCCTTATTTTATCGTTAACTTATCGTTTCTGTTAATGAAGCCATTGTTCACAGATATCATTGGGTGTATGACCCATACTTAAAGCAGGGTCGTCAGGGGAATAAGAGCTGCCCACCAGTACAGCTGGAGGGATGCAGCAGGATTTTGCCAGGTGGGTGATCTACTGGCGTCCTGCTGGAGAACCAAAAAAATGCTGTTTCAGGTGTTCTTTCGGAATGGCCCATAAATGCTTAGCAGGGTTTAACGTTGGTGACAGAAACGGCCATGGCATATAGATAACATCGGTGTCACACCCATAAAATCTTTCCTTGGTGACAGTCTCCTTCTGAAAAACGGCCCCCGAGGCAGGCAAGAAATGCTGCAATGCACGGTGGCATTTATCACTTAATATCACTTAGTGCTATTAGGCATTGATTACTAATGCCTTCCAAGGGAAGGAGTGAACATAAACCATGTCTGAAAGATGCACCCCAGTGTACCAGGTAATTATCAGAGTCCTTCACTGGCAGGGCTGTGCAGTTCTTCAGGGTGGTGCAGCAGCACATAGGCCTGTCATGTATTTGCCTCCATTCAGCCATGGTCCACTGCATTGTTCTCCCCACCAGTACACTAACAAATGTGCCCTGCCAGCTATGGTGAGTGGGGTTTTTCTTTTCCATTCCAGTCTGACCCGGGGCTCATGCTGTAAGGACCTGCCGTGTCTGATGAATCCTGGCTGGCTGCTGGCCAGGTTGATATTTGCAGGCGGTTGATTTGCAGTCGCTCTCCCGTCTTGGCCTGCCCTTGAAATTAATGCGGCGATATCACAGCAGTCCTGTGGAATGGTTCTTCTCCGTGCAAAGATTGAACCATGTTGGTCACTGCCACTTTTGACGAATCCACCCTTATCCTGCGCCCCCATCCCCCCGCCTCATGTCTCCTGACACATCTTGCGAAAGCCATAATTCTAAAACATTACATATGTGACAGATAACATGCCAGGATGGGTTTAGAGCAGTGATCCCCAAACCCGGTCCTCGGAATCGGTCCTGTCTGTGGGTTCCCAAGGACCAGATTGGGAAACATTGGTTTAGAGTAATTAATGCATGAACTGCATCTGTGTGAATTGTTTTCCCCCACTACTTGGTACATCTCAATCCACAATGACCTCTAATGATCCGCTTAGGCTGACACTTTTCCCTGATTGCTTGCTGCTGCAGTACTTTGGGTCGACTCCAGATCAACACGAGTGTCGACAGCAGCGCGTTCCCCAGTGAAGAATAAGCTCTTCGTATGGAGGTGTGCGGGAAGTAAGGCTTGGTGTTGTAACACTCAGCGAGGGGGGGGCGACGTGCCATTGATGCGCCGTGTCTATATTTAACAGCCTTTGCATGGTGTGACGCACATCGCCGGCGCTCTGTTCAGAGTCTTATTCAGGTGACTTTCAGCATGTGATATTCTGGTGAAGCAGTGGCAACATTTCCTCTCCTAACCTGTTGCCATGGTTGCGGCCGACACGTGGTATTAATGCGCGCATATAAAAAAAGTGCATTTTTTTCAAGTAGGTTAAAAATTCCACAAGTAAATATGGCAGAGGTGAAACTGTTGTAGCCAAGCCCGTCCTCTGAAATATTAGCATTTATATACTCTGCTGAATCCTTGGGATGCTACTGTAAATGGTACATCTAGATACAATGAACAAACGTGGATTTCCAGGCTCAGCAGATGTCACAACACTCTTCATTATTTAAAGACTCGGGTCATTGTTTCGAAGGCTGGTGTTGGCAGAGCAATGTGGGGACATATATCACCATAATAGTTTCCGTGAGCAGGACAAAAATGCCATCTTATCGTTTCCTTACGCGTGATGCTCCCTGCTGACCCTTTTATGCAGGAAACATGAGTCCAGTCTGTCCCCTTTACTTTCGTTAAATCGGTTACAGCAGTAAAAAGGACAAATCTTAACAACAAGGAAGACAAATTACTGCTATACCGGCATACCTTTCATTTTCCACTACATGGACACAATGGCTCCATTCTTGGGGAATTACAGCAGCATCTTACAGTGACTATGTACAGAAAATGTGTCCTAGAGTAGGACTAAGTCAAAATTTGGAAGATTCTTAGATGAAAAGCAGCGTTTGACTTTAAAGCTGCATCCATATTCATGAAATATTTTGTTAATATACACACTAGCAGAAAGCAAAGGAAACATTGTATTAAATGTGTTAAGCAAAGAACATTTTAGCCAGTCTCTGTTAGCGTTGTATTTCCGCTTCAGTAACTGTCTTAGCAATAGATTATGCATATTCCCTGTTTTACACTAGTGTTAACATCTAATAGGGAAGTAAAAGCAGCTTTTGCTCTTTCCAGAACCTGTTTGTATGTGGTATTTTCTTCTGGAGTGAAACGCATACAGCGGAAACAGCGCGTAAAATGCAGCGCCTGTCTTGATACGCTGTGTGCCTCTCTTTATCTGCCATGTGCCTCACTCTGAGTCCCGGTGCAGTGAGCCGTCATGCCAACGGAGACTCTTGATGTGGCATCACCTCCCACTTACTGCAATCTCAGCAAGAGAAAGGCTACTTAGCCAGTGCATGTGTGCGCGCATGCGCGCGCGTGTGTGGGCAGGCTCCATCTTAAACGTGCTGCGGGCCCTTCTGCCACTGAGCAGAACTCCTTCACAGCTAGCTTTCTAATGCATCATCAGATCAGCCTGCAACGATCCTCTGAGATTCTCTCAGAAGGCAGAACTGGAACAAATAAGATGTTTTTCAGCTGCCTGTATGTGCGTGCATGTGTGCAAAGTAAAAAATAATTTAAAAAAATTACTCATAGCCCTGCTGTAGGCTATATATAAATATTTGACATGATTCTTGTGTCTGTTATATCATGCACTACATAAATGCATACTACTTATTTTTTAATAATCTTTAAGTTGCACAACACAAAAAAGAAAATGTTTTGTTTTTTTGGTATTCTGACAGCAAATAGTGAAGATGATGGCTAAGTAACCTTTCTCATGCTGTAACTAATATTAGAAACCTTGCGATTCACACTAGTTTAGCTTTGCATAATAAATGTAGAACCTTTTATCCAAAAGTCACAAAGCATTTTTGATTACTTATGTGATCATACCAACTGGAGTGAGCAGTAATGTAATTTCCAGAAATTTTTGACAAAAGTAAAACAACAACATAATCATGCAGGTACCTTACTCTCTTGTGTGAGTATTATATCATTAGACCCCCGAATGGAGGCAGAGACAGTGAATGGAGTTGGTTTGAACCTCTCAGATAGACGGCCCATGAGATTAGAACTGCAAAGCACATTAACATATTGCAATGCTGCAGTGTGAGAGAATCAGAAAAGGAAATGAAAAAGAAGATGGCGAGATGAAGGAAGGATTCAACAGGCAAAGTTGAAAACTGTAGGGAAAACAGACCATAATGTTTATATGCAAAGCACTCTATATGACTATTTCCCTGATTGTTATTCAAATACAAGCCGTTCGCTCCTTTCATGTAGACCCTGCATTCATATCACAAATTATGAGTTTCATTTGATGCTAATAATCTACCCAATACAATAATAATAAGACAATTTGAAAGAGAAGCTCCATCTATAATTCGCCTCTGCGATGAAAGAATGAAACAGAAGAAAATCCAGGCTTTGATCACGGTGTTAGAAGAGGGATTCAAAGGGACAGTCATTGAAAAGGCACAGTTAGCTAAAGCATTCAAAGTTCAGCAAATAATTAAATTACTAAATAATTAAAAATGCGCAGCATGAAAAATCAGCAGGTAACCCGACTGCTGTACAGAAACCACCCAAAGCGGACAGTGACGTTTGCAGCATGTCGAACGTATTGACAGAGGATTCTCAAGAGGGTGGAAAATCGTAATATGACCCAGCATGTCATCGTTAACCATGCACATCCATGAAGCAGGGACATGAGGTGACAGCTGAAGGACTCTACAGTCATCCAGGGCCCATTCATTTACATGGTGGATTCTCAGCGGTGTAGCACTGTATGACTTCCAGTGATGGGTGTGGCACTGCAATAAGTTACCTATTTTGACCTATTTTGAACCCCGGGGGGCAGTGTGCTTTTCAATGGGCTAAGCTTCTGTGCCTGTGATCAGAAGGTCGACAGTTTCAGCCCAGCCTCAGCACATCTGCGGGTCCTTGAGCAAAGCCCTTAACCCCCCAGCTCCCTGGGCTCTGCTATGGGTGGCTGCCCCTCACAGCCAGCTTGCTCTCAACTACAGAGAGCAAGTTGGGGGAGGCATCAAGAAAATTTCACCATGGTGACCAATAAAGTATTATTTATTTTTAAAAGCGTATAATATTGCTGGTGGAGACCACTGTTTACTCACCCTCCCCAACTGGAGATAAGATCTAATTCCTCATCAGAATGAAGAGCTAGCTGGATGACTATGCAGGATCGGTAGAGGTTTGGTTCTCTGTTGTGTGTACCCAATGTCCACCTGTGGCCTCCTCGAGGAGGATGAGGCTGTTTGGCTCTATGGGTCAGGGCTCTATGTCGGTGATTTGAGTGATGTCACAGTTGGGTCCTTGCAGCAGGACGCTTAACCCCAGTTGCTCCAGGGACACTGGCTCTGCGCTCTGATCCTTGACTGCACATTGCTTAGGACAAAAGTCTGTGCTAAATAAATAAAGATGTGAAATAAGTGGAGGACAGAAACTCCTCAGGGTTCTAGACTGACTATTCCAGGGAGTGCGCTGAAGAGACAGCGTTTCATAATGAGACAGTTTTATATCACTAGAGTAGCTCATCGGTGCTTGTTTTTCGTCAACTTCATGCACAGTAGCCCGGGAATACACTCCAGACCCACCAGTACACAGCTGATTCCCCAAGCAGCCATGATGAAAAGCACCATTATTCACGTCCAGCAAATGGCTGTCATGTCAGATGTACATTATGGCTGTACATTCTTCGCCTTCCACGTAAATAATGTTGCTTCGGCTCATATTGTGCCATTAAAACCGTATAATAGCTTTTCTCATATTCTGCGTGACTCATCCGCTCTGGCACTGGAGATCCGGAAGGCAGCAAGATGATTCCTGAGATTGTAAACACTCTGTCTTAGGTGTAATCTTTGTTAAACAGTCTAATGAAGATAATCAGTAAGATGACATATTCTACCCAAACAACATGATTGATTAAAAGAGAGATGAAATAAGACTTTGCTTAAATAAAGAAGCTTCTGGCCCACAGACAAGACATGCCATGGGAATATACTCTAAGATGCACTGGCTGCAGTCCAGTGGTTAACCGCACAAATTAAACAGTTTGTTTAAACACATATAATTTCCATACATTCCGAGTATTATGATCAAACGCTATTAAAAAGAGGTTGCAATAAGAGTTGTTTTGTTATATCAGAAATGTAGGACAATGTTCTAGCTGCCAGCCCCGCAGGGTATTTTCAACAAAAGAGTGCAAATGGCCTCTTGGAAAATGATGCAGCATAGTAATGTACTGGCCTGTGCGAAAAACGAATTAAAACACCTTGCTTTTGGGTGTGAGGTAAAAAATAAAAAAAAAAAACATTTTAATAGCATAAAAGTGGGTTGTTATTGCCAATATGGAAAGCTAACGGTGGATCATCAGTCAGATTAAAGATGCATGATCAGGGGTGTAGATTTTGGTTTGGACGGTAGAGATTACGCAATAGTGCACATTTATTTATGATGTTACCGCTAACCAAAAACAAAAACATTCAGTTTCGCTTCAATGAAAGCATTTGGAGTTCTTACGCACTGAAACCTTAAGTTGAGGGAAAAAAAAAACGTCCAGCTGAAATGTTCCCTAAGTGGATGGAACACAAGTGGAACAATGATAACTATGTTTTAGAACGAAGCTGTATATTTGTGTGTGCAAAGCAAAGACCAAAAGCAGCGTGGGCCTGGGTGTCTTGATTCCGACAATAGGCCTATATAAAATAACACAAGCAGGTATAGGAGATGGGTGGATGGACAGACGTTTGGCACTTCGTTGTTAAAGATTCTGCGGGAGATCGTTTCGGCGGCAATGGGGAACAGGCATTAAAGTCTGCGAGGTCTGAAGTGTCGAGGGTTTGGGTGCAGTTGACTGTGAAAAGGGGGGGGGGGGGGGGCGCGAATAAAATGAGATGGAAAGGCAATTGTGAATTCAAAGAGGTTTATGAAACGGAGAGTTAGAGAGAGAACATACCTCTCTCTCCTCCCTCCCCTCACTGCTCATCCCTCCCTTTTTCTCTCACATACACACACAAACACCACAGCTCTCACTCGTTAAGCCGCTGCTGCAGTGACGGATAAAAATCTCCTATAATCTTTTTTCTTTTTTACATTTCTCGGGTGCTTCTCGATGATCTCTCGTTTCCTGTGCTGGATATACGGACCTTATAGCGAGACGATCTTGTGATGTTTTTAATCCCGCGATTGAAATATGGAAATAATACGGCGCACAAAATTAATATGAATCCGAAGTAGGACTAACTGGACAATTATCATCGTTGCGCGTAAAATCAACGAAATGTTTCGCTCTGTATCTCCAACTTAGGATGCTCCAGCGTGATTTTGGGGGGTACATGCTCGAGTATGTACATAAACAGACTAATTATTACTATTTAGAGGACAGGTAGACCACCATCGTTCCATCGAGTATTCGGAATAGGGGGAGAGAGGCTTGTAATTTATTCCCTCTCCCCCTTTTAATTACCCGCCTACGATTCTTTCAGCCCGGACTGTATTTTTATCAAGATCCCATATTATCATGGATGTTGCGAAATTTTAACTAAACGTTGCAATTCGTCTTGCATCGCAACTCGTAAATGGTTAATCGGGAGGCGCATACATGTGCCGGACGATGCATTTTAGAAAAGATCATGTAGAAATGATTAAATTCAAACAAACACTGAAAATTAGATCATAATATTACTGTAATATGCTGCGGTTTAGGTTGATTTTGGCGTCCGAACGTTATTTCCCGCATCTGGTAAGAGCGACTCTTGCTTCTTGACCTTTATATCTTTGGTACCTCTCCGCTAAACTCCGGTCGAATCATTACACCTTATGGTCATAGACGGGTAATCAATACAGCTTCAGATCGACACATTTACTTTATTGATATCTGCAGTTCTGTTCCCGAGGGCAACACGTGTTGAACACGCATGTTAGTATTACAAAACATTTACCATGTCCACTGAGGATCATACAAATAAAATTACGTAGGCTACCAGGTATGTAAAATATATAAGTATTTGTATTTGCGAAGGTATTTTCCGTGAGTCTATTAGAGGAACTTCTTTTCTAAAACTGGAGCGTTTTTGAAGGTTTTGTACAAGTTTTTATAAAGTATTCCCTTATAGTTTTAGATAACCGTTAGGTAAATGGAAAATTATTTTCTTTAAATGCGGCATAAATGTAAATACAGCTTTAGTTTACACTAAAACGTCTACGCCACCACAACACAGGGCTTAGTGCAAATTTAGAATCGCACCTTGTACAACCTTACTTAGGAAAAAAAATACTTTTTTCGCTTTGCTGAGATCTACACGCTTGCGGAGAAGATGGCGATGATTTGGCAGCTTTTCGAGGGGGCTCGCAGCTTTTGGACCAGCCACAGTCGACTTCTCGCTGCGATGTGTTTACTTCTCCTCTCCTGGTCATGCCCGTCTATAGGCAAGAAGAAACTGTACATCGGCGCTTTGTTCCCGATGAGCGGCGGCTGGCCTGGCGGACAAGCATGTCTCCCATCAGCTCAGATGGCTTTAGAGTTGGTGAATAAAAGAACTGATATTCTACCGGACTATGAACTAGAGATGATATACTACGACAGTATGGTAAGTACCCCAGTTTACAACTTTGATGTGTCGTTACGCTCGTATATGCGCTATAGTTCACGGCAAGAAAGCAGCCAATTAACCAATTAGCTAACTAGGCTGAATGTTAATTTTTAATCAAATTCAGGTGCCATGCAAAAACATATTGAATGTATTAAAATTGCTTTATGTGGCTTTAGGCTGTACGTATATGCGTTCTGGTAGTATAATAATATTGTTTCTCACTGTTTAGGAACTTTCTGTAAGTTAGGCGGCAAATTTCGATTTGCCGAAGTACATCAGAGACCGAGATTGCTTGCGTATGACCAAGCAGCTTGTTACAGATATACACTCCAATTCTTTTCAAATCATTAATATATGCGTTAAACACTAGTTTCTCATCTTTCATCTTTATGTCAGGAGAAATAGCTGTAATTGGTCAGACTGTAATTGATTAATAGCCTAAACACAAAAACATGTGTTGCATTTTTAAATATAGCAGAATTATAAGCGATACCTTACAGAAAAAGCAGAGTTCACTGTCTTACACATTCTAGGGCACTCCCACCGTTTTTTCTCACTTGTACATTGAGTTCAGTTCTATCCTAAAGATACATTATTTTTGCAGAACGCCTCCATCTGTCTTCCTACGCAGTTGCTGTGTAAAGCGGCCGGGAAAGCCTGCATTCCAGGCAAGAGACAGTTAACTGCATTGTAGCTTTTTTTGTAAGAAACTTATTCTGATTGGCTTAAACGGTTCTGCATTGGAACCTCACTTCAAAGGAGGGGGGAGAGTTGTCATAGCAACGGTTACCAGGGTATATACAGCTGCAACAAACATTTATTTACTACTTCATTTTAGCAAAACATTAATAGCATCAAACTTTTAAAATACAGTTTATGCAAATTTAAAACTATCTTTAATCTTTAAGTAAATATGAACCTCTGGTAAGGTATAGTGGGAGTGGCTTAGTTGTGTTAAGTGAAGTTTGGCAAGGTAGCTTTTTTACAAAATGCTGGCATTTCTTCAGCTATCCAATGTAGACAATAATATACATATAACCGTAATGTATAGCTGAGATAGTTTGGCAATATCTTTGTGTTGAATAACAAAAACAAAGGTGTTTACAAGGTTCTATATAACGACAAGCCATACAAGTTTATTTTTCCTGTACCAGTTTGTTTTTGAACAGGGATTAACCATTCATAACAGGAAAGGCAGAAACAGTTATAACTCTTTACTCGGCTCTCTGTCTATCTAGCCAACCATTTTCTGTAACTATTCATCCTGTTCAGGGGGTCTGGAACCTATGGGAGCAACACAGGGAACAACCCAGGATGGGGTGCCAACCCATAGTGGGGCACACTATTCCTCTCTCACACACACCTACAGGCAATTTGGTACCTTTTCTTGGACTTTGGGGGGGGGGGGGGGGGCCCAGGGTACCCCACTATGACATGGGGAGAACATGCAAACTCTACACAAAAGGAGCCATGGCAGAGCCTAAAACCCAGGTAAAGCCCTGTCAAACCTCTCTAGAGACATCTCTGTTCTCACAGCTT
>JAAGVU020000129.1:16661265-16684737 GCA_011763525.2 Mormyrus iriodes
CCACCGAGTGGGGTGCACCCCCTCTCCCTTACCGCCACGGATGTGTCGGTTTTTTTTTTTTTGTGGTGGGGGGGGGGGGGGGGGGGGGGGGGACCAGGGTACCCCACTATGACATGAGGAGAACATGCAAACTCTACACACAAGGAGCCATGGCAGAGACTCAAACCCAGGTCAAGCCATGTCAAACCTCTCTAGAGACATCTCTGTTCTCACAGCTGTCTCAGAGATGACAACAAACTGATCAATTCTTCACTGAGACAGAGTAGGAATGGGATTAGAGGTGTAAGCATAAGATATATTTTTTTAAATATTTCTTATTAATTGGCAGTGGTTTGAGAATTGTCTCATTTAAATCTGAATACCAAGTACAGACATGCCCGTAATGCATCCACACGTAACAATATTTGCGGATAAATTGATGGACCAGGTTGTTCATTAAACTTGCGCCCTATGCTGCCTACAGTAGGCCCAAGATAAGTGGTTAGAAGATGGATTTATAAATGGATGGATGGAAATTTGTGCGTATTTTTATTTATACCCAAGGGTTACTTACAGCATGGCTTTCTGAGCTTTTTGGACTAAAGAAAAACAATAAAAGCATCAAAAGACAATTCTGAAGACCATTTTCTTTGTTACTTTCCCATGAGCCAATTTTTGCTGATCATGGTGCAGCAAGACTTTTTCAAGACATTTATTGAATATGCAGGCACATTTGCTGAATCCGTTGAATGTCTAGTAAGGGGAGCTAATGGCTGGCAGTCTTGGTGTGCAAACACTTAGCACATGAACCCACACATGCCATCACCAGCGCATAAATGTTTGTACATATCGAATCATCCAGGGAAGGCTGTGACAGAAATCGATGTTAGAATTGGACAGGATCTACTGTATAATTGCTATGTAGAATAACTTTTGCATAGGAGTTCCCAACCCCTGGTCCGTGGACTGGTACCAGTCTGTGGCCAGTATTCCAATGGGCCACGGAGCTCTGGGGGTTCTGTGGAGGGGTTGGTTAATTTACGAAAATAAACTATACATTTTCAATTTTGTAGATTTGGTTAATTTTGAAGATCCTTCATATTTATGCCTTCTGTTAGCATCTGAAATAAATGGAAACAGTTACATTTGTGAAATCGGCAATTGACCACTGGCACCTTCATGTTGCTGTGCTAGAGGTTTCAGATTCGTTGGCAGAGTTTGTCACATGGCTCCTGGGTCGTGACATCTTTGAGATGTTTAGGGTAAGCTGCCAGATGAAGACACATGGAGACTTTATAATAAAGACCCAGGTTGGTATAGGTGGATGGTTTTCACAAAGGAAACGTCTTCATAAATCTGAGTGGACAAATTCCCAGTTTGCTATCTCAGAGCAATTGCACATACTGTGGGCTAGCTGCCATACTTGAGGTTTATCCCTAAAGCAGTATGTGGATATTTATTCATTAGTCAATTCTAATTAGTGTCTCATGATTTCACCTGTAACATAGCCTCTGTCAGTATTTTACATGCTATTGCACCTAGGGTCACACCTAAAGACCATTGGAATTCTCTAATTATCCAATTGGTCCAATAAATATAGTTTTCAATCCCCCCATCAACATGAAGTAATGGATTCTTGATATTATTGACATTTCACATATATTCTTAGGACGTTTCTTTCTGAAAGAACATACAGAAGCTGCTGTAACAAAGAGACATGAGTGTTGTAGCTAGATCATTAATCCCAGTTCCCCAGGATACATCAGTGTAGTACCCTTATTCCCCTGCTTATAAAGAACTGTGAACAAATGGATGCACAAACACATGTGCACACATCGCATCTCTCTGCCTCTGTTTTTGTCAGTGTGATCCAGGTGAGGCTACCAAGCTGCTGTATGACCTGCTCTACACAGAGCCCATCAAGATAGTGCTGATGCCAGGCTGTAGCTCCGTGTCCACGCTGGTTGCAGAGGCGGCTCGGATGTGGAATCTCATAGTGGTAAGTGCATGATCTGCTCTCCATTTATGTGCCTCATATTACGTCACTTACATATTGGAGGCCTAAATCCTACACTGCCCAACAAAGGCAAAACACAGTAACTGCATATCTTATCAGAATTGAGTTATGACCGAAATTGGGTCTCTTAGGCTCTGTGTTAGCTTGTGACAAAGTATCTTAGTTCAACTTTGCTCGATTTTGAAGACTAGCTTTTACCTACCTGCTAGACATATGGGTGGACAGTCAAAAAACTGTGAAGCCCTTTTTCGCAGTTTCAGTGTCAGCGCAGCTACTGCGTTTTGCCTACATGGGGCCGTACAGCATACCCATAATGCCCTAGTGTTTGCTCTGTTTGGTATCCTGTCATCACACTGCTGTATTTAGTGTGAATTTGCAACTTAAAAAAAGAATGTATTAAGAGTGCTCCCTTATTCGTCATCCTTGCCGATTTTCTGGGACTCCGAAATCTGGCATAACTGGGGCAGCTGTGGGGTTTAGCGGCACCACACGGTGTTACATTGTAGATAATGAAAAAAAGCCTTGACACAGTTTTTTTCAAGAGTCTGTGCCCCCCTGACACTCACTTTTATCCCCAGGCATCGTCAGACGCTGCCAAAACACTACAGTCTTCAGTGACTTTAAAATATTTCTCAGTTTATGTCGTTGGGACAGTGGTTACAGTAAATCTGCTGGCCCAGATCAATGATCAATGCTTTTTATTAATTTAAGTGCGGTTAATTTTATAAGATTCATGAATAATTTCTCGTTTCATGCCCTTGATGTGGCTATAACACAAATAGATGCTTTTCTCATGGAAGAAAATTGAAGCCACTGGTTTTGCACTTTAAATGCTCATTTTTACTCTCTGCAGGGTATCTGAAATTGCAAAGTATTTGTTCAGTTCATAAGAAAAAACAGAAATCCCCCAGACTGAGTAATGTTAATCGTAGGTTGCGTGGTAGGTAAGCATAGCGAATGCATTTGCTGAGGTCGGCCATATCCAGAAACTGGTAGAGATCATTAAGCAAAGTGCTCATTTGTCATAGTGAATGCTAAATAATAGCTCACCAAAGAAGCCTTCCAAAACTGTAATGCACTAAAGTGCCCTTTTCTTCATGTTCCTCGCAGCTGTCCTACGGCTCCAGCTCCCCGGCGTTGTCCAACCGACAGCGTTTTCCCACCTTTTTCCGTACGCATCCGTCGGCCACGCTCCACAATCCCACCCGCGTGCAGCTCTTCCAGAAGTGGAAATGGACCAAAATTGCCACTATCCAACAGACCACCGAGGTCTTCACGTCGGTCAGTGACTCTTTTCTCATGTGGTTAGGCTGTTCCAACAGCCAGAAGGTCATTGCGTAGGCTGTCTGATGCACACTTTCAGCCTAGTCTCACTGCAGTTAGCGTGTTTACTAAGCATGAACTCCCTGTCTAGCTATGTACAGCTGTCTTTATTCTCATCCCCTTTGCCATCCTGTTAATGCCATGCTTCTGAATTGTATTTTCTGCACTGGACTGTCCAGGCAGTTTATCCCGTTGCACCTTATCCAACAGTCTTGTTTTGCTTACTTGCATATCGTTGCTGTCCGATGAAAACTGCAAATGTCCCCTTTTTGACGATTGTGACTTTTTACTATAGGTGGAATACACCCATTGTCCTCTAATTTCTGATAGAGTTTGGCATCAAATTGACCAGTGAAAAGATGTTTTATTCAGTCATCAGTTTAACTAATATGTCAGTTTGTACTAGACTAGTTATGATGGTTGTTTGTATGGATTAAGTTATATCGCTAATTTTAACATCTCAAAATTAATAGCTAACTAACATCTTTATTAATTTTGAATATAAGGTAAGATTAGTATGTGTCTTGTTGACACTGACATAACTGCTTTGCTGCGTTAAACCGTTCGCTGGATGGCTGTGTAATGATAGGTTTATATTTGTGGTGCTAATGGAATCTCATTATGTTGTTTTAGACTTATTTTGTAAAATAGTTTCTGAGAAAATGCATTTTTTACACTCCTGAAACAATGGTTCTTTGGAGATGTTTTTCATTGGACAGTGACGATATACTCTGTGCTGGTTGGTTATCGCTCTGTGTTGTGTTATTTTTATAATTTTCTTTATCTTACTTTAATGTGACCAGTTGCTCTAAAACAAATTCCTTGTACTTGGGATGTACAGTTGATTCTGATTCTGATCTATCTACCCATCCATCCACACATACATCCATCCTGTACCTTGGTGTCTCCCTCTCTTTAGACTCTGGATGATCTGGAGCAGAGGGTGAAAGAGGCTGGAATAGAGATCAGTGTGAGGCAGAGTTTCCTCACCGACCCGGCCGTGGCTGTCAAAAACCTAAAGGTAATTCGACAATTGGACCTGTTTGGACTCTTTGCTGCTTTTTACTGCAGCACTCACAAAAGCATTAAATTATTTAACGCGTGGAAACAATGCTGAAAATTGATGAATAGATCTTGAAGGGGCAGCATCGGCTTTTAGGCAGCTATTTTGTGAAGGCATAACTGTTATCCATATCGTAGTTGCTTATTCAGTGCAGGGGTTGCCTGGGAAACATGGAGCCCCTCCCATGCAGCGCAGGACACAAGGACACCCTGAACAGGATGCCAGTCCATTGCAGGGCACACACACACACACACACACTAAAATGCTAGTTAACCTAACTGCGAGTCCTTTGATTGAGGGAGCAACCTGGGGTTCCCAGCGGAAGCCCACGTAACAAAGGGAGATCCTGAACACTCTACACACCCGGCACAGTGGATGGAACTCAAACCTCAACCCTGGAGGTGTGAAGCATTTGAGCTACCCAGGGAGCCCCTTTGTTGCTTTAAATAACTTACAAACACACCAATATTTTTCATGTTTTTCAGCTCTAGTTCAGCATGGTGCTGTAATATTAATGCATGTGTCAAGCTTTCAGTTGATTAAAGTTTAGTTTAGTTTAAAAGCTGCATAGCAGGGTGTTGACTGGTCTGCATATACAAGTAATCAGATGTGCTTCATAAGAATGTGGCAGAATTGGTTTTAATAGCATTAACAAACATTAGCCATAAAAGGACTTAAGCAAAGGGATCCTTTTGGGTACGACTTGATAACATAATAGTCTTCCCGCTGGGAAATAAGGAAGATGTATACGCCTCCCTTCATTTAATTGCTTATTATTGTAGTGTATCAAGTCAAAAGAAATCTGGGGATCTTTTCTCTGGGGGTTTGTAGGCACTGTGACACCCTCTATCGCAGTGCCTCATTCATGGCTTCATTAGGAGGTTTAACCTCAGTAAATATGTTGGGTTATTTTTATTTTTATTGTGCTTCCTGTAGTGTATGTGATATTAAGCTTGGAGATCGAAGAGCACCATCAAAGCAGATCACAAAGGTCACATGGAGTGATAATAATAATAATAATTACGATGAATTCATCATTTCCTGTGGTATGTTGATGTTGCTTCCTGGACTCATCTCTGTAAAAATGCTGTCTTCATATATCCCGCACGTCTCCTGCTGTGTTACGTAGCGCCAAGATGCCAGAATCATCGTCGGCCTCTTCTATGAGACTGAAGCCAGAAAAGTGTTTTGCGAGGTTAGATTTTTGTTTTTTTGTTTCCATTTTCTTGTCAGCTGCATATAAACTTTGAAAGTATATCCCATTAATTCAGGAAGGTACTTTCTCCTGTCAGTCATACACTTCATACATTTCAATATTTATTCCTTTTCAGGTTTTTAAGGAAAAGCTATACGGGAAGAAATACGTGTGGTTCCTGATTGGTTGGTATGCGGACAATTGGTTCAAGATTAAGGATCCGTCCATCGACTGCACGGTGGAGAACATGACAGAGGCCGTGGAGGGACACGTCACCACTGAGATCGTTATGCTGAACCCGGAGACCGTCCGTGGGGCATCCAACCTGGTGCCTGCTTTCCTCTTTCCACGAGGACATTGTTTGGCGTTATATTTCACGCTGTATGGCAGGATAATAACGCACAGCTAATCAGGGTGACATAATGAAAGCACTGTTGTGATACTGTTAACTTTAGTGCTTGATTGTTGTCGTTACTGTTTCACTACTGCTAAGGGGACTGAAGCTAAAAGGGATGAAGCCGGATGTTGCCTTTAGTTTTCTTTTAGCTGGATGACATGTCTGTGTGTCACATGCTAAGCTGCGATCTGCTGCCTTGCGACATTATGCATATATCATGAGGGTGCTCGCAGACTCCACAGAGAAACAGTTCATTTCATAGATTTAAGCAGAGAGTACAGTGTGAAACTTCATGCCCAAGGCAGTTAAACTGGATGGTGGAAGCAGTGCTGGGATAAACTCCAAAGGCCACTCATGCTCTCAGTTTTGTTTCAGACTCAGAATCATTTGTGATTGTTAAATTTCTTCCTAATGGATATGCAAATCCATCATGGGGCTGTCGTTCTCTCTGGCTTTCTAATGCAGTTGCTCTCTTGGCTGCTGTAGCATTATTAACTCACATTATTACAAGATTCATTGTATTGTGCTCATTGTCTTTTTGTCAGTTGACAGTATTAATGCAGAAATATAATAACATAGAAATATAATAATTTTAGAACAAAGTAATAGACTAATAATGAATAAACAAACCAATACTTTACTCTCTTAACAATTCAGCATGGCTATAAAGCTCTATCGCTGTTTAACAGTATGAAGAGCCCTGAGTCTATTTCCCCACTGCATGATTTTCGCCATATTATTAATTAAAAGTAAAAAAAAACTCAGGTCTGTACAGATTATTAAGATCAGTGTTTCCCAACCAGGGGTCCTCGGGGACTCTCAGGCAGTCCACATTTTTGCTCCCTCCCAGCTCTCTGCCAGACAGTCCACATTTAGGGAGCTCAGGGGAGCAAAAACATGGACTGTCTGGGGGGGTCCCTAAGGACCGATTTGAGAAACACTAATTAAGAATACACATGCAACACAGTCACCTTCAATTCAATAATTCAAGGGGAAATTAACCTGGTATTCCAACTCATCCCTGTGCAGACGTCTCAAGAGTTTCTGGAGCAGCTAATGTTTCGGCTTGGGGGGAAGAACCCTGAGGAGACAGGGGGATTTCAGGAGGCACCCCTGGCCTATGACGCAGTGTGGGCCTTGGCTTTGGCCCTCAATAAGACCGTGGGGCCCCTGAGGGAGAAAGGCCGGCGGCTGGAGGACTTCAACTACAATAACCAAGACATTACCGCCGAGATTTATAGGGCTCTGAACACCAGCTCTTTTGAGGGGGTGTCTGTGAGTGACGGGCGTTGGGGGAGGGTAGAATGAACTTGTCCTACATATGAGTGGACAACTTTTAGCAATAATCAGAGATGGAAATTTCTAATCCAGAAAGTAAAAATCTAGATCAAGATTTTGTTTCAACCAGCCAGTTGAGTACTCTGTTAATGTGACTCTTTATGCACAACTGGTCGGATGAAACTAAATCTTGATCTGGATTTTTACTTTCTGGACCTGAAATTTACACCTCTGACAATAATATACTTTATCGAAGAGGCTGTACACAAATACATTGAATAGTTGGAAATAGTTGTTATACTTTTGCTGCTTTGACGGAGTCACTGAAGTAGTGTCTTCGCCAGGGTCATGTGGTGTTTGATGCCCAAGGTTCCAGAATGGCCTGGACTCTTATTGAGCAACTACAGGGTATGTCTTTCGTCTTTGATATTCCTTATGAAAAATTTACAGAGCGCTGAAAGTTACAGATCACACAAAATGTACATTTGGAGACACTTTGAGGATCCTGTAGTGGAGGATGATAAATAGCCCTAAAATGGCATGTGTTTTTTGAGAAAGAGTTTGGGTTCTAAGATTCCATTTCCAAATATCCCACAGGTCAGTCTTCACAACACTCATTATATAAAGATTGATTGGTGCCCAGGCCCTGGAGCGATCCTGGTCTTGTCCAGGGGATATTGCCAATTATTTTCACGGAAATTGGTATCAGCTCTGAACCAATAAAAAAATATCACCTCTGAGCCAACGCATTAATTCCTCTGAAATAGATATTGACATGCGCCTAACCACTGAATGTGGGTTACTATAGCTAAGAAAAAAAATAAAAATGTTCCAGGGGCTTTTACACCTTCCTTTGTCAGCAGTAAACCGAAAATATTAAGGTATACATCAGTTTACCCCAATGCGAGTGACATATTAAGGATCCTAGTTCCTAGTTTTAGGTTTTAAGACTATAATGACTCTGTGTGGATGGAAGCAAACATGCTAAATGCACTGTAAAATATCATTAATGTGACAGGAGCTTTGTTCTGGGAAGCTAATGGACGGGTTCCCTGGCAGCCGTGACTTCCTTAATTGGTCATGCAGTTTCATGTGTGTCGACCTTCTTTATGTCATCGTGCAGGAGGGAGCTACAAGAAGATTGGATACTATGACAGCACGAAAGGGAACCTGTCGTGGTATGGAAATGACAAGTGGATAGGTATGGAAAGGATGTATCTTTTACTGACTTAAAATGAGCAGTTACCTTATAATGGGCTTCTATTGCCATAGCTGATGCTCGCAAGGAGTCACTGTATAGTTCAGTATAACGCTAGTAGTTTATTCTTAATATTCTTTTATAAGGGTGCACGGGCAATAAGTCCTTATTGACTCCTTCTGAAAAATTATAGATTCTTTGCTGACACAGTATTTAATATTTAATGTGTTTTAACACACCAGTAGACAGCTAGCATCTATACCTCTATTTGATGTCCCCTGAAGGCTGTTTAGTGTACAGGCTTATCGGTTAAATTGGTTCCCAGTTGTTTGTTGTGCCTCAGTGCTTCACAGCTGATTTGTTTTCCGAGGCTGTGTGGCACTGGTAAGCCAGCTGAAGCCTCATTTCCCTGCCCTGCATATTGCTTGGCACTTGAGCAGCAGTTCTTATAAAGGAACCAGGGATGATTTTGCATGAACATTTTATGAAGAACATTGTTTTTATAGAATTTCTGATGATCGCGTTATGGGTTATTGCAGCAATTACTCTTGTTTGTTACAGTCTCTTGATTAAATTCAGTTGAGTATTGACTTGGGTATTATGTCTGGCACCAACAATTGTTGAGGAGAGAAGCAGTGCTAAGAGTAACTCAGAAAAACACATCATGAACGGTCATGGGAAAATGCGTAAAATCAATGTTCAAGCAGTGCCTCATCTTTTGTGAATATGTGAGTTCTGCTCAATAATTTATAAGCTCTGTAGTGAGGAATCCTGGTGATCCTTCTGTACCTTGCTTCTTTGATAACTTTCCGCTCAGCCTGTCACTCCAGATGGTGCCTCTTTCCTCACACCATTTACGGTGCAATCTCCTTTGAAAGGTGATGCACCTCTGCCTCTCTTACGGCACTGAGAACTCCATTAATCTTTGACAATATTGAGAGGATGTTCGAATATTTTTTAAAACGGGTTCTGTCTGAACTGTTTCGTAAGAGGGAGGGTGGCACTTGTGACCTCCGTGTTGTTTACACATCACTTGCTCTAGGGATCTCTTTGGCTAGCATCCAGCATGCACATCTGAATGATTGTCCCTCTCTGAGCTCTTCTCTCTGCTCTTGGCTTTGCTGTTCTGTTTTTAACAGACAGGCCAATGCCATGGGCAAGAGGCCCATAAAAGTAATTAAGTGAAAAACTGGTTGGCGGTTTACCTTTCACAGCCCAGCACCTCCCTCTGCTCCATCTTCCCTCCAGTATCACCTCAACCCCTTTTTTTTACTTCCCACTCTTTATTTGCACCGCCCGTCTCTTTACTTTCTCCCTCTTTTCCCTGGTTGCTCCTGACAACCACTGCGGCTCAGCTCTCACTATGGAAACCAATACAGAGCTTGGTCTCCATGACAACGTGCTGTCCCCGATCCTTCATGAAGGACAGGGAGGTTTAAAGAGTTCATAGCACACCCAACTGACAGAAATCCAAGTGCACACGGATGCACGCTGTCAACACTGACTTCGCTTTGCAGTCAGTTGTCTGAGCTGTCAGTCTCTACAGGCCGTAATATCCTACAACCACAAAACTATGACTGTCTCATCGTGATTCTAGCAACGTGGGCGCTGTGATGTTTTCATGCTTTCAGAATACACTGTCACGTCCCGGTGATATGTTGACAGCACTCTTTTCAGCCGTGGGAGAGATAGTTATAGAACTTGCCAGAATCACAGCTCTGCTTGCATCTACTCAGAATGGCGAAGGCTGTACAGAATTAACATGGGAAACACAAGTCTGTCACTCATCGCTCTCCTTCTCTACGTGGTTTCCTTGCAGGTCCTGGGCCACCTGCAGACCAGACCGTAGTAATTGAGGAATTTAGGTTTCTGTCTCAGAAGCTTTTCGCGTCTGTGTCTGTCTTTGCTGGGCTGGGAATCTTACTGGGAATCGTTTGCCTCACCTTCAACATCTACAACAGCAAAGTCAGGTGTGTGCATCGTGTTTCTGTGAAACGCTGCTGTTCATGTGACGCCGCTCTGCAGCTGGTTGTAGGGCTTGTGGTGTTTGGTCAGTCGTGTTGTTTGTTTGGTTGTTTGCTTGTTTATTTGTTTGTTTGTTTGCTTGTTTGTTTGTTTGTTGTATTGTTTGACAAGGGCTATGCATATTAATAACATTACTGCAGATATTCCAGAGTAAGCCAAAAGGCTATGTTTCATGGGTTCCCTGGGTTCTTCTCGTAAGAGAAGAGCACATATACAGATAAAACATTCTAATTGCAATACAATACAAAATCATACAATACAATAAAAGCAAAGAAAAACTTAGATCTTCTTCATATAACCTGGTGGCAGGTACATCCAGAATTCCCAGCCGTACCTGAACAACATCACAGCTGTGGGCTGCATGATGGCGCTGGCCGCCGTCTTTCCGCTTGGGATCGACGGTCTCCACGTCCACAGGGCGCAGTTCCCTGTCGTGTGCCAGGTAATCGGGCGTGCGCCACTATTGGATGAGTTCAGCGCGGTGATATCACCCTGTGCCCCATCTGTGCTGGCCCTCTGTTATGGCTTCTCTCCCACGATGCCTTGAAAAATCCCAAAATGGCCCATTTCTCCATCGAGGCTGCTTCCTTCCCTTGGCGTAACCCTGCTCTTCCACCCTCTTTCATGCTGTAGTTTCGTCTCTGGTTGCTGGGCTTGGGTTTCAGTTTGGCCTACGGCAGCATGTTCACGAAGATCTGGTGGGTTCACACCGTCTTCACCAAGAAGGATGATAAGAAAGAGAAAAGAAAGGTAAGGATGAGTCGTCAGCCCTGTCCCATGTCACTCATAGTATTTCTGTATGTTTTGTGTGCCTTTGTTTATGTATATCTGCCCTGGGACTTTTATTCATTTTTTTTTACTCGCTGATTTTTGCATTGCTGACCCCCTCCTTTGTGGTCGGGTTTTAGATTTCTGGCCTCGCTTTTCTAAGCCGCTGCTCATTGTACTTCGGGAGCCCCTTTGTGCCACCCGATGGCTCAAGCTCAGACAGAGAGGCGAGAATGGCGTGGGTCGCCGTGGGCGGAGGCGAACACCCACTCCGGTTACGCGGGACTGTTTTTCCATCTGCTTTCTGTCTGCTCACTTCTTCGCCGAGTCGCAATGTTATGAAATTTCTCAGTGATGTCTTCTTTTCGAGAAGAAGTACTTGGCTCCGAGAGGGGCCGAAAGACTGCAAGATATGTTGTTATTATTATTATTGTTGTTGTTATTATTATTAACCTGTAATTGTTCAATATTATTATAATAGATTATCTTGATCATGTATTTTTCTTACAATACATGTGGGAAATCACATGTAACAGAATAAATAACACTAATTAGATGAGAATAATAGGTGAGAAGCAAAGATTATAATTTCCTCCTCTCATATTTTATTCATCCCTAAGGGGATAATATGTTTGCTGTTTATAATACTGAGGTGCTGGCTCTTGTGAAAGGAATGGGGATCTCTCTGTTGTTTAGAACGTACTGATGCAACACTAGACTGAATTGGTTTATGTTGGTGTGTGGAGGGTTATTTTCTTAGACTTTCAATGTTTTATCCTGTGAAAATATTAACCTGAGTGTTGACCATGTGCGCTATATTTTATGCTTAAAGAATATTTTATGTATACATCTCAAAGTGATGCTGATAATGTGAGATGTGTAGAGAATTTTAATGTGTGTGTATATGCAGATGAAACTCATTTCAAAGCCTCATGAATATTTGCAGAAATGTAGCCTTCAGGGGTCTTGTTATGGGGGCATTATGAAATGGATTCAGTTCACTTTCAGCTACCATAATGTACTTTTGGTATCAGCAAATCTGTTTCATGATACTTTGACATCAGGAAGCGTTTCAAAACAAATACTGTCATGGGAAAATATTCCCGTATTGGACTTTTTTGAGGAGCTTCATAATGGTAATTCTGTTCTGCAAATTTCTGTTTTTGTTCTGTTTTGTGACAAATACTGAAATGTCTCCTAAGTAGCAATGGTCACAAGGGCATTCCCTGCATCCTTTTTACAAATTCATTTGGTTGCCATGCATCCAGAATGCCGGGAAAGTGACAGAACTGTGCATTTTTAATGTGCTTGTACCTCTCTGCTCATAGTCTGATCTAGCATACACGGACTATGTTAAGCGTCACTTATTGGTACCGCTGGGAATCTCATGCTGTGCTGTGCAGCTTCGTGCTCTGTATAGCTAGGATTATTGGTCTTTTTTGCATTGCAGCAGCAACTGGAGCCCTGGAAACTCTACGCCACAGTCGGGGTGTTGCTGGCTGTAGACGTCTTGTCTCTTATGATCTGGCAAATTGTGGATCCCTTGCACATTACAGTAGAGGTATGTCGACACCACAGTCTTCATCTGACTTTATACTTGTATTCTCACATTAATTTAGCTATCAAGGGTTTTCTTACTTCTTGTAAATCTCTTGCTAATCTATACTATACATATCGAAAGGTTACTGTTGGCTCTAGAGTATTAGTTGAAATCTGTCTTCCAGTTCTTAATAACTGCTTCATTGATTGGGTTGGTCCAAGGCCTCTTCTGGGACCCATAGGACACAGCCTAGATAAATACCCGTATATCACAACATACACAGACACTGCTCATTAATTTGGAGTTTTCAGTTCATCTGAACTGAGCGCCTGGCAGACCCAGCTGACCTCAGGGAGAACATGCAACAAGAGCGCTGAGCTAAGACAGAAACCTGGAAGCCATCAGTTATAACTATAATGATATAATAATGCACAATGCAATGCATTTTCAATTTGTGCCCTATTCTCTGTTCTCCAAACCACATAAAACCATTATGCTGCTATATAATTGTGTGCAGCATAAATCAAACAGATTAAATGCTTTCAGTTCCCATTTAGCAATAGTTCTCATTTTGTGCTGGGAAATATTGCATAAGTTATCAGTCCAGGTTTTGTGATTAAATCTCATGATATCGTCTGCCATGACAGTATAAAATACTTCCCACCATCCTGACCAGGATGTGTAAATTGTACTGAAAGTTCTTTTTCCAGTTAGTTAACAAGCTGTGGATGTAATCTCCAGTTAAACTAGTAAAGCACTGTGATAGCTTCTTCAAATGGGGTATAAATAAGTATTAACCACCACTGGGTTCCATACTACAGCACCAGGCCTAACCAGCAACCATCTAGGCTTTGCAGATAAATCTTTAAGTTTTCTGCATGATTTACAAATATGCACATTACCCGTGCAATTAATTTCAATTGTTCAGTTGAAACTCTGTGCTGCCTCATTTAGCAAACCTGCATTATTCACACTGAACGGTTGCACAAAAACGAAATATTTCTCCTCTTGAATATTTCCCAGATATAGATTATGCTCTTTTGCTCACATCAATCTGCAAGTTTTTTCCATCAATATCCACTTGCGTTTTTAGATATATGATTCTTCTACATTCACATTATAGATTTGTCATATTTGCGGTATAAATACCATGGTACAGGTTCACTGGGATAGTGATGGTGTGGAGCAGCAGTAGCAGGGATGTAGCTGGACGTTCTGAGCCTCCTGACAGAATGTCACTTTGGGCCCTCTGCCCCTTTACATTATATGATAGTATAATTCTACATATTCCAGGGCCCCTGTAAAATGCTGGCATCTGCCTGGGTATCCGTGCCTCTGCTGTGCCCCTCAGCATTACTGCGTTTCTGCCCTCAGCAGAGCAGACCATGACCATAGCAGCACTTTACATTGGAAAGGTCTGCCCTGTGTTGTCCTCTCAAAAATATTTCCCCGTCACTCTGAGCAGAAGTTCACAAAAGAGGCCCCGAAAGGAGACCTAGATGTCCTCATCCAGCCCCTCCTAGAGCACTGCAGCTCTGAGAAGATGAACACGTGGCTCGGTAACCTACTTTGATTTCCAAAAGCTCTTTCGCTGTTTTTCTCTCTCTCCCTCACTTATTTTTGCACATTACAGTGGCTTACCAAGCTTTTAAATTAACTGCGAGATGTCATGAAAAATGATGAATGTTGCATGGAAAGTACTTAGAGAAACAGATTTAATGAATCCACTCACGAAATCATTAATGCAGTTGCTGGTGCATAGCTCTCGTGTCTATTCCAATGTAAGTCGCTCTCTGTTCTCCATCCGATAGGTGTGGTCTATGGCTATAAGGGCTTGTTATTGTTGCTGGGGATCTTTCTGGCCTATGAGACTAAGTCCGTCTCAACTGAGAAGATAAACGATCACAGGGCTGTGGGAATGGCCATCTACAATGTGGCTGTGAGTCCGCTCTCGCTGTTTTTCTGGCTGCCTTTTCAGTATCACTTTAAGCTTCAAGTCATCAAGTTCTCGTACTACCATGTTTTGTCTTTGTGTTCCTTTAGCACTTTATGTTGTACAGTAGGTATCATATCTGGTAGTCACTATGTAAATGTAGTATTGGAAGTTTATTGTCTAGCCACTTTGTAAATGTTAATATGTTGTATTATATTCTTTAGTAAATGTATAAACGTGGCACCATGGGGCTCAGGGAGATGATATTTAATCCTGGATGTATACATGTATATTGATGGACTGACAATAAATATTCTTTGAGTCTCAAACTACCTTTTAAATGAACCTTTAGTGGCAAATACTATTAGGATAACCAGGGGTAAAGTTACTTTCAAATTAATCTGTATCAAATTATTGAGATCAAGGAAGGCTAGGAGATAATAGAGGATCTCACACATGTAATCACAGATTTTATCACAACACAAAGACATTTTGCATCTGAGGCCTCTTGGTCCTCAGATGTGCTTCCTTGATCTTTATGCTGCCTGAAATCCACTAATATCCTATTGTGTGAACAAATTTATTATATCTCTGTGTTTAGCATCAGCATGATCACATTTCTGCCTGTTTTCATCCCATCTCCTGAGGGTTAGTGAGTGTGTTGCTTTATGAGTAAGATGGCACCTAACTGTTGTATATTATTCTGATCTGTCGCTGACAGTGTTGATTAGCGAAAAACAGCAGCGCCTGTGTACTGATTCCTGTGGATTCCCTCCCTTCTCTGTTCCAGGTATTATGCATGATTACCGCTCCAGTCACAATGATCCTCTCCTCACAACAGGACGCATCGTTTGCGTTCGCATCGCTGGCCATCGTCTTCTCCGTCTACATCACTTTAGTTGTCCTCTTCATCCCTAAGGTTTGCCAGATGTCTGCTTAAGTTTCTTATCTTTCTCAGAGTGTACAGTGGTAACTTAATAGATATGTTGCTGCCCCAAGTAAGCTATGGGTTATTATTATAGTATGCATGTAGGAGAAGATTAATGAGAGAACCGTAATGTAATGTAAGAGCATGAGGAGGTGAAGATGTGTTAAATGTACAGTACAGTACTACGTTCTCCGTTACTGGGTGGTGATGGACTGCAAACAGGTATTAGCCTGTATTACGTTGTAGGTGTGATGATCTGATTTGGCCTGTGCGTTGCCTATGTGTTTACATTAGATGCGTCGGTTAATAACTCGAGGGGAGTGGCAGTCTGAGCAGCAGGATACCATGAAGACGGGCTCATCCACAAACAACAACGACGAGGAGAAGTCACGGCAGCTGGAGCGAGAGAACAGGGAGTTGCAGAAGATCATCCAGGAGGTATCCACTTTCTTCTTGCCGTCCCCCTTTCAGACCCTTTTTCCTGCTCATCTCGCCTGACTGTTCTCTTTGCAAATCTCCAGCCAAACGCTTGGATTTATGGAACAGGGTTTGATTTTATCACAGTTCGCATCAGTTGTTAAAACATTTTGCCATAGTTGTTGTCACCATTACTGATCCCTCCTCAAAATCAACATTTTATACGAATATATAATTACCATCATAACTTTATATTTCATATTCATGCTGCCTAACCCGATTCTTTTTTGGAACATACAGGAGACATATTGTGACGCATGTCGCACCTGCATGTCGTTGTTGCATTCAGGTTTAGCTTTCGGTTAATAGGAATTGTATCCGTAAGTAAATTTAGTTTACAGGAGAAGAGTCAGCCTCTGTGTAGCCAGCAAACAAACACGCACACCCACACAAACAAACGAATAAATAAAAACACACAAGACATAAGAAGTATAATTATTTGATTGCATGTGTCAAATAATATTTGATGAAATAAACAAAATATATAACAGGAAGTAAACACTCTCTCTTTATCTCTTGCCCAGTTATAATGTCTTGTTCAACTGAATGACTGCTGCTGGAATACAGCTATTTTTGTAGGGGCATAGTACGCTGTACAATCCCATCCTGCACTCACATCATTTTTGATCCCTCTTCAAAATCAACGTTTTATAGTAATATGTAGTTTACAACTTGCTAGTCTATATTTATGATTCTTAATTTTGGAATGTGTATGAGGCGTATCATGACGTCCCACCTGCGAGTCCCTGAGTACCATAAGCTGTGTAATTTCGTCCTGCACTCGCAGAAGGAGGTCAGGGTGTCGGAGCTCCGGAACCAGTTGGCAGAAAGACAAGCCCTACGCTCCCGAAGACCCCAGTCCACGCAGAACCAGAACCACAGCACACCTCCGCCTGCCTCCTCCCAGAATGACCCCAAGCCCCTTCTGCCCCCTCCCGGTTACCCCCTCCCTTCCTCCGACAACCACTCTCTCCCTGCCTCGTACCCAAACTCCTCCATCCTCTACCAGGCTGACAGCAAGATCAGCCGTAACCATTGTCACAACAGCCGACTGCAGCTGCTCTACAAGTGAGTGGGGGGAGGAGGGAGAGAAGGAGAACCTCTGGGAGGAGGAGGAGGAGGAGAATCAACCTGATAAGGCCTCATGTAGATGGTTAACTGAAAGAATGGGGCAATAGTTAAGAAGAAAAAGATAACAGAGCCTCTCCTCCCTTCACTTCCTTACACTGTCTCCCTCTCTTTCCATTTATTAAAGCATTAGTTGGGATGTTACTGAATACACATCGATTTTTATATGTGACCATCTATTATTATAATACCACCTTTAATATTTATGACTGGTGCATGACATAAGCTGTAATTCATATAGAGTGGTGATATAAAGTAGTATCTGAAAAGACACCCAAGGATCAATTTGCCTGAGATGTTACAAGAATTTTCTGAAAGTGAAGGCTGAAATGTCGCTGAATACATACATACATATATTCAAGCCATACAGAGCCAATCAATACTCCATGGACACCTGTGAAGACACTGAATTTGGCTTCTTGTCTCTGTTTTGGAGCACTGGGACCTTCTGATACATTCTATAATGTTACATTTATTTTCAAATGATTAAAAATGCGGGGCACTATTCCATCACACCACTCCATTACTGGAAACCACTGCATGGACCACTGTTTCACTTTTAAAGCACATTTATTAAAGTTCATGGTGCAGAAAGCAAGAATAATGAAGGTCTGTTTGTTGTCGCCTTCCTGGTGTTGTCATGTTTATTGTATTGTCCCTTTCACACATGAACAATGGCACATGACCCATTGTCAAATTGATTGTTATATCTGGAATACCAACTGACACAGACTTTTCGAGAGCAACCCGGGCTTCATGTTGGAGACCTGAAGGAACTTTGTTCCCTATGTGCCAACAGGGCCAGATTTAACCACCTGCTTATTTTTTTTGTCTGCAGTCCCTGTCTTTCATTCTTATTGTTTTTTGTAACATTTTTAACTAAGACTTTCGTACTTAATGTGCCTGGTTTTTATCAATGAGAATATTTTCTATTAATGTATATTTTATTTTCTCTGGAATATAGTAAATATTATCTACATTTGAAACTTTATTTAGTGTTTATGAATTTCTGTCAGGAAAAGCAATTTAATGGTAAGACTTGTATAAATAGTAGAATTATTATTGATAATAAATATTATAATTATAAATATTAATATACATGTATTCTCCTGCTTATTCATGATTGTATTTCTCTGTGGCCAGGGGAAGCTGTAGAAAATAGTACATATTTATATTTATTGGGGTGTTTGCTGAGTATGAGAATATGAGATCAGAAAATGGAATGGTAATTATAATACAATACATTATAATTACATTGACAATAAACTGAAAATTGTTTTTCACTCAGAAAATGCTCCCAGTGCGTTTCTTTCACGTTCTATATTTCTGTGATATCTTAGTCATTGAAAGAATATACACCAGACTATACAGCTGCAAAACAACAAATATTATCAGTACTTGTACTGTTATATTTATAAAAATTCTTTCACCATAGATTTATGGATTTCTTATAAAGCTAAAATGAATGTATTCAATCACGGAAAGTTCCTAAATTTGTCGTTTTAATTCGTCAAATTTCATCACGCACTGATGATGATTTGGCGCCTACTGCCACTAGATGTCTCCATCAGAGCAACGTACATTTTTGCGCCACTACATATAGCTATGACCGGACTTTAATTTGTGAAACGTGACACTACGCTTTCCATCTGAAATGTTCTCTTATGGTTATGGGTAGTTTGTCTGTTTATGTTTCCTTCCGATTAGCATTTGAAGTCGTTTTTTTAATTACTTATTTATTTATTTATTTATTTATAAACCGACTTAAAATCTATTGACTTGCTGTTTCATATTTAAGAAGAAAAATATTTTGGCTGAAGATTTTAACTAAGGATCTGTTAGAATACTGAAATCTAATAGTTAATCGAATAAAATTTGATAAGCAATAGCGGAGGGAAACCATAAGCAACAGCTGGTTTGTTCCAGGTTATGGGTGTTATCAGATCGGTGGAAGCATTTGTGATGTACATATTTGGTAAATATATAAGCCCGGTAGTGTGAGGAGCGCCCCTTCTATGGCTGATAAAACGAGAGATGGTGGGGGCGGGGGAAATGACAGATAAGGATCCCCCACACCTTATTTATTTATTCACTTACTTACTTTTTGTGGCTTTGACACACACACACACACACTTCAGGAAAAACGAAATACCGGGGGATTTCCCCATTTTAGCCAGCGTGTGTGAAACACTGATGGCAATTTCAGTACAGAACAGACCTCACTCGGCAACTAAAGCTGTATTACGCATAAACGCGTACACTGAGTAGGCTTTACGTGTGTAAGTGTAAATAAACATCAGTAGCACGTATTCGGTCGCGTCGTACATCCCGCTGGAAAAATGGCCAGCACCAAAACACAATATATGCTGGAATTGCCAGGATGACTAGCATGCATTATGGCAATACCAACAATGTTTTGCTGCTGTTCTGCTGGTCATTTTTTCAGCAGGGATATTAGCCCCCCCAAAAAATTAAAAGCCCCAGGTTTCTTTCCATGATGTGCATGATGCCAAATGGGTGAGGGAGAAAGATTCTTTTTCACTACTTTATTTCTTTTTACTTTTCACTAGTGTTTTGCACAGACTATTAAATATTAATAGCCTATTAATTACAGGATGACTTGCTTATATATTCCCTATATTCCATTTTATGTAAGCCTGACTGTGTCCTGCTATGGATTTCCCATGTCTTCTGTCTTGTTGAACTGGTTCCCTGAAGTGATTGTAATGGATGGATGTCCTAAATAAGCATTAAATCAAATTTAAATCAATTAAATCACTTTGTTATGTTCCTGTTTTTTATCTGATCTATTTGATTTTCCTTTGATTTCCCAACCAAAGATTTATTAAAAGTTTCATTTTGCATCCGCGATCCTTCTCAAACCTATTTCCCTAAAAAGAACATTTCCCCATATAAAGATTCCATTCCCTGTCCATACCACTGTCACATGCTCCCAGCTGCAATCTCTTTCACACATGCATTGAAATTTAGCAACATTTTAATGGTCATCTGTCAGTAGTAAAAGAACAATACCATTTCAAAACATTAGTGAATAAATAATATTAAATACAATCAACACAGTACAAATACATTCACCTGTAATTAAATAAACCCTAGTGATGCAAAAATAAATAAAGTTGGACAAGAAATACATAAATAAATAATTACAAATATTTTAAACTATTCAACTATCTTAAAAGAGCTTACTGTTCACAACAAGAAGTTGTTTCATTGCCTTGTAAACTGCAATAAATGATATCAGTAAATTACAGTAAGATGGTTCACTGGTATCATGTATAGGATCATGTATAACAGCAAAACACATAGTTTGACCCTGATGCTGTATCTGAACAACAGACAGTGGATGAGGCTCTAAAACTGATTCAGTTTACAAGTACTGTTTAAAGCAATATAGCTCTTATAGGACTTAATAACATTGATTCTTTAGGTTGCCTGTGTTTTATCATAAAACAAACGTGATATATCACAGTCAAATATTGACTATTACTTCAAGCAAACCCAGATGGTCAGGCATGTATTGATAAGCTAGTCAGTCAAACTGGCTTCCTGTGCCCCCCATCCCCACATTTCTCTGTCGTGCTTTCTTTGTTTCTCATTTTGTTCTCAGGATCTTGTTAGTTTTCTTGTGTTTAGTTCGTTACAACTAGACAAATTAGTCCTTATGTGCACCTGCCCATACCCACAAAAGTCTCGCTTTCTGTTGTCACAGGGCAAAGACGCCGAAGAAGGTCTTCCCTTCGTCGGTGTCGATTTCCTGCAGCCGATTAGTCTCCGTCCACAGCTCATCGCCGCGCTGCAGTTTGAAGACGGCTCCCAGGTAGATACTAGTGAAGAGCTGCTCGCTCGCGTCGGAATCCTTAGGGGCGCCGACGCAAGGCGACTTGACAGTGCTGAGCAGTGGCTTATTGTCGTCATAAGACTTTGAGAAACGGACCACTGTGTAACTGAGCGGCATGTTCCACTGCACTGACCCCTCATTGGAGCCACCACACAAAACCCGGAATGAAGCCTGGCTGTACACAAAGTACAGCCCCGTGTAGGGGATGATGATCTTGTTGTTTTTCAGAGTGAGGCCCCCCTGAAAGAAGGAATGGCCATCCATGACGCTCCATTCCACCGATGAGCTGTAGTGTTCTTCATTCACAGAGCCTGAAGGAAAGAGTGAACATTAGCCACCTGCTCACAAACACAAGCCTCATCCTTTCATAAAAGTACTTCAAAACTGCATCTACTCTAGACTAGCCAGTCTAATATGATGCCTGTCTGTAGCTCTCTGTTTCAAGGCATTGTCCTATTATTGGAAAGGTGGTAGCTATCGCCTTGCAGTTTATGTAAATTGTCTAAATGCTTAGCAGTGTATAGGGCAGTGATGAACTAGGCTTAGCTGCAAAGTGCATGTGGATAACTTACCTTCAACATGTATTCCAGCCTTGATCTTATCAGATATCTGCTTAAGGGTTAGCTGCTGGTCTGTAGAGGAAGAGAGGATCGTAAACTATAAGTCTCATGTTTTTATTCATAATGCTAACTAGTAGCAGTTGAGGAAGGGAAGTGCAATTGCATGCAATTAAAAGCGTTCAGATACAATTATTTAGTTTAGGGGTTATGGACTCACCAGGTACTTCAGGTTGTCCAGCGGGCATGTGTGCTGGTCTTTCTGTCAGTGTTTGTTCTTGCTTCTGTTGAAACACACAGGAAGTTTAAAACAATGTAGTAGAATTAAACAGACTTGGGCGTGTGTAACCGACACAGGATACACTCACAGCTACTGAGTGAATCAAAGACAAACTGAATAATAGGGAACATAATGTTAACTCCATAGAAAGTCATTGACACTCTAGTTACTTTGCTGTTTACTTTCTCACTCATGTGACCACCCCTTATTGTTTGTACCACAGTTAGCTTTCGGCGTGTGCGGTCTTACCTGAATGTGCCAGGTAAAAAGCAGAGCGAGGACGCCACAAACGGCCACGAGCGACAACACACTGCACAGCTTCCAAAACCAGCTTCCAGATGACTTGTTCCCCGCAGCCATCACCTCTCCGCTCTCTATGTCTTCTGTGGTCTTGCAGTAAACCGTCATGGTAGCAGATCCAAAGTACAATAAATAATAAAAGCAAATAAATACGCCTGAGATCTTTCGCAGAGCTGTACTCTCGCTTATTAATGGTTCGTCAGTACTGGTGTAAATAAGGGAGTTTGTGTCTGCTCTCATTCTGAGATGCAGTTTTATATATATATCTGTGTAGCCTGACGGAAACTCCAGTGATGTCATGCTTGTAGTGGTAATGCAACTAGCTTAAGTTGTCTACTTGGGGAGGAGGAGCTGTTGAGTAGAGGAAGAATCCGTGAAATTCTGTATTTCGAAGTGACTCCTCCTCTGCTGCTCACACTAACACCGACACACGCACACACACATCCGCCCACACACAAACACACACGCGCTTGCATACTAACAAAGCTAGCGTGCATTCTTGCTATGGCTCTGCTGTCTTCAGGCACTGACATGCAGGCACCTCCCTCTTTTGCTTTCGGTCGGCCTCCATAGTGGAAAAACCACCAATCTTCCACGTGTCTCTTACTTCTCCTTCCCTACTTTCCCTTTTCTCTTCTTCTTTCTGTGTCCTCATGTTTTTCTTTTCTTTTTGCAGTTTCTATTTTTAGCAGTTTTTGCCATAGGGTTTCCCATGTTGAAAGCCGTGTCTTTTAACACTGCGGCTAAACACTTCTCTATATTCAGCTGTACCATCTCTCCTCCTCCTTTTGTTTTCCTTGTCCTTGCTTTTCTTTTGTATCTATGTTATACGTTCATTAGCTTTTGTATGAATACACAATGCATAATTTTCTGTTTGAAAAGTATAAAATACAGACAAGGCACATTCCTTTCAAAGTACACTGTATTTACGTTATGGATGTATGAACTTAAGCTGCTCAGATACTACTTTACATGCAGCATTTGATATTTGTGTTGTTTTTAAAAACTTATGTATGCGTGTATTTCATGTGTAAAAATATAAAACTAACCTTGGTTTATATATTTGTATCAAAGTATATATGCTGTATTTACAATCTCACATAAAGATAAACAAATGCCACATGTGTGTAGCTTACATGTAATTTATAGAAATATATACACTGCTCAAAAAAATTAAAGGAACACTTTTTAATCAGAGTATAGCATCAAGTCAGTTAAACTTCTGGG
>JAAGVU020000129.1:16692354-16704991 GCA_011763525.2 Mormyrus iriodes
AAACAAAGAACTTTCTTCTGAGACTCATCAGACTATTCCTGTTCTGCGAAATGGAGGCTATTCCATGGGAAATTTGTAAGTGACCCCAAACTTTTGAACCGTAGTGTATATTTATGAAGTGTGCAGCTTCTTGCATGTCAAGTACCTTACTCAGTGGTACAGAGCCATATTCCAGTCACAACTCAAACCAGTGAACAAGAAGCATGGAACTATTGGACCAGCTGGATCACACCACAGTGTTGTTTCTTACTGTTTGTTTTAGCGGTCATTTTCTAAGAGAAACATTTCAGGTATATTTGATAGAAATGTGTGTCACGCAATCAATTAAAAATGTAATAAAGTAATAAAGTAAAAATGTTATTATTCACACCCCTGACCAGGGCTGCACTGGCCATCTGGCATTTTTCCAGTGGGCCGATGGTTATGTGGGCCAGCAAAATTTATTGTAGGGGACACCCTCCCACCCCAGTTGGCCAAATGTATTACTTTGCATGTTATCATGGGGTTCCTCCCAGCCCAGCCTGCCCTTGACTCTGTGTGTGGGCAGCTTCCATATTCACTCACTGTTTACTTAGAATTCCACTGGATAACCTGGTTTCCTTACATTGTCCACAAACATGGCTTGGTGAAGTGGTGTGTCTAAATTGCCTTTGGTGCTTGATTTTGTCTTTAGATATCTATACCCTGCAATGGACAGGTATCCTATAAGGAGTGCCCCCTTCCTGGTATGCTGAATAACAGGTTATAAAAGATGTACAGGTATGTGTGCATGACTTTTATTTACAATTCATTGCAAATTAAATAAATGGCATTCAAGCTATATAGAAAATATAAACAATAACAGCTTCAAAATAATAAACATTTAAAAAGCCTACTTATCTATTACATTCAAAATTCTCTGATTTAAATGATAATACTGAACTCAACCCATGTTTTATGCAATCCACATACTTTCCAACAACACAGCATTACTGTGGGTTTACATTTCACATAACTTTAAAATACTTGACTTTAAAAATAACCTCACATCTCCTCCTGGATAATTTTCGAAGAATGACGCGATGTGTGTCAAAATGGTGCATAGCTTCATTACTTTTGCCTTATTTTCCAACGGAACTGTTTAAAATGCACAAACTCTGAAATAGGCCTATGTTTTCAGAAAGAAACCATCACATAAAGTGAGACCCCCTCCATGCTTCTCTGGTAAGTTAATACCCCTGTCTCTAGAAATATGAAGATAGCAGGAAGAGACCCCAATATGTTTTATGCGGGCTCCATTGTAAACATTCAGTTGGGTTCACCACTAATCTCACGCTGTCTCCTTTCTCGCAGCTAATTAGCTTAGTGAAGGACACGCTGCGTTTCGTCTCCATCACCACTTCGCTCAGCGTCAAATTCTGCTTCCGCCCTGGAATTTCATTCCTCACTAGCAACACAGTCTTCTTCTGGGAGCATGTTGGGTAAAACGTGGCAAGGGCATAAAAATAGTAGATCCCTCCGGTGTCCAGGATGACTGAGTTGTTGCGGAGGAAGATCGAGGTGATGGAGTTATGCATTTGCAGGTCCTGAATCCACCTTTTCTGAAGGCCATCTGGAGGTAAAAGTTAACAAGAATCATGGGGGAGGGTCATGTATGGAGTGGGACTGGTGAAATGTGGAAGGACTAGTGACCGACGTTGTGCTCATATTATTTTCCAGCTGGGCAAAATTTATATCAATACAGCATCTCATCTCCTCCTCTTAGGTTTGTGGGCACTGTCATGACTCTTAATAAAAATAACTGCACAGTAACATCTCAGTTTGCTTTTATTAAAGTAACTTTCAATGAATTATACAAGAAACGAACAGGTCACGTGTGTGCATCTGTGTGTTTGCTTATCAGAACAATAAAAAGAAGGCATGTGTAACATATGTGCTATTCAAAAATTCCATCAGGGATCTATTATCTCTGTCTAATCTCCACTGATCTCATCAAGCCAACTGCTTTGTCCAATCGTGTAGAGACTTCCTGCATAACTAGCAACAAATCAGGTTCATTCATTTAATTATCTTATTGTATTGGGAGTAGCACACCAGAGTGACACAATGATGGACTGCGCTGTCCTGTTAATTGTTTAGAACACTTGTCAATTTGCACGATCTTTCCCCAGTAGTCAGGTGGTTAACTCTGTCTCTCTGTCTTAATGTCATGCCTTGAAATGTCAGGTCAATATTATGCTTGTATGTGTTGCCATTTAGATTCTATTTATTTATTACATTATTTACTTTACTATTTAGTTAACTTTATTACTTTTCATTTGCACTCTAACCAATGAGAATGAGTCCATACATCACATATCTGCAGCTGGCAATATCAGACACTTTGACTTTGACAATGATAGTTACTTATTTCTGTTACAGGATGTCACTGGCCAATAGTATAAATAAGAGACATGCAAAATCTTATTTTTAATCTACCCTATTTTTTGTTTGGCAAATCACTCCCCTTGTATGGACCTCTACAGTAAGGTGTCCAAGGCCTCAGTGGGAGCTGTACTTTCCACCCAGTAGTTACTAATAGCTGTCCTGCTGTACCCTAAAGCGAGATGTGGAAGTCTATTGCCGGAGCTGTGAAAACTGGTGTCTATGCACCTTTACAAAGGTTACAAAAAGGTTCAGTCATGCATTCAACATACTATTTTGCCAAAAAAGCCCCCGCAAACAAATGCAAAAACCAGGGAAGTGGCATTTCCCCTGCTTACCCCAGTTTCATTTTGCTAAGTCCCTCTGACAAATCTGGCTTGGTTATACTGTGAGTCACACACTGGCTTCACATATATGCCCATAAGGTTGGGGGTGGATAGGAAGGTGTGAGGTAATGGCCATGTGGTTTCTGTTCAGTCTCCGAACCGTCATGCAGCTCAGTTCCGGTTCCCCTCTTTGTTGCATGCATGACAACATGGCCTTCTGTGTGACGGGCATATTTTTTAGACCAATCAGCTTTTCGCAGCTGTTCTAAGTCCCGGGACTAGGGACTGAGACCACATACCCTGGTTGTCATTAAATTAATTTAAGCACCAGCTATCTTTTGGAGTGCACACAAACTTTGTTGTTCCGAAACGCAGTTGAGAAGATCACTCGATCAAGCTCATGAAAAGATATTTTGGGAAAATGAATTAGTAATTAGTAAATTTGTGCCTTAAACAGTCAATCTAATTGTCATGAGATATTTAAATCATTAAATGGCAAATGTAGCCATAATTTGCTTAATTAATTTTACTAATGTCAAGCAATATCTAGGCAAGTAACCATTCTATCAAAAGTCAGAGAATAATACGTTTAGATTTTATGTGGGTGTAATAATTAACTCGATAATTAACTTGATGCGGCTGTGTCTGAAGGTCTCAGGTTCAAATCTTATCGCCAACAGAGTTGTTTCACTGTTGGGGCCTTGAGTAAGGCCCTTGACCTCCAGTTCTTCCAGGAACTGTCTGACCTTCATTTCTGCAAAACCATATGTTGCTTTGGACAAATGTGTCTGTTCTGTAAATAAGATGTAAACCAGTGACCTTACGAGTGAGCTGAGATAAATCCATTTAAGCAATGCACTGCTTGCTACACCTACAGTAAGGCATTCCAAATAAAAAGTGCAACACAAATAAGCTGCCTTCTCATTTCTGAATACAAAGTTTTGAAGTTTCTATTACTGAGGTTATCCAGGATGCTCTGTGGAAACTATATGTCATTTCTCTCAAGATGCAATTACCATTTGACTCATCTTGCAGAAACCTTCCTATCTGTTCACATCAACTCAGTGAATGCAGGACACAGCTCAATACAGTATCCTTGCAATTAGCCTCTGCCCTGCAGTGAACAACTAACTTCATCACTAACCACACAAGTCAAGTATGATTAAATAATGGACTTTTGTAGAAGAAGTGATAGATAAAAATGCATATATGAAAAGGTTGTCTTTTGAGAGTTGGAGATTCACTTACCATAAGTTAGTTGAATATACCAGAAGTGCCATCCTAAAATGCAAGCAGAATGTTCTTCTTAAAAAAAACAAACCCAGTGTTCCTCTTTGTTGTGTAACACTAGGACTTATTGGAGCATGGAAGTCTCCCCATGGCCCTTAACTTTCATTTACAGGCTGTAGCTTCAACTCCATCCTTCCTGACTTGCACATAATCATACACACCAATGGAGACATGATTACCAACCACCCCCAAATCCCCAATTATTATCTACCAGAACATTCCCTTCTCACTGAAATGTAACAAATTCTGATGCATTCAACAGTCACTTTGAATGTAAATGTGCCCCCACCGGCCATTTTGAAAAACATGTCAGAATTCATGGTCTTTTCTCTTCAAACTGGAGTAACTATACAATATATAGTCCATTTACATCTGCTCCCTTTAATGGTGCTCATAGACTTCCATTCTAGCTTAGAGAACAATCTGACATACTTGTTGCAGTAGTTGATGTACTTGTTGCACCAGTTGGTGCAATCACTGCATCACCTGTAAAAGAGAAAGGCTGTTTACTTGTTTGGATTCTACAAATCTAATTATTTAAAAATATTATAAACTATAAATAAGCTTTTTATATAGCATGTGTTCTTGTGACCATATAGCCAGTCTGTAGCCAGTATGCTCCATCAATGAGAGCCTCTTTGTTAGCCTCATATTTATATAACATCCTGCGTGCAGCACTGAAGGCAGTGTGTGAATTCACACAACACACTCATGCTAAGGCTAGCATTAGGCGAAACATTGGCCAAAACCCATTCGGAACCTACCCTTCTGCTTCTGTTGCATTTCAGGTACATTTGATGCATTCTGAGAAAGACAATGGGTGAGCTGAAGATTAACTGCAAGTATCTACAACTGTAAGTAACTGCAAAGTAGCTAGCAAACAGGTGTCATACATTCATCGCTGGTGGTGCAATTTACAAGTACATTTTTAAGTAAGAATGATGACAACAAAAACAACGATAATAATAATAATCCATCCATTTTCTGTAACCATTTATCCAATTCAGGATCACAGGGGTGTCCAGAACCTATGGGCGCAAGGCAAGGAACAACCCAGGATGGGGCTCCAGCCAATCCCAAGGAATACTCACACCTAAAATATATATTTAATTAGATCATTGTCATCATTACTACTGTTGCTATTATTAATTGTCATATAATTACATAATTACGATACAATTCATATATAATTTATATAATTATTATATTACCCAAATAATAATCTGGCGTTTTTTTTTACTTTTCTGTATATGCCTTGCTAAACGTTGAATGCTCTTTGTAATATCTTGTAAAAACACCACCATGGCAAATTCCTTGTATGGAATAAAAAGAATTCTGATACTGATGGGCAATTTGGAAAGTCCAGATAACCTCAGCACATTTTTGGACTTTAGCCATGAAAAATTGGAGTGCCTGGAGGAAACCCTATGATGAAATAGGGAGAACATTCAAACTCCACACACGGAGCCATGGCAGAATAATAATTTGCCGCAATAATAATAATAATAATAATAATAATAATAATATATTTGTATACAGAATATACAATGTGGTCATTTCAGACAGCTAATTCTTCAGATGTTTAGTTGATGTGTTTCTGAATACGTCAGTTCCCCCAGTGCCATCTGCCCCGTAGCTGAGCTTGCCCTTCTTACACCAGCCCCGTGGCACTTACCTGCTCCGAGCGTCTCGGTGTCATCATCACCAAGGCGACAGCCACGGCCACCACGGCCACCGTCAGCAGGCTGCACCACATCAACAGCAGGGAGAGGTGCGGGTGCTGCTGTTGCCGGCACATGGTCTGCGGGGGCCAGCAGAGCACAGAGCTGTGACCCTCAGCGTGCCGCTGGCCGTCACGCAGAAGCTCAGCTTCTGAAGATCACTGTCACTTTTCTTAATGAAGCTGGCACACTACTACCTTAACCTCACAGACTGAAATAGTAACAACCACTATTCAGCAGAATCTCACAGATAATTAGGAAACTGTTAAGCATATCAATGCACAAATCTAAACAGATCAGCTGTTTTACTTCTGTAAAATTACAGCAGCACTTCACTCTTCACTGCTGGATTACTTCCCCAAGAGAGCTGAAACTCTCTAAGCATAAGTGCTGAAGAGGCTGCACAGACTGTACACAAACCACACTGACACACTGAGATACGTAGGAATGCAAAAGTGGCACCAAGAGCTAATGACTGGCCTGCAGTGATTCCGTAAATGTAACTCTGACCAGCAAATAGTGCAATGATGCAGCAATGAAAGGAGGAGAGTATCTTACCTTAGTGTACCTTGTAGTGTACTGTTATAGAAACATAAGTAGATAATGATGCTGTAGGGTTTTTCCTGTTCATGTGGGCTGTGTAATATGCGGTGATGTTTTTATTTTCCAAATTTGTGGTTGGAAAAAGAACGGAGGGGCGGGGGGTTTGTGCTAACAAGCAGAAACTAATGGCTGCCAATCTGCAAGCGTCACACAAACTCGTTTACCCTGCGATGAGACAGAGAGCTACTTCAAAAGAATCTATTTTGTAAGAATATTTTTTGTAATTATGTCGAGGAACACTGTTCTACATAGGAAACATGAGAACAATGATATAGAAACATCACTTGTCAGGGAACACAAAAGCGATTTCTGTAAACACTTCTTGACAAATACAAAATATAGTGCCTCTATGCTAAAGTGATCGGTGAAAGGTAAGTTACGAAATGACTTTTAAGTGGGTGTACCATGTTTTTCCCTGTTTGTTTTTAAAGGTCAGCAAACAAGATGATCGTCAACGCAAAGTCTTTCTGTGTCACACATCATAATATCATATCTACTTATGTACAGTACCTTTATTCATTAGTGAAGTGCTGTAAAAAACATGAAAAGCTGTTTACAATACTTGTTATACTTGTTGTTCTGTATCAGACTGAGAATCAAGTCAAGAATCAAAAAGCCAGAATTTCAAAATTTGACAGAAAATAACCATGACAATTAACGACTTACGGGTGGAACGCTGGTGCAGTGGTTAGCACTGTTGCCTCACACCGCTATGACCCACGTTCGAGTCTCTTCCATGTCTGTGTGTTCTCCTCATGTTGTTGTACGATTACTTGTGGTGTCTCCCCACATTCCAAACTCAGGCTGAAGTAAATTAGCATTGGCAAATTGCCGGTGTGGGCGCTGTAAGAGGTTGGTGCCTTGGGCTTTTAGGCCTATCTGGCAATGGGCTCCGGACCCCAGAGACTCAGAATATGACAAGCAGGTACAGATGATGAATAGTGTTAAAGTTTCTTTTTTAAATGAATTATACAATAAAGTAAAAACTTAAACTAACACACAAGGTTTGTCTTAAAGAAATAATCCATCCCTCCATCCATTTCTTATCTAGTACAGGGTTACTGGGGACCTGCATTCCATTTCAAGTCAGTTAAGGCTTTTTTGTTACACCAACCACATTCAGTACACTGGATACAGTGACGTTAAATAACAAAATATATATCCACTGTGACCCTTTACTACATATGCAGTTATTTGTTATTAGGATTTAACATTTTCACCTTAACTTCCTCACTAGTGAAATTTGGGGAACCCGAGTACTCTTTTTCACTGACCAAGCAAAACACTCATCTCTTATTTTGACACTGCGGGACATCCCCCCTTGTTCTCCTGGTATGAAAAAAGGTCACTCTCACCACAGACAAATACAATCAGAACATTGCATTTAAAGGTGCTCTCCCAGTGGTACTTTTGAAGATTTGAAGATACCAAGGTTTTTTACTACTAGTGAGCTGGGCTTGTTCACTAAAAATGTAGTCTGACATGCAATTTTTAACTAACCAGTGGGCTAATGTTCTGCCTTTTCTACTCTCCCTTTGTCTAAATTACTCACTTCAGGAATGAAGGGTCCAAATTAATTTTCAGCCCCGCCAATAGGGATGCAGAACAGGGAGAAAGGAATGGCAAAAAGAGGTTTCTCCTGTGATGGGTTCATTGCCCTCGTTTCCTCATGCCACCAAGCTTTGAGGAATGAAATGCATATAGACAGGATGATTCTGGTCTAGCGCTTGCTGTCTGCTGTAACACTTGCTTTAAAAATGAAGTCGAAATGTGAATGACTAAAGACCACCACACTACCTGCAGAATTTATGGAGGGCCAACAGATGCCTATCAGTATGCCTCTATACAGAGAACTGATAAAGATAAGGGCAATGCCTGGAACACATCAAGCCAGCTTTCAGCCAATGGAAGCCATTGTTCTGTCGGTGAGAGTCGATGACTACTTGTGAGGCAGGTTTGTATTATACTTACACAATTCTGGCTGATTGAGCACGTTGAATAGACATTGAAGCTAGTTGGTGAAACGGAGCTCTCTGATTAGGCTGTATGTCAACCGTCACCTCTAGTCATGCTGGTGTGTTCCAGCTCAAATTTTCACAATCAGCTGGATCACCAATCTTAGTTGGCACTAGTTTTTTGCTGTTGGCATGGTGTGTACTCAGCTTAAGATGATATGGTAAGGGATTATTGACTAAATATAGTTTTTTCCAACAAATGTACAACCATGGAGCTGCATGGCAGTGACAGAGCCACTATGGCATGGTGTAAATCAGTCCTATAAAATGATTGCTGTCTGGTGAAATATTACAAACCCCACAATAACCTGATGACCTGCCTTCACATGTCACAGTTTTTGAAATCAGATTATAGTATTATACTGTCCAATCAGATGCCTTGGGGTATCTTTACTCAAGTCAGGTACGCCATCCATCTTTCCTTTAATTCAATCATGTTTATAGTCATGACAAGAGAAAAGTTGCCATAAGAATCCATAACGAGGTAGCTGTGTATAGTTTATACAGCTAAACTGACAGTGTTGGAAGAACACTGTTCACATGCCTATGTTGGTTTAGTTGTTCTTCTTCATATGTGAATAACCTTCTTATCTATAGAAAGGTAGTTAGTAATGCTGCCTATTCTATTATAATATTTCTGAAATTGATGGGTATTCGAAAGGTACGACCGTCCTACGGTGTCGGCACCAAGACAAACCTAGTTGCTGGGCCCAAGATCTTCATGGAGAGGCACCAACATTGCTGTCCAGGAAGGGAGCATAGTCAAGTCAAGTCAAGTCAATGGGTCTTTATTGTCACACCAACCACATTCAGAACACAGCATACGGTGCCACAAAGTAACATTTCTCAGACCACGGTGCTACATGAATACATAAAGTGCATAGATAGACAGGGCAAGGGGGGGCACACACTGACACACAATGATAAAGCTGACAATGCTGGAATGTTTAGATTGGGTAATGATGGAAGCAGCTGAGCAGATTAGCGGTATGTTGGAGTAAGTACAGTAAGTAAATAAATAATAAAGAAAGAAAGATAATGAGTACAGATAGTCCTCGGGTTACGTCGGACTCGACGTACGGCGTCTCGTGGTTACGTCGCCATCTCCCATAAATTTATGAAGAAAGTCTTGTTCCGTCATTCCGACGTTTGTGACGTAAAAATAAAGTATAATAAAATGCTCGGAAAAGGGTGAAACACCGATGAACATCGGCCGGTTGCTTGGCCTAGGTCGTACGACTGTCTCGACGATCATCGGCGATAAAAAGCATATGAGTTCCAACTTGCGGCGAAAATCACGTTACGTCGCGCCATAGGAACGGATCTCCGACGTAAGTCGAGGACCTACTGTATTGGCAACAGTAACAATAATGGTGCAAATGGCAACAAAGTAACAAAGTGCTGGTGGACAGCAGGGTTTGTGTTCAATCTAAATCTGTGGGGATGAGGGTAGTGAAGAGTTCAGAGTCCGGATGGTTTTGGGGAAGAGATGAAATTGGGTGGCCACTTGTTAAATTTTTCTGTTTCATGATCTCAATCCTTATGCAAGAAGGACTTATGTTTTCTCTCAGACCCCTATTCATGCCTTCACCCGAATTCCAGACCCAGCTCAAAAGGCTACCGCTTTCGTTACTCATTGTTGTTTTGCCTTTGCTCTTTCCCCATGTCCTGGTGCAGAAATGGCTGTTTTTCACTTTTGTTCCCACTCACTGCTTTTGTCAAACACGTCCCCGCGTAAAGTTCCTGTTCCTTCCTCAGATCCCCACACCACAAAACATATGTTGGTTTCAAAGATATTCAGTCAAATAGGCTCCTGATAACATTCAAACATGCATTTTCCATAGGACACTTTAAATCTATTTTCACAAATAAAATTTCTAGATCGCATTGTGTTATAGATTGTATTACAATGGGAACACTGGTAGAAAGGTGTTTCAAGTGTTGACTCGCATCAGGATCTTCGGTTGGGTCATGCCTCTTATAGTTAAAATTGTTGGGATTATCACCTATTAGCACAAGGTTTTTGTCTCATGTGCCAGTTTCTGTTCTAAGAGATATCTTCCAGGACACAGTGGTCTGATGAAGATAGAACTCAGTTTAAATAACGGAAGTTGAACACTTCAAAATACAGCACTTTTACAGAATTGAAACATCTGGAAAGATTTTCAGTTATTACTTTTAGTGAAGAAATGAACCAAGAAAAACTTTGAATGACAGTTATTTACTCTTGTACTTATGTACTTATGTACTTATATACATTTGATGGCCACTGTAGTGGGTATACCTGCTTGTTAGCAAGAACAGCCTGTTCCTCCAAACTGCAAATCATGTAACTGTAGTTGAATATACCGCACTGACCAAGAGTCTTAGGCAGTCAAAAAAATGTTTAAAGCTATTCATCTGTGTAGTAAGCGTATATTTGCTCAAAAGAAATAACAAATTAACATGTAAACCTATGCAAATTAACAGTGACACAATAAAAACTAACAAGAATTTCTTCTGTTCTCCAGAAAGTTACTGATATCTTGTTGAATGGCTAGAAAAACACCACTCCATTTACTAAACCTCTCCTCAGGGGCATTCCATGTATTTGTTCATTTTCACCACCAGCTCAATCAGTCAATCAATCAATTGAAATAGCTAAATAATTCAAAGAGGTACTTATTAGGCAAACAATGTATGCTAGTGGTTGAGTAAAATATACATGGGCATGTATACCAGATGGTTACTGCAAATACTAGGGTGCCATTAGGAGAGGTTTTTGAAATGGCTAAACTGACAAACAGACACTATATCATGGTTTTACAACAAGATGAATATCATTTAAATATTATTTTCTTTGTCTTCCTAAGACTTTTGCACAGTACTGTATGCAGCACACAGGCAGGATCAAGAGGTTCAGTTACAGATCAACAGTTTTAAAATGCACAATATACATCATCTAAGTGATTCTTTATACATGATACAGCATCTGCTGGAATTTTCAAACACTACTGTGTTTACAGCGTGAAGTGTTGGAGAAAAAAACATCAAGTCAATGGAATTTTTGAGGTAAAAACATTCTTGTTAATGAGCATGGTCAGAGAAGAATGACCAGACTTGTCAAAGCTGATCGGAAGGTCACAGCAGTGTGCTGAGCAGCCTTAACCCATGTGAGATGTCTTGATATCGGAAATTTTAGGAATGTGGTCTGGGTGAAATAGCTCAGATCTTACTTGGAACTGTGCAGGGGAACCTTATGAATTAGTCAATGAATGTATTAGATTTACTTGATTATGTATGCATGTGACAGGTCTTCATTACCTGTGGCCCTTAAGCAAATGAAACAGCTCTGATCTGAAGGACTAATTGTATTAAAAGCTTCTTCAAGTTCTCTTTACATTCATGTGGATTGACGTGATGCCACATATTGAGTATTCAGTTACATTTACGTTGTATTCTGGATTTGTGGTGAATTAGTGATGTTTACAAATCTGTTTAAAAACTGAGTTCAAATTCACAGCAGTTCTTCCATCTATCTTCCCACTGTATGTCCTGTACAGAGCCATGGTGGAGCCTGGATGAGAGCCAGTTGTACAGCTGGATGTTATATGAGTACAGGTACATTTCCAAGGTCCTAAATGAGGAACCTTTATGTCCATAGCTAAGATAGTATGTTTTAAACACCAGGGCATGCCCATTATCATTTGCTCCAACAAGTATGGCACAAATACTGTGACCCTTACCAGGAGATAAAGATGGATGGATTTATGGCACACACGAGATGTTTTTCTGAAACGTGAATAAACATCCAAAATACATAGCTGGCTGGGAAGATACCATGATCGCAGAGGTGCTTCACCCAGGATTCAGCTGCGGTTGTGCAAACCCATGCAAATTCCCCAACTGCAGGAATATCAACTGCATTTATAATCTCCATCCTTCCACAGCATAGGGGATTAAGGGGCTGTTTGTGGTTCTGTGGTTTAGGATTCTGTGGTCTTGATCAGAAGGTTTCATATTCAATTCCCTTGGTCTGAGGAGGGATTTTACTGTTGGGCCCTAGAGCAAGGCCCTTAACCCCAAGGGCACAGAAAGATGGGAGCCCCCTAATGTTTCGGTCTGGATCTTGTTGTTTGATTTACCAGTGCTAGTAAATATACACTGCTCAAAAAATTAAAGGAACACTTTTTAATCAGAGTATAGCATCAAGTCAGGTAAAATTCTGGGATATTGATCTGGTCAGTTAAGTAGCAGAGGGGATTGTTAATCAGTTTCAGTTGCTTTGGCGTTAATGAAA
>JAAGVU020000129.1:16719990-16736354 GCA_011763525.2 Mormyrus iriodes
AGCCTCCGGGATAGGCTCCGGACCCCCCGCGACCCGAAATGGAATAAGCGGTTCTGGAAAATGGATGGATGGATGGTGCAAAATGTCTTGATTGTGCAATCAAAGAAAATGTTTAAGTGTAGTAAATGTATATTTTCACTGAGAAACACAATTTAACATTAGAACATATGCAAATTAATAGTAACACTAAAAATAATCAAGAATGTTGTTAAATTTCACCACCAGGTCAACTAATTAACTGAATTAAATAACTCAATTTTAGTATGGATTAGCCAAACAAGGTGTAGCACTGGGGTGATTTTAGGAGAGGTTTTGAAATAGCTAAGCTAATATTTTGACAGACAATGTCATAGTTTTACACCTTACACTTGAAGATTTAGACATCATTATCTTTGACTGCCTAAGACTTTTGCACAGTACTATACATTTTTTGTAACCTAAAAAGCTGGGTTAATGGGCAGTTAACAAACAGTAACCCGCAAGGCGAGTAGTGCTTTTGGGTGTGAAGATACCCTTCTATGAGCTGAAACAAAATTGTGTTTAAAGACTTCTTTATAGTTGTAAGGAGCGTCTTCTCTAGAATGGTTCGATACATGAATTCATGGCATTACACGGAGATCTATGTCTGTTTCGCCTTCCCTGTTTAGGCGGATAGGCATGGGTGAGCCTGGTGATATCGAAGTGACTGTGAAGACTCTGGACTCACAGAGCCGAAGTTACTCCGTCAGAAGAGAAGTAGGTGTTTCTGTGACTTTTCTCATTTTACTGATTAAAGTTCAGATCTTTTAGAATGACATGGACATAGCTGATCGATGGCACAGAACCACAGCATATTTTACAGGTGAAATAAACATTTCCTTTTCCTATATTATACAGTATGGCATAGAAAAGCAGTGAGCCTGTAAAACAAAAAAGTGGATATTTACCCGAAGTAAACTACAGTCAAATGGAACTTATCTACTAATAGAGTGTGTCAATTAGGTTGGTGGTGTTGCCACGAATTGTGGCAACAGACACATTTCAGTGCTGACGAATATGATGTAACTACATGGCTTTAGGTGATGGGTGTAAAAATTGGCTGGATGCCAGCTTTTCAGAGCTGTACAGGTGTTTACTTAAACCACAATTTAATAAGCAGATTAATAGTACACCTAAAATATTAATGAGAGACATACTATGACACGCAAGTTAGTAAACTGAACTTTAAACTGTACAAAGTACTGCCACACCACCAATGTCTTTTTTTACCTTGTTTAACCACAATATCTCCTGTTTTAAAAGATGTGGCTGCTGAGCTGTTCCTTTCTTCACCGCCACTTCAGTGCATATCGCTTCCATGACATACCAAAACAGTAGGATGCAGCATGCTCCGCTGCCTGAATTAGATAAACATAATGAAACGCCAAATTTAAACAGATTACTAACTTATGGGTGTTACAATATGCCTCTCATTAACATTTTTAAACATGCTACTGATCTGCTTATCAAATTGTAGGTGCAAGTAAACGCTGTATAGTATGTAAGTAAACACCCGTATACTACTTACATGTCATGATTATATCGCAGTGTGATGCTGTGCGGCCCCAGATTCACTGTTTAACAATAAGGAATCCATCAAATAATCGCTAATAGCGTCTGTTAAGTCAGTCATAGTTTTTACATGTACGCTGCCTTTTGTTCCTTCTAGGAACTTAATTAGAATAACATTTTGCCATTTTACATCAGGAGTTAATCAGGCTGTGAAAAAAATTCAAGAGGTGTCAGCATATAAACGGCTGTCGTGAGGTGTAGGATAGGCACGAAAACTTAAGATATAATATTAAAATGCCACAGGAGTTTCCACTGTTCATAATTAATGCAAATACAATCATCCGTAATATTTACAATCACATTTTTGTGGGACGAATCATTTACTGTTTTGTTTTTGTGCCTCCAAGCTCATCATTCATCCCTGACAACAGAAACATGAGTGCTTTGTCAGGGGTTTGCTACCAAAATTCTCATGATGCATTGTACTGACTGATTTCCTCCTGTCAGCTGACAGTGAAGCAGTTTAAGGAGCACATCTCTGAGTCGGTTGGGATTCCTGTGGACAAGCAGAGGCTCATCTACCAGGGCAGGGTGTTGCAGGACGAGAAGACACTGACAGACTACAGTGAGTGTCACGGCTCTCCTCCTGTTATTATTGTATTGCCTCTGGTTAAACAAGAAAGTTTCCCTAGTTTCCCAAGATGTTTGACAAACTAATTTCTTTTTTAAAATGTGTAATTAAACTTATTTTGAATGTTCCACTGGTTACACTTTTTAATTTCACTGTGTTATTCTAGGCAGAAAGCAAGCACTGTGTGTTTTATTAATCACTTCTGACATTGTCATGTGGGCGTGCATTCCAGTCTTCCAGGCTGCATTACGGGGAGACGCTTTGCTTTGCGTTTAGTATTTTTCTCCCCTTGTAATGTGTGAATTGCCACGGTAGGAAAAACTGACTCAATAGTAGCAGAAAACCACCCTCATCCTGAATCATTGGGGCGAGAGAAACACCTATTACGTTTTCTTTTTTTAATCTCAACGCGGTGTCAACATTTAAATACACCTACTGCACTTGTATGTAGCTATGGAAGAAAACATCTTGCCATAAAAGCATGTTGCCAGTCTCAGACATAAAGGACCTTTCTTGTTGCACGTAGCCAAAACTTGGGGAAAAAAACCTTGATGGGACATTTTAATTTGGCACATATAAATTTGAAAATGGCACACTTGTAACTAAGGGACCTACTTTGTGTTCCACAGAATGGTTCCACAGAATGGTGCTTTTTCACAGCTTTGATCGTTATGCTAGTGTTGAATTTTGGCTATTTGGGTGGTGCTGTTTTGTGTGAAGTTCTTCCATTCCGTTCATCCAGAGAGTGGGCACAGCTCCATCCTGCCATGATCATTTCCTCACAACCATGCAGGAGCTCACAACGGCAAATGGCCACTAATCGTTTTATTCGCCTACTGCCTGCTGCGCTGACACTACAGCAAGGTGACCAGGCAGCATCTGTATGCCCTCCTCTTCATTTGCCTCTCAGATGTGGAGGGAAAAGTCATCCACTTGGTGGAGAGGGCCCCACCGCAGACAACGCAGCCGGGGACAGGAGCCGGGGGCGTGGAGGGGTCGGCCCCACCTCCCCATTCTTCCTCCGGCACTTCCCAGGGTGCATCGCACATGCCACCACACGACCGTAACGCCAACAGCTACGTCATGCTGGGGACTTTCAACCTACCTGTGAACGTTGTGGACCCCCAGCAGATCCAGGTGGAGTGGTCTTTCTTGCCTCGCATTCCTGGCTTTTGTCAGTTTTCATCTCTCCTTTGAAGAGGCTCTTTACATTCTTATTGTTATGCGTCTTACCAGAACAGTGAAATCAAATAGATTTAATTGGGTTCTTGGGACTAATTGTGCCAACACACTGTGATCTGTTCTGTTCCAACAGTCAGAAAACATGAACAATGATAGCAGTCTCTCTTTCTCTCTCTCCATCTGTCTCTCTCTCTTAGATGTCAGTCCAGCAGGTGCTGTCAGGCCTGGGAGAGAGTGGGAGAAATGCTCGTGTCAGCACCAGCACAACTGTAAGCATGCAGGGGTCTGGTCAGACTGGCTTCCATAAAGTGACGACAGCTGGTGACGGCCTCCTCTCCGTCTGTCTCAGGGCAACGGCTCTGTGGATGTGCACATCAACGTGGACCAGGCAATGCAGAGTGAGCCCAGGCTGAGGCTTCTGCTGGCAGAGAATCTGCTGAGGGACATGGACTCCGTCATCCTCAGACTGGAGGTACCGCTGAAGAACGTACCATATAGTGATAGGTGTAATATTAATGGTTCCAAACTGAAATAAACCCTTCTCCCTCTGCTTCTGTGTATGAAGGCTGGGGCCATGTGACAGACTACCTAATTGTACTGTGTGTTACCTCTCTGACATGCGATGCAGGGCCAGGCCAGCGGAACATCATCTCCCCAGGACTCCACTCCTCCTGCCTCTTCCTCCTCATCCTCCGCAGCCCCCCCGCCACAGCCTGCAGATGCCTCCCCCACTCCACCTCCACCCTCTTCTTCCTCGACATCCACTCAGACTGATGGACCCCCTGCCTCGGGACCCAAGTAAAACTTTAACTCATTCATTGTAAAGCTTGTTTTGTGCATGGTGCATTTTAGGTACTAAGCTCATTCAGAAAACACCAGACTGGCACGGTTTCTTCATTTCTTTCCTTGCACCATACAGCCACCCCAACCCCTTGGAGCTGTTGGATATACTGGTGGAACTGAGGAGGGTGGAGGACAGGCTGCAGCCCTTCGTTGAGAGAGCGCACTCCATCCTGGGAGCTGCCACATCCGCTGACTACAATAACAATGTAAACTGGCATGCTTCACATCTCTGATTAGTTTTAATTACATACTTGGCACATCATTGCTGTCCTAAGCAAACCGCATATGTCCACTTTTGGATGATTGTGACTGCTAATAGCGTTTGATATCTAATTGACCAATGAAACAATGTTTTCTGAAGTCACCTGTTTAATTAGTATTGGTATGTACTAATTACTGTTCATGATAGTTGTTTGTACTGATTACTTTATATTGCTAATTTTAACAGCTTAACGTTGGTAGCTAGATAGCTAGTTAGCTAGCTCGAAGGTTACCGTGAGTATGAAGCGAGATTAGTTTGTATCTTATTGACGCTGAGACATTTACCTTGCTGACAAAAATCCATTTATGTCCATTTAAAATATGAAACCTTTCACTGATGGCTGTGTATCAATAGGTTTCTATTTGTGAGTTAAGGATGTCTCATTACGTTGTTTTAAGTAGTTTCTCTGAAAATGCTTTTTCACCTCCTGAAATAATGGATTTCTGGAAATAAGTGTTTTTCTTGGACACCAAGAACTTCCTTTCCTTTTGACATTGGTGGTCATTAGTCTCAGGGTGCTTGTTTTTCAGGTACAGGAGAGAGAAGAGGACCAGCAGGTTTTGAACCTGGTGGGGGAGGCACTTCGTCCCCTAGGCAACGCACTTGTCGCCCTCAGCGACCTGCGCTGCAACCTTCTGGCTCCCCCTCCTCGTCACCTGCACGTGATCCGGCCCATATCCCACTACACCTCCCCTGTCATGCTACCTGGAGGGGTGGGACATTATTGAGATTACTTAATAGCATTATTAAAATTAGTCTATAATCAGAGATTTGTCATTAAATGTATCCATCTTAGCAGAGAGATTTTCATTGTAAGTTTGAGTGTGCTTTTAAATCTGCCGGCAGATGAACATGGGAGGGTCTGTGACCATGACCACCAATGGCAGGCAGGCCCCTGAAACCCAGACCCCGCCCACTCAGGCCACAGGCCAATCAGATCAGGTGGAAAATGGACAGGTCCCGCCTCCACAAGCTGCTTCTGCCAGTCAGCCAGGACAAGGACAGGCAGGGCCGAGGGTTATTAGAATCAGTCATCAGACAAGGGAGCCGGTGGTGGTGATGCAAATGAACCTGGATGGTGCGTATACTCTCCAATCCCTTTGTCTTGTCAATGTTGTTACACTTTTGACACTATGCTCAGCATGGTTGTTTATGTACATGTTCATAGACTCTGCTGCACCTCAGGCTTCAGGACAGCAGACAGCTGCTGGAACTGGACAAACGGGTGAGTCAGGATCAGCTTTTGCTTTGCCACCCCTGTGGTATATTGCACAGCATAGCACCAGTAAGAATTATAGCCATTTGACTGTGAATTTTGTTCCTGAAGGTTGTTTGATCGCAGCTTCTCCTTCACCTGAAGTTGGTTAATGATGTATATCGCCCGCCTCAGCGGCTGTGTCACCTGTCATTAATGTTGCGTTAGTCATTTGTGAGTTCAGCCCGTTTACCTTCTCTGCAGGGACCACGGCTCCTCCTCTCATCCCTGGCCTCCCACCCGAGTTCATGCAGGCGATTGTGAACCAGGTCACGCAGCAGGCTGTGGCAATGGCGGCTGCTGCTTCCGGGGGGCAGCAAGCGACCCAGGGCTCTGGTGTGAGTGCTGGCGGGACTGCCCCAAATCCACCACAGGCCAGGGTAGTAATAACCCACCCCTTCTCCCCCATGAACACCCAGTCCAACGTTGGAAGCAGAGGAGCTACTATCAATATAAGGGCAACGGTTCCCCCTCCTGGGGGCCAGCAACCTGTACAGGTGTAGTGCTCTTTACTGTCGAAGTGTGTCTTTGCATCAGCTGTCATATGGTGTCTTTGGTACCATTTGCTGAGCTGGTCTTATCCGGTTTGTGAGATAAATCCGGATTAAAATAAATTTCTCTATCTCACATTTTTAGCTTGATATTGATAATAGTTACTGTTTTCGGTCATGGTCTTTTTCATTTGTGGATCTTGCTTGACTGATGAGTCATACGAGTGTCCCCTGGGCACCGGAAGGGGAATTCCACTCCTTTCCCTAACTGACACACTGGCATGAACACACACGGATGCTGTTTTTATGCCAGGCTTAAAGTTGCTGGTGCTTTGCATTAGGAATTGGAGTTTTGAGATTGTTTGAGGCTAACGGTGCTTCTAGTCACTTTCACTGAACATATCTTGCTGATGTTGTCAATACAGTCACATTAAGTGCTGTTGTATTGATGAGTGACCCTATAGGGCCAGCATATGACAATGCAATCTCCCATAGTGCTCTGATTCCTCTTATCAATGGCTAAAAATTGTACTATAGTAATTTAAGCAGTCATATAATACTGTGATAATTTGTAACGCATAATTTTGGGAATTTTATGCAGAGAGCCTGTACCTCTTTCAGAATGTACACACGTGATACTTGAAACCACTTAGTCACTTAGAGTGATCTCTTGTGTTTGGTAATGTCACTGTGACAGACACAGCCCTATTTCATCACTGTTCCTAATAATGTTTGCGGCAACTGACTCGCCTTTAACAGACATTAAAGCTGTGTGGCCAAGATAAGCTGACTTTCTGATGTGAATAAGACACAGCCCTCCGGACTTGCAGGAAGTTATTTATTATTAAGATCACAGCCTCTCATGTACACTTGTGCCATCTGCTGCTGAGTCCTGCTTAATGCAGCTTAGTCTTCCTCCTTCACTGTACTGCAGTGTCACCTTCTTCCTCTCTCTCCAGATGATCAATGGCCTGGTGGGCCAGCTGCTGATGCCTGTGCACATTGGTAGGTACAACTCTGCAGTGCTATTTATGCTTTTCACCCTTATTTTTTACTGGATATTCTGCAGTAAATCTGGAGTAGGTTTAAATATTTCACATGTTTCGTGTTGTTTAAGCATTTAAAAGATATGGTGCTCTTTCACTTTGTTTTTGATAAGTTGCAAACAAACTCTGAAATATTCTTTATAAGTAATTTTTTTGCGCAGCTTGATTATATTCAGCATATCAAACTGATATTGTCGTGCTTGTTTTTTTCCAGCGAATCATGCCTCCACCACCTCCTCAACCCATTCCTTTTCTTTCTCTACATCCTCTTCCTCTACCTCCACTACCTCTGTCCCCCCTCAAATGAATTCCTCTGACACTTTGCACCAGTCGTCAGCCAACGCGGCCACCCCCGGCCCAGGCCCGGATGGCTCGGCCCAGCCCCAGGCAGCATCCGCCGACGGTAACCTGGCCCAACTGCTCGGGTCTGTGTTGGGTGGGGCAGCAGCAGCTGGTTCCGTAGGCACTGGAATGCCACCATCCATTACTGTCACCATGCCTGGGATTCCTTCCTTCATACAGGGAGTCACAGACTTCATTCAGGTCAGCGTGGATCTTGTTTCCCGCGTTACACTGAAGAGGGCCCAAGAATCCGGGCCTTAGTCTAGCAAGTCCTTTGCTGTAAGACTGATTCTAAAATCAAAAAGGCTGGATAGTTTTAGGTGAAACTTTGCAACCAAATTACCCAATGATCCTCAAACAAACAAATTCAGGCATTAAACCGTTTGGTATGAGAATGAAAGGCTTGAAACAGGAAATAAAATGGTGAAATATAATCTGGGGCAATCCCAGCATTATGGATGTGACATTTACGCTCATATTGGCAATTATAATATCTCAGAGCATGAACAAACTTAGTATCAATGAGTCAATTTGCATGTCTTTCCATATAAACACATGGGCTGAATATAGACCAATTGTCTACATACAGCAACCAGTCAAATGTTTTGAAACACCTACCCATAGAAAGATTCATCTGTAATATTCTCTACATTTTAGAATAACTATACAGACATCAAAAGTATAAAATAGCATATATGGATTATGCACTGACCAAAAAATGCATTAAACAAAAATTAATTTGTTGGGGGGGGCAGCTCTGTGGGTTGAGGCTCGGAAGGTTGCTGGTTCAAATCCCATGGTTGGCAGAGTGATCCCACTTTTATGCCCTTGAGCAAGGTCCTTCACCTCAATTGCTCCAGGGACTGGCTAACCATACATTCTCCTTTAAGACATTTTTATGAGGTGGCCTACAGGGATGCTTTTCTAGCTGTCCTAAAGTCGGTCCCACATATATGCTGAGCTCTAACTGGCCTCTTGGCCTTCACTTTCTGGTTGAACTCCTTCAAAACCAAGTCTGCTGTGGTTTGGTCAGGTGGCCAGGTCATGTGATGCAACACTATTGCTCTCCTTTGTAGATGACTTGGCGTGTCTGAACTTTTGACTGGTACTGTATAGCATTTTATAAGTGGATGTGATATCAAACTCACCTTTACAGAGAACTGCCCTCTGAGATTTCTTTTCTTTTTTTAGGCCAGCCAGCCAGTCTTCCCTCAGGCCCACAGTGGTCAACAAGCCCCTTCTCCCAGCACTGCCCCAGCACCCCCTCCAGGCACCACCCCAGCTCCTCCCTCTGATTCTACCCCCAGCTCTGTCCCTGGCGCCACCCTGGGAGCCCCAGGGGAGACATTGAACCCAGAGCTCTTCACTGGAATTGTTCAGGGAGTGCTGTCCACCATGATGGGGTCTCTCGGGGCTTCCCAGAACAATACTGAAACCATTGCACAGTTTATCCAGAGGGTGTCCCAGACAGAAAACTTATTTGCACCCAGCACAGGGGATGCCACAGGTATTCTCTAAAAGAGTACTTCATACAATTTACCCCTTATTTCTGTTGTTTGACGTATCCTGTTTATCGGATCGAGTGTACATCTACCTCACTTGATGTGTATTTCACATGGTACTGAGTCACAGCTTCTATAAAAAGACTGAAACCACTATCAGTAGGGGGAAAGAACCCGTTAATTTCCTTTCATCTCTTTCTCTAGTTCCATCCCCTGTCTGTGGTGTCATTGGGTATGTGGCTTTTCTTTCTATGCCTGTAAAGGCTTCTTTGTAGATCTGCTGTCCCTGGTCTGGCAGAACTTCACCATGATGGACATGGTGCTTCTGTTGCATGGCCAGCACCAGCCCCTGAGCCGCATCCAGCCCCAGCTTTCGCAGTTCTTTACAGAGCACTACCTGCGTGGGAGGGAGCCCACCGACGCCAACATCGCTGTGAGCACTGCTCTGTTGATGCATGAGCAGAGCCTTAGTACTACTGTGAACTTACACACACCCAGTGATTTCATAACATTTTCATGTGTGCTCTGTATATGTAGCATTAGAAACAGACCTGTATACCATTAATGCACAGTACCAGTCAAATGTTTGGACACACTTGGTTTTAATGTGTTTCTCTCTGTTTTAGCTACATTATTCACCTTATAGTAAAAAGCCTCGAGGCAATGAAGAAATACATATCATATATTGCAACGACCAAGAGAAGTGTTCAGTATCTCAAAATTTTCTCAAATTTTAGATTCTTTAAAATAGCCCCCTTTCGCTTTGATGACAGCATTGCAGACTCTTGGCATTCTTTTAACAAGCTTCCAGATGTAGCCACCTGGAATGCTTCTCCAACAGTCCTACCTTCTGGGCACAAGATGGCTACCTGTCTCTTATTTGTCGATCCAACTCGCTCCAAACCAGTTATATAGGGTTTAGTTTAGGGTATTATGGGGGCCAGGTAATCTGTCACAACACTCAGTCTCTTTTCTTGTTCACAAGATAACTTCGAGATTATGCAGTAAGTATTATCATCTTGTTGAATAGCAAAGGATTTACAGTTGGTGTGTCGAGATTTTTCACTGGTACTGTATATGAAGTTAGATATAAACTAATTTTCTTATTTTGTGCATGTAGGAAGCAGCTGAAGAGCTTATCAATGGGCTTGATGAGTACATCACTGAGACCTTTGTAAGTGCCACTGTCGTCTCTCTGTGCAGCATATGCTAAATTCTGCTTCATCAATCAGGCTTTAACTCCCCTCCCCAATTCCCTCATCAGTCCTCAGCAACAGTTCTAGAAGGTGTGGACATCACCCAAACCAACTTATCCTTCCTCACGCAGCAACTCACACAAATTGCCACGCACGTGTTGCGCTGTTCTGGTGAGTATGGAATCTTAAGTATGGCCCTTGCGGTGTTTCTATTTATTACCTGTACTGTATTATGATTCGTAACACCATCTCAGTTGTGTTCTTAGCTCTTAATCTCCTTAGTGAAGCAATTCAAATGGGAGCCCAACTCGGATGTTTCAGATAAAAGTCTAGTGCTAATGATTAATGGGGAAATTTTAGTGTGTGCATCAGCCTCCTATTTTTGGGCACCCCACCCTTCCTCTAGCCTATCATGGCAATCGAAACCTGCATTATGTTGCTGGTTTTCTGTATCTTGGGAATTCCGGGTGCATGCCTAAGTCCTTGAGTCAGTGTCTGGAGTCATCGTCGCTTATGCAAAAAGAGACGCCACCACATGAACAGTTTCATCACATTGGATAGTGTGTTAGCCTGTACAGTTCACCACTCCATCTGCCGTCGGCCCTCTTGTCCCTGCAGACGATTCCTTTGGGAGCCGCTTGCTGTTGATGTGCAACCAGGTTCTGTTCGAGTGTCTGGCCCTCAACCTATACTGTCTGCGGGGGGAGCAGAGCGCGCTCACTGACGTCATCAACCATCGCATAGTTAGTCACTCCGCCCTTCCCACCTATATCCTCTTCCCTGACTTTAGTCGTTCTGGTTGTTAAATAAATACTGCTAAATGCTGCTAGACCTGGTTTTGTAATGGTGCTTTTATTAGGTTGATTAAAGGAGTCAGTCATGTAGAGGTGATTATGATCAAATGTAATGTATCTGTTCAGTGTTGGGTCGTGAAATATACCAAAGTGTGATGGATTAAGTCTTGCTCTGAGACCATTTACACTGTCTGTGGTGTTGAGGATGTCATGTGTCAGCCTGTTAGACTCTCCCCTCTCTCTGTTCTTTATGCAGCGAAGTATGTCCACAGAGGTGAACCCCAGTTTGGTCAATTGGCTGACTGGCATGATGTCCATGAGGCTGCAGGTCATTCTGGAGCACATTCCGGTCACAGAAGAGCAGATCCTGCATTATGTCGTCCGCACACAGGTTTTTGTTTGACCTTGTACAAGCATGCACACGCAAAGGCTGTGTATTTCCCAGCATATACACCTCTGGACAGGTAATACCTGTTAGACTCACCGTTCAAGTGCGTCACACTGTTTTGTTCTACGTTGCAGGATATGTCAGCGGACAGGGAGGATTCCGAGATGCAGCAAGGATCCAGGCTTGTGGAAGTGAGTGCAGACCTTCCACTGTCTTTGCTTTAGGTGTAAATTACCTTCTGTGGCTTGTGAAACTTGTCTCTGACTAGATGGAAGAGGGTCACTCCCCTACCCCCGCCACCACTGCCGAGGAGGCTATGGCGTCACCACGGGACGGCAGGACTGAGGTGGCCGTCCGGCCTGGAGGGGCCGTTGGGATGGAAGGTGCTTTGCATGGAGAGGCTGGCGGAGAAGCCAGTGACATGACGGAAGAGGGAGAGGCCTGGGCTGCGGTGGTTCCACCTGTAAGGGCCGGAGCTTTGCTGTTGTCATACGAGTCCTCCCTGTCTGCTGACCATCTGGCAGCGTCTCCGCACCGCAAGTTCACATTCCTCGTTCCAGCTTCTCCTCCCTTTCATGGAGTCGCCCCTTTCCGGTTTATGTCACCCCAGCACACCTGGAATACCTCTGTGTCTCCTCCCGTCTTTTTTAGGAGTGGGTGCCCATTATCCGACAAGACATAATGTCCCAGAGGAAGATAAAAGCCCAGCCCCCTCTCTCAGATGCCTATTTACACGGGATGCCTGCCAAACGTAGGAAGGTAACACTCGGAATAACAGAATTCTGTGTAACCCAATGAATACCCCCCCAGCAATTTTCTATGTGTCATATAATTACTTGTCAAAAAAGTTGGTGTTCCCAAGTTGTACTGGGTCTTTTCAAAGCTGGCACCCCCTTTTTCTGAGACGACACAGGGTGATGGGCTCCACATCTCTCTTGCTGAAGCCGTAACTCAGGCAGCAAAATCAGTGGGAGCCAAGCCAGTCACTGCCCCAGAGAGCCTTCGGGGGGAACTAGAAAGCTCTGACCTTCAAGACAAATATATGGAACAGGTAATGTCCGCTGACTAACTGTAGGAGCTGATGTTAGCCTATCAGTGTCCGGGCTTCCCATTGTTATGCTGTGGGAATTTCCTAATAGTCTTTTGCTTCTCTTTCAGATTAAACGTGATATGAATAAACGAGTGAGGGAAGACCCAGACTTCAGCACTCAGCGATTCCCCAATACACAAAGGGCTTTTTCACCGGACTCTTAATGTCATTCGTTGGCGCACATGGAAAAGGTGTTTGAACAATGACATTTTGCTGTTGAGCAAACGTACCATGCAAGTTTTTCTCCTGCTTTGATTGAATTTGAAGTATCAGCAGATGTCAGAAACTAATGCCCAGTCATATCGAGAATGCCGTCAGGTATCCATGCAGCATTTTTGGTTGGCAGGAAATAAAACCTACAAGGCCTGCATTTGTACCTAAAGGTCCCAGTTAAACTGATAAGCTTTAGCTTTGCCTGAACCTGTGGATATATTGACAGTCCCTCCTTGCTCCATTCTTTTACTTATTAACTGAATACAGGAGCCTTGAAAAGTTACTTTTGTCCCTCCCCAAGTCATCCTTGATCTGCAAACCACATTCTTTCTAGACATTTTCTGTATGCTTTCAGCTTCTCTGCAAATGGTCTATTTTGTGATTTATTTTATGTTTGATTGAGCATTTGAAGAGCAACAAGGCAATAAAAGGCTGTGGCAAAGATAATAACGATAATCATGGAGACAGTGGCAGTACTGATACCATATCCTTGCTCTGTCACCTTGACTTTTATGTCCTCTAACTAGGAGACAATGACAAACTATTTCCTATGTTAAGTATTTATTTTTTTTAGTCTTTGTTGAGGTTAGTGTGATTATACAATTACATGTTAAATGATTTTGATTTAGAAACGGTTTATTTGAAATTTCTTTCCATTCAAAATCATCCTTTGTGTTTTTGTCCAGTGGTTGTTTAAAATTAAAACATTTGCCAATGAATGCACTGAAATATGATTATTAATTCAGTCCCATTTAACTGATTATGTATGCAACTCTGCACTCTTACTTACAGGGTATTATATCAATATTCTTACAGTTATATACCGCCAGCATGTCCAAATAAAATGTACCTAGAGTTTATAATTTAAAGGCACCTTAAGAAAGTTGTGTTCTAAGGTGAATATATTTAGAATTTATTTTGCCCTTCCTGTTTAGCCATGAAGATGACTAAAACCTACTTGGATCGTGTGCAGTGTAAATCCATTCTTGTGATTTATTTGAAGTACCTTGTTAATAGAAATGTCTTTTTATAATTTGTAAATGGAGACATAAAAAAAATTCAGGGAAAGGAGTATGTATTGAATGTCTCGGCATTACTAACTAACCTGAATACACCTTGGTGTTTGTCTTGTTACAGTACAATATGAAGAACCTAATATGCTACAGTTTTGAACAAGTTTAAAAATTAAGATTTTTATTGCAAAATGGCTTCTGTCCTTATGCTGTAAGCAAACAATTGTCAAGACTTTTCGATGATGCATGTGGGTGGATTATAGTAGTTGCACATAAGTGAAAATGGTAGGTGAACCAGCTTACAAAAGACTAGGAAAAAACTACATGCAAGTGTTCAGCGTTTGAGGGCAGGAGGTCTCATGTACCACACAGCGGAACCGAAGCATCCTGAGACATTGTACTGAAAGGAGATCAAATCAAGTTAAGTAGGTCTTTAATGTCATTTTTAACCGTGCACAGTTGAGTAGAGTACACAGTTAAAAACGAAACTGCGTTTCTCGGACCAAGCTGCTAACACATAACACAAGACTAACACATAACAGCCTAGCAACATAGAGTGCGTAGTGTGCAAAAACTGTGCAAACATTGCAGGACAGTGCAAAAAGACATCACAACTGACACTGATGAGTACAACAGCACAGTAAACCCAATACTGATAAGGTGCAGTTTGGTTGTGCAATGACGTAGCAATAAAAAATAAAAGTAAACATGGTTAAAATAAGATAATAAATAGTGCAAATAAGTGTGTATGTTGTATCAGATCAGTCCATAAGAGTTCAGAAGTCTGATGGCATGGGGGAAGAAACTGGTCCTGAGTCTGGATATGAAAGCCTGAATGCTCTGGTACCTTTTTCCAGATGGTAGGAGGCTGAAAAGATAATGTCAGGGGTGGGTAGGGTCATCCATGATGTTGGTGGCTTTGTGGATGTAGCGTGTGGTCTGAATGTCTGTGATGGAGGGGAGGTAGACTCCAATGATCTTCTCAGCTATCCTCACTATCCACTGTAGGGTCTTGCGATCTGAGGCGACACAGTACCCAAACCAGACTGTGATACAGTTGCTCAGGGTGCTCTCACTAATTCCCCTGTAAAATGTTGTGACGATAGGTGATGGGAGATGGGCTTTTTTCAGCTTCCATAGGAAGCAGAGGTGCTGCTGGGCTTTCTTGACTATGGAGTCAAGTGTTGAGGGACCAGGTGAGCTTCTCTGCCAAATGGACTCCAAGGAATTTGGTACTCTCGATGATCTCCATGGATGAGCCGTCAGTGTGCATCAGAGAGTGGTCACTCCGTGTACTTCTGAAGTAAACGACCATCTCTTTTGTTTTGTTTATATTCAGAGACAAGTTGTTGGCTCTGCACCAGTCGGATAGTCGTTGCACTTCCTCTCTGTATGCTAATCAGTGAGTGGCTTCAAGAACTGGCTGTGTTATTCCTACTATTCGCATTTATGCCAAAAAGTTGCGTTGCCTCTGCATATTACTTATACCAGTAAGGAATGACTGTGAATGCTTGTTTTTGTTTCTTATTCACATTCAAGTGTTGAGTTGGCAAAGGCAGCTGGTTACATGCAAATCAAATTTATAGAATATACAACCCATAATCCATGTAGTTCTTACAGAATTAGTCATAAAATATTACTGTAATAAAATCTTAATGAATACATTTCAAACAGATAACCCTTATGGGTATAAATAAGGCAGTATAGTCTGTACTAGGGTAACAGAGATTACAAGTTTTGCCTACTGAAAGGTTTTAACCATTTTTAAGCATGCCAATACATGTGTAAAGTTTATTCATTATTAAACATGCACAATAAACATAGACATGAATATCATGATAGAGTAATATTTTCAAACTTGATATAGATTATGAAATGAGAATAATGCCTGTAACTATACTGCCCTACAAAGGCAAAACACGGTAACTACACTCACACTGAGAAAAAGGGCTTCAGATATTTGCTATGTGTAATAGGTAAATCAGTGTTTTCTTCAAAACCAAGCATAGCTGAACTAAGACATTTTGACACAGGATAAAACAAAGACTAAGAGACAGTCAAAACTTACCTTTGTTAAAATATGCAGTTACTGTGTTTTCTCTTTGTACAACAGTATACAAATACACTCAATAGTCACTTTATTTGGTACTTTATTAGGAAGAAATGTGATTTAAGTGACTTTACTGTAAATGTGGCATGGTTGTTGATGCCAGACGTGTTGGTATGAGTATTTTGCAAACTGATGATCTACTGGGATTTTTACACACAATCATCTCTAGGGCTTACAGAGAATGGACCAAAAACGAAAAAAACATCCAGTGAGGGGCAGTTCTCTGGCCAAAAATGCCTTGTTGATGGCAGAGGTCAGAGAAGAATGGCCAGACTAGTGCAAGCTGATAGAAAAGAACCAGGAATTCATATAACCATTCATTACAACCAAGGTATGGAGAAGAGCATCTCTGAACGCACAACATGCTGAACCGTGCAGCAGATGTGCTACAGCAGCAGAAAACCTGTCAGCTAAGAACATCAAACTGAGGCTACAGTGGGCACCGGCTCACCAAAATTGGACAATGGAAGATTGGA
>JAAGVU020000129.1:16736454-16766830 GCA_011763525.2 Mormyrus iriodes
TACTTCCAGCAGGATAACGCGCCATGTCACAAAGCTCATATCATCTCAGACTGGTTTCTTGAACATGACAATGAGTTCACTGCACTCAGATGGCCTCCACAGTCACCAGATCACAGTCCAATAGAGCACCTATGGGATGTTGTGGAACAGGAGATTCACACCATGAAGGTGCAGCTGACATATCTGCAGCAACTGTGTGATGCTATCATATCAGTATGGAACAAAGTCTCTGAGAGTTGTTTCAAGCACCTTGTTGATTCTACACCATGCAGAATTAAGACTGTTCTGAAGGTAACAAAGGGTCCAAGCTGGAACTAGCAAGGTGTACATAAAAAAGTGGCCAGTGAGTGTACACTAACACTGATTTTTTTTTCATGTAAGTCATTCAATATAGAAATATATAAAAAACTAAACCAGCTTCACTATTATCCAGCCTTCATGTTGTCCATATTGCTCTTACTTAGAACAGAGCTATGGTAAGCCTGGAGATTCTTCAAGAAACACAGAACTCAAGGCAGGGGACATCCTGGATGGGATGCTAGTCCACACACACAATCACACGTTTTTGGCAATTCAGAGTGACCAGTTCACCTAAGTGCATGTCTTCGGACTATGGGAGTAAACCTACATAAACACAAGAACATGTGAATTTAATATACACCCGATACAAGATACGAACCTTTACCCAGAGAGATCGGAAGACATGGTGTTATCCTGTATCACTGTGCTTTCCCAACTAGAATAAAAAAATTGAATTCACTTTGGCCAAAATAATGAAAATGTACTTTATTGTGAAGAATCATTAACTTTTTAAATTACGTCTATTTAGTAACATCTGTGGATTAGCAAATTCCCAAAAAAGTTTGATCTAAATTGTCCTGCTCAAATCAAGAGAACAGAACCATACTAATATGCTTGAATTCATTTTGAATTAATTCAGAGATGTTTAATCAAGATTACACCCTTTTTGAGCTAATATTGACCTGACTTTTCATTTCAGACAGTTAGCATTAGCTCACCTCAAGGGTCATACTCAGAATACATGAAAAGCAGGGGAAAACCATGGGTCATTTCAACAACAAAAAACAGGAACTCTTATAAACAGTAGCATTTCTAGTAGACTGTACCTCAACTGTTTTCACTTTTCTAGTATTTTGAGAAATGAAAAATGTGGTAAGAATTCAGGGCTTTTTCAATATTAACCTAAAAAAAATAAAAAAGCAAATTCAACAAATTACTGACAGTGCCAACTAAGACTACAACTTCTAATCTTTATATTTCAGATTAGTTTCTGGAAGGCCAACTGCATGACTATACAAACATTCTGCAGTTAGCAATATGGGTAGAACTATGGTGTAATCATTTATCCATCCATCTTCTAACCGAGTATCCTGTTCAGGGTCACCTAGAGCTTACCCCAGGCAGCACAATACTAGCATTCAAGTACATCACATCATCACAAGGCACATACATATCTTTGGACTGCTGGAGGAAAGGGGTATGCCCAGTGGAGACACAGGCTAACCAGGGAAAGAATGCAAAGTGATTGGAGGAGGGATTCAAACCTCCAGCCCTGGAGGTGTAAGGCAACTGAGCCTTCACGCCATCCCCACTTGCACATTTATGATGTTCAGAAAGACACCTCAATGCCTTCTGCACTGCAGATGTTCATAACTGCTAGCATTCTGGTCTCAGCATTATCTAGTTAAGATTTAATTTGCCTTATTTAGTTTTTTTTAGGACTGCGTAAAGGCACTGCTTTTGACCAATCATGTCGTGCAACATGCGGAGTTAACAACCTCATTTAAGGTGGACTCCACTGAAATATTTTCAGTTACTGACCAAGTCCGAAGTAGCAAATTAAATGAAATGCTATATTAGGCTGGTTCGAGATACCAGTGAACAGTGGACGAACACACCCAATGGTGCTACAAACAGTGATAATAGCATACACACGCATACATTATTCTACTAATAATAAGCACTAGTTTATATTTGTTAGGTTTTTTAAAGTAATAAATACATTAACTCGTGATCCCTTCCAGGATAAACGGTTAGAAGATGGATGCATAAATATATTAAAATATATTAAATAATAACATAAATAAATTGTGTATAACAATAATGTGGACCTACAATCGACAGTAAAATATGAAAAAAATACGCCAGAACGCCATTATAATCGGGCGCCATTAAATTGGAGCTCAGCAGGAACAGTTACTCCGTAAGTCCCAGAAATCCCACGTGTGGGACGTCAAACGCGTCACGGACTATATAAGCAGATCACCCTCCTTCGCAGCCTCATTCCAGGATTTGTGTAGAGGTGAGTATGGTGCTGAAGTTCATCGCCAGTACTGCAGGAAAAAACATATCATTGCGCATTTGAAAATGATAAGCGTACCCATCAAAGAAACATTCCCACATGACATTCTGCCGGTTTGTGTGTATGATCAGTGCGACAGTCGCTAATTTGTACTTATTTTTCCCCACTCGATTGCAGGTTTCATCCCTTCCTATGAAGATTGTTCGGCGAGGACTTTGAAGAGAAATGCTAAAAACGACCTGATTTTTTTTTTGCTCTATCAATTAACGGACGATTGATGTTTTTTTTGTCTCCACCTTTTGTTCCCGAGGGAAAAAGCTTGCCTCTATCAAAAGCCCGCCCATAAATGGCCAAAACGCCAAATTGAAGTCCTATATATTTGAGCTAGCTGGTTAACTAATCATGAGATTATTTAATTAGGCTGTTGTATCAACTGATTTGTTGCTTTTAAGCACAAACCATTTTACCAGAGGCGCTGAAAGGAGATACTGATAGTAAGTGTCGATTTTTCAAAGACATTTAAATTATGCACCGGCCACAGTTTGTTTAAAATGGAATTGCTATGAAACATAGCGAGCTAGCTGACCTGCAATATTGGTTTAATAAGTGTAGCTAGCTAGCCAGTCGCTGTGCATTTTGCAGTCTCGATTAATAAGGGCTATTGTGGCCATCGGTTAGTTATTTATGAGCTCACACGATAAAGACGTCGGGGGCTAGTCGCTTGGAATGTTAAAAACCTCGGCGTCTTTGTGTGTGAGACGAGTTAACAAACAGTAAATAGGCATTAACTAGCATCCTGGCTATATATATATATATATATATGTGTGTCTGAGTGTGTGAATATATAAAAAAATATAAGCAATCTCCCCATAAAGATTGCCTCACATTAAGGTAGGACTTGGCATAATATATTTTTTTCGTCAAATATCTGAATCTTTCCCGAAGGTCCCGCCAGATCCATAGACAGTGCAATATAAATATAAAATGCTACTTTTACCGACGAGCCTATGGATTCCTCTATAGCGAATAGAGAAGTGGGGGTAGAATGCCAGCTATTATTTATCTGCACGCAATCCCGCTGGCTAGCCGGCGTTAGCCATGTCGTTGCCAGCCGAAATCGAATAAACTTAAAACTTAACCGTACGGCAGAAATTGCAATCTGGTGATAAAGATTGCAAACTCGTAACGCCGCGGATAAAATGTGGACTTTAATTACGGGATGGTAGTTTTATTTGTTCGGAAGCGTAAAGCAGAGACAAGATGGCGGCTGAGCTGTTGTTTTATCTCGGGCGAGAGAGAAGGAGGAGGTCGTGCGGAGACAAAGATGACGGACGGAGAGCTGCACCATTTGTGCTCGGCGATGAAGAGAACACTGAAAATGGGCCGATTTGAAAAAAATGAAGATTAAGATTTACGCACTTGTGGTTATATAATGCTGGATGTTAGCGAGCAGCGTAGCTAATATTTATGAATGTTTACTATGGCGCTTGGGTGACAATGGCGAAGACTTTGCTTCTCACCCTCAGGAAACCAAAGGAGGCCACTGCGCCCCGCTTATACTCAGCAGATGTACGCTGAATTTTTTTTGGCCTCCAGACTTTTACCCCTCGTCTTTGAACTACTTTGTCGGGGCCCGTTTTATCAGAGAAACTGCGATTATACGCATTAATGTGAAGCTTCAGTTTAAAACTTGACAAAAAATAATGTGTATTACACAAAAAGTTGTACATTGTACCTATTAATGAAGTAAAACTTAACAGACCTTTATAGAGAATTTATGAGGTAGTTTATATATCAGACTACCAGACTTCCATGACTAAAGGTCATGACAGATAACCCAGAAAGGTTGAAGGTATACATTCTGCTTGACAGACATTCAGGCAGCTGGGTAAAATATTGCAGACTTGTTTGCCTATATGGCTAAATGAAAATAGTGATAGATATGTACAGTACTTTTAATTGTCTCACACTACTTCAGAATGTCTTTCAGTTTGAACATGATTAATAATTTAATTTTGTACTGTGTTGTGGTTAAATGCCATTCAGGGAAAATGGGAACCACCTTAAGAATCAGAATGGTTATCGCTCCCTTTTTGACATTTTCTTGTTTTCTTTTTAATGACATGTTATGCAAGTTTTATTACTTTACTTGGTAAACAATAATGAAAAATAAAGTATATAGCGAATATTTTGATATAAGTGTAATATGATAAACATTGGGAGTGACAGTCTGTATAACATGCTTTTTCGTAAATCTGTTGTATTAGTTTAAATTTTATGAATAACTGGAAAGAATAAGTGATAAATAGATGCACGGTCAAAGATGCATTGCAGATTCTTTACAGTAATGTGTTTTTATATATCAGTGGTTAATTACCTTTTATTTCTATAAAGGTATGCCTCAGTATTGAAATCAAATATGCCATGTCTTCAAAAATCAGTGTGAATTGTGTATACCAAAAAGCAAATAATGAGTTTCAATTATGGCAGTCAATACACCAACAATTAAATCATTACAATTAACCAAATTCTTTTATGTTAAATTTACTGTATCCACAATATATATGCAAAGTGCTATTGCCATGTAATTTACATGAAAATTTGGTTAATTTAAAAATTGTTCCTCTTAATTTTAATGTAATCGAAGAGGCTTCAACGAAATGCTAGAATTAATTATACATTTCACTGAATGGAACAAGATGAAAAAAAAATTGCTTTATCTTTTCTGAAATATAGTCTGTACCTGTAGAGGGCAATATCGAGCACTAAATACATTGCAGTGCATTTCTACAAATAAAATTTGTGAAACTCTTTGCAATATCAAGACAAATTACAAGTTTATTATTTAAGCTGCTTCGGTTAACTTGTTATTTTTTTATGTAGTAGCTGGGATATTTTAAATTGTTTTTGTTATACAGGTATTTATAATGGTCAGCAGGATATTATTAGAGATACAATTTATCCTTTTTGGAATACCAAGTTCTTGTAGAATTGGTATCTGTAGAACGTTGCTGGGGAAGATTACTTTTTTATACAAACTTATATATACATATATAATTTGCTTACTTTTTTGCCGTTCTTCACAAATAAGATTTTCACATGTTCAATACTATAACTATATTTGAAATGGCATTTATATGTATAATTAGTATGGAAGTTAGTTGATCCAAATTGAACCAGTTGTCGGAATTCATCTATTTCCCAGTTACAGGAGCTAGTTACTGGTATTAGCGAGTTTTACTTTCTGCAGCCAGCTACTGGGTGTTTTCAGAGTAACATATTTTTCCTTGCATCTAACCTATTTGGTGAAAAAACTGATGCATGTGAAGTCTAAATGGAAGTGACATTAAGAGTGATTTCTCCAGAAGAAGATAATAGCTGTAAATAATGGTGCTAAATGGATGCATTTATTCTGGAACACTAATGCAGAGTCATCTCTGAAAAATACAGACAAATGTGTGACAGTGTCATAAAGTACATAAAATTTATTCCGGTGGCTGCTTTTAAGTTGGGTTTTACTATCTAGCTCTGAAGTTCTTTTGATATATAATACAGTTTTGCTCAATCACGGAACATATGAAGGTCGATAAAAGGAGCCTACATCAAAAGTGAAATTACCATGTATCATATGATAACTGCCAGCTAGGAAGCCATGACAAATAAGTATGGCTTTGCCCATTTATTTTTGATAATCCTCTGAAATTCTTTATAATCTTATTGAATGAATACTAGCCCTTGTAACTCAAACACTAACTGCTGGCATTTTGAATCATTGTTCAGAGCTATTGCCCTGTGTTCTGTGGGGTGCTTTTGCATCACAATATCAGTGTTGAAAGAATCAGGGAGTTTGTGTAACTGTTGTGTAATATTTCCCCTGTCTATTTGTTTCTCAGGAATGGCCCCTGTGGATCCCAGAGAAGTATTAAAGGAGGTGGAGAATTTCTTGGGGAAAGATGGAGAGTTACGCAGCCTGGAAGGAGTCACCAAGATATTTGGGTAGGGCAGGCCTCTGAACCTAACCATGAAACACTAACCGCCCCAGCGGTGCTGCAGTGAATTCTGGGTAATGTAGTACACAGCAAGTCCATTGAGAGCTAAAGAAATTATAAAATTACTTTCCACGTGTGATTCTCCTTTTGTCTACATAAAACATGCGTTTGTAAGAATATTTAAATTATTCATTTACAGCTTGATGAAAGCATCCCAGAAGATGGTCAGTCAATGTATGTACCTCAATATCTTACTGCAGACTAAATCTCATGACATCCTTAACAGGTGAGTTGACATTTTCCTCTCCATTTTCTTTCATAAATGGTGTCTTTATTACCTAAGCAAACGTTTTACACGTGTTATAGTGAAATGAAATGATGCTTAACTTGCCCCTTGTACAAGTATGAGTACAGGTATGTAGGAATTATTTAGTTTTCTCAAATCCCATTATGCTGTCCTATGAGACAGTTCCAATCAAAAGTCTGGACACACTTGCTTTTATTGCATTTGCCTCAAGGCAATGAAGTAATACATATCAAATAATGCAACAACTGAGAGAAGGATTCAACATCTCAAAATTGTCTCAAATTTTAGACTCTACAAAATAGTCCACTCTTGGTTTGATGACAACATTGCAGACTCTTGGCATTTTTTCAACCAACTTTCAGATGTAGCCACCTGGAATGCTTCTTCAACAGTCCTGAAGGAGATTACACAAGCTCTGGGTGCAAGTTGACTACCTTGCTCTTACTCTCAATCCAGCTCTATAGGGTGTAGGTCAGGGGGACTGGGGGCCCAGTCATCTGTCACTGCACCCCATCTCTTTCCTTTTTCCTCACAAGATAATGCTTACTGTATAACTTTGAAGTGTGCTTATGGTCGTTATCTTGTTGAAAAACAAATGATTTTCAGTAGGTGTGTTCAGACGTTTGACTGGTACCGTATGTATATCCAGGTGAGAATGAAGCTTGAGGTCTGTGCACAGGGCTGGACATTTATTTGGGCCCCTTGAGCAGTTTTTGGGGTTCATGGCCTTGTTCAAGGTTTTACATTTTATTTAGTTAGGTTTTTAAAAACAGGCTACATCAGCTACAGAACTGTGTAAATTGTTCTGTCAGTTTTTGTAAAGTCCTAACTTTACAAAGTAAAACATCTGTGCAGCCTACTGGCATAGTGAGATTTAATTAGATTTAGTGAACCTGCCAACATGACCACCATCCATACTCATATTCATATGTTTGTTGTATTCATTTTATTTATTGTTTCAGTTTGCACACTATTAATTAATACAATGCTGTATATTGCCACTTCCTGCATGCAGTATTGTATTGTATTGTTTTATATTTTATCTGCACTACTTAATCGCTACTGCGGTGAAACTTTGCACACAAGTTTTTCATTCACTTGTGCAAACCAAGTGTTGATATATATAGTTATTTGATTAGATTTGTCGCGTGAACTTAGCTGTGTTTGCATTCCCCCTCGTTCCCACTAAACACTTGCATTTCCTTCATGTCATCCCAGGTTTATCCGAGTGGGAGGGTACAAGCTGCTGAATGGGTGGCTGACCTACTCGAAATCGACCACCAACACCCCCTTGTTGCAGATGATCCTTCTCACATTACAAAAGCTGCCTCTTACGGTTGACCATCTGAAACAGGTACCCTCTCCACGTGACCCTGTGTACTTACAGAGCGATCCTGGTCCTTCCCTACTGTTCATGTAATTTTTCATTTTCACACTAAGCGCAGAAGGTTGTGATTAAGAATAGGAAATAGGTCCCAAATAACATGGAAATTCAGCCTCAGTAAGCTGTCCTGTCCACCAGCACCCGTGTGTTGAAGCGTGTGGATTCCGGCATCTCTTTCAGAACAACACAGCCAAACTGGTCAAGCAGCTGAGCAAGAGTGGCGAAACAGAAGGTGAGTCAGCCGTGTGTTTGACTCCTCCCTGATTCAGCAAGATCCAGCAGTGTGGGCAGAGTGTACTAATTGTGACTGACTCATCTCCCTTAGAGCTCAGGAAGCTGGCCACGGTCTTGGTGGACGGATGGATGGCGGTGATTCGCTCCCAGAGTGTGGGAGCATCCAGTGGGACTTCCCCATCAGGTATATACAGTCTCTCGACCTCTCAGCCTCCCGTTCACTAATTTTTTCGATCGTGAGTTGCTTGTGGTTTGGGTCTCGTTTTAAGATGGCGCTGTGTGGGTGATGGTGAGTAACAGAGCTTCATTGCTCTCAGATAAAAAGAGGAAGAAAGAAGAGGGGAAATCCCGAAGTGGGGAGGTGAAGGCTGATATAGGGAAGGTTCCAGAAGAGGAGAAGAAGAAGGAGAAGCCCAAAGCACATGCCCCCAGTCATGCCAAGTTCAGATCTACAGGTCTGTGCTGGGCTTCTGCCAAGTTCCCCACAGATAACCATATCCAGGATCTCACAACCAATAAAAATGCACAAGGAATAGTAGTCATATTTTTGTAGTTATTTTTATATTTTATTGTATCAGAATTAGACGTATTTTCTTCCATTGCTCAGGTGTTCTGGGGACACTGGTTATAATCTCTTTCTGTTACCATCAGGCTTGGAAGTTGACACCCCAGGCCCATTACCGGCCAAAAAACCCCCACCTGTGCCCCAGCTAGGAGACAAGTACAGCATTAAGCCCGTCGTCCTCAAGAGGCCTAGGTAAGTAGCCTCTTATCTGTATAGGTAACTAGAAAATGTTATTGGCAGTAGACAAGAATAAAAATCTGCTCAAGGAAGCTATGTCTATGAAATGCTTCCATTTATAGAAGTCTTCTCTTAGTCCTTATATTTCATGGTGATTCAGTTTTAGGTGCCACCTAGTGGCCAAAAAGCATTAGTAACTTCAAAAATCTGTCATTCACAGTACCTCACAGTCAGATGTCCCCCTAGCGGAGAAGAAATACAAACCCCTCAACACTATGCCCAACTCCACTAAAGAGATAAAAGTCAAGATCATTCCAGCACAACGTGAGAACCTTGTCTTACTCATATTTACAGATTATTTGATAATGCTTTACATTAACTGCATGTTCATAATAGCATTTGGTGAACTTTCATAATGCATTCATTATGCATTCATAGAACATTCATGAGTGGCATGTAAGTATACCTTAGCATGTCGTAAAGCATTGCATTCATAATATTTTCAATGAACAATATACGACAGCTGCAATACACATTGATGGTGAACATTGTATAATCATGTAATGTTTGTTATTAATAAAAGTATGTTAGGATGTTACGGTATCCTTAAATGTGTTCTAAGAATGTATTATAATGGCATTATGAAAGTGCAGTTAGTGTAAAGTGTTACCGATATTTCTAATGTACTTTCTTTCCTTGATATCGTCATGTATGTCCACTGTTTAATTAATGTAATTCTTTACAGTAGATGGTTTATGCCCATTCTCCTTTGTCTACTGATAGTGTTTGACATCTAATTGACCAATGAAAAGATGTTTTATGAAGTCATTTAACTAGTATATATGTTTGTACTGGTTAATTTGTATTCATGATGGTCGTTTGTATGGATTACTTATTATCACTAATCTTAACAATTTAACATTGCTAGCTAGATAGCTGGCTAACTAACATAATTATTAATGTGAATATAAAGTGAGATTAGTTTGTATCTATAGTTACATATTTGCCTCACTGACAACAATCCATGTAAGTCCATTTAAAACATTAAACCATTCACTAATAGCTGTTTAACGATAGGTTTGTATTTATGCTGCTAAGGGTGTCTCATGACATTCATTTAGATTTATTTTGTAAGTAGTTTCTGAGAAAATGCATTTATTTTTCACCCTCCTAAAATAATAGACTTTCACTGATGTGTGTTTCTCAACGGCCAGCGACAATATATTACTGTACCTTTTGCTCTAGATAAATATAGATGAGATTAGTTGAGTTTGATCAGATGTACACTTTATTGTGTAACCCATTAAGTGTGTATTACAATTGCTTTTCTTCAGCTATGGAGTGTACGGGCTTCCTGGATGCCCTCAACTCTGCCCCGGTTCCTGGCTTTAAGATAAAAAAAAAGAAAAAGGTTCTCTCTCCAACATCCAACAAGGTGACTCCCCCACCGATGAATCAGCCCCCTCACAGTATAATGTAAATCTATCAGGATCAAGTCTTGATCATCTTTCCGTCTACTAATGTCTCTGTGTTCTGTTTGTGTAACAGTCCTGTCCACTGGAGAGCAAGACCCTGTGTCCATCCTCTCAGAACAAGCAGTCGTCACCTGACCGGCCTGCCTCCCAGACGCCCCCTCACGACCCCCCGGACCTGGAGCAGCCAGGGACGCCAGTGCCCTGTGACGACACCGAGGCCATGGACTCCGGTAAGCTTGCAAGCATTGCTGCTCTGTAGGGTGCCCATGGAGCGGGTTTTTTTTTTAGTACTGCAGAGTACCATCTGTCACCGCAGTGTGCCTCTGTAGGTGTTTCATCAGAACAGGTACACTCCTGACCAGCACTTTTAAAGGAAAAGATTGGTAGTTTTGTAGGGACCGGCAGTTTAAGTAAATTGGTGTTTTGCTGATGAATAATGTATATAGCTACTAACAAATATGTAGGTTGTTTATCAGCAGGGGGTTCAAATAAATGCTTAATGACAGCTGTGCGTGCTGGGAGAGAGACACTGTCCAACTTTATTCATACAAGGGAACAGTCTGGAGACTTCCTAACTTGCAAAAAGAAATTATGTAGTTGCAAGCTCGCTTTCTGGAAAACTATCCTGTTCACCAAAGCTTCTGAACCCTTGCAGAGGAGAAGCCTAATGCTCTTTCTGAACCCCGTGGTGAAGAGGAGGTCTTGACCAAGAAAGGGAAGAAGAGGAAGAGTGTGCGCTGGGCGGAGGAGCCACAGCTGAAGGAGTATTTCTACTTCGACCTTGATGAGACTGAGAGAGGTGAGCAGAAGAAAAGGCTGGCTTTTTTTTCCATTTGTTCTAGCCTTTAAATTTGATTTTATTTTAAATCACAGCACTGTGCAAAAGTCTTAGGCAGTCAAACAAAGTCTTTAAGGTTTTTCTTTTGGGTGGTAAGTGTATATTTGCTCAAAAAAACCCACAATTTAACAATAGAACAATATAAAATGAAAGATTTCTTATGTTCTCCAAAAAGTTTTTGGTGTCTTTTTGGATATCTAGATGAACACCGCTCCGGTTCCCAAACCTCTCCTCCCCTCTCTGCACCTCAGCCATTCCATGTACCTGTAACATTTCACCAGAAGCTAGCTTAATTAATTTCATTAGTTTAAAAAGTCAGTGAGGTATTGATTAGCATACTAATCAAGGTGTGCTAGAGATTGAGTGAAAAATACGTGGGTGTATTGGATGGTTACTGCAAATACTGATGTTATTTTAGGAGGAGTTTTAAAATGGCAAGCTGGCGCACTTTGGCTTTTACACCAATATGCAGATCATTTAAACATCATTTTCTGCCAAGACTTTTGCACAGTATTATATGCATTTAGTAGTTCCCTTTGTGAGATGTGAATGGTTCCTCAGGTTGGGGTGCACCCAGTTCCCTTATTGGTTTTCTTGAGTGCCGGGTAACTGGGGCTGTAGTGGGACCTGCTCCGGACAGTCTGATTAGTCAGCGTAAACCTAAAACTTAACGGTTGCCCGCCCACTCTCTCCTGTGCCTGTTAGTGAATGTCAATAAGGTAAAGGATTTCGGAGAGGCGGCACGACGAGAACTGATGATGGACAGGCATGCCTTCGAAGCTTCCCGGCGTCGCTCACATGACGCTATGGAAGAGATGGTAGCGTGGACGCCCCCCAGGCCGCTTACCTACTCTGGCTGCCTGGTCACCCCCGGCACGAGCAGCAGTGAGAGGCACACCCAAAAGGACCGTGAGATGGGCATTCTACAGGAGATCTTCCTGAGTAAAGAAAGGTAACGTCATCTGACCTGCCTGGCCAGGCCATCGGTGGCCTACTGCCACTGTCACAGCAGGAAACATCCACATATCATGATGGTTAATCCGGATATTTAGACCTTAGTCTGTATCAAAGTTATCAGCACCAGAGCAAAAGACATAACTACTAAAATGATGGAGGTGATTGTATTGGATGATCAGCCGTTTTCCAAAGTTGAGGACAAGGGAATTCGTCAGTTCATTTACTACTTGCTACAGTCTCCTGAGTTGGTGCTACTTTGCTGATGTCTCACTGCCTGAATTATATAATGTGGTTTTTACACACATTCATAAGATCATAAGAGGTGATATCACGAACATCAGTTTCTCCTCTAATATTAGGTAAAAATATGTTAACATCGATATTGGCCAAAATTTCAACATCATTACACCACTAATTATTACACTTCTGAACTCTCGCGATGGGTTGACATCCTTCTGTATGTATAGGAGAACAGTGAGCAGGAACAGCAGCTTTGTAATGTCTGTGACAATGTGTCGAGGCTGTATGGTTGAGTATGCTGCTGTTTTGTAAATGTTTCCCCGCCGATGTCCCCAGCGTGCCGGACAGTCCCCAGGAGCCAGATCCAGAGCCGTATGAGCCTGTGCCGCCCCGCATCATACCCCTGGATGAGGTTGGTCCATATGCCACTCTTGTATGCTTGTACGCTTCCTCTGTCTAAGGATTATGTAAGAGTGCAGCGCTTCACCGGCATCCTTTCTGCAGGACTCCGGCTCGGCGGAGGAGCCCTTCCTGGAGGCCGCAGATGCGTCAGGGTCGGCCAGCTACCACACCGGGGCCGCCGAGGGCTCCAAGCTGCCACCCGTCTTGGCCAACCTCATGGGCAACTTGGGGAGCGGGGCGCTGGGCTCCCAACAGCAGGGGGCATCGGCTGTCAACGTGCAGGAGCTGCTCACGTCCATCATGGTGAGGCGGGTGGGGGCACTATTATTATTTATCACCTTAGTTTGTTTGCTCACATTTTCATTCTTAAAAGTTTAAGAATGTTTGTGATGTTCTAGATGTTAAACCCAGATGCACCAAAGGCTGGATACGTATCTTCAGAGTTTTAAGGCCTAGTTTTGTGAACTCCTTTATCCTGAGAGATGCAGTTTGTGGATTGTGTTGCCATGTCAATGGTGTGCTGTGCCTGACTATGCCTCTCCCTGCTTTCAGGGTGCACCGAGCAACCAGTCGGCCGAGGACCTGATCAAACAGCCCGATTTCTCTGACAAGATAAAGCAGCTTCTCAGCTCCCTGCAGCAGAGCCAGCCCCAGGCCCCCGCCGCCGCAGCTCCCCCAGGTACGCGCATCGCCCCCTGCGTGTAGAGGTCACTTGACAGGGTCCCACTTTCATTTCTGTCTTAAAAAATACCACACCAGACTCATCAACTTTGACAGCTTTTTTGCCAGTGTTTTATTCTCAGATAGGGGAGCAAAATTTCTGCAGTGAATAAATAATAGAGTTATCATATTGAGGCTTTTATTGCTTTTTTAATTGATTTTTCATAGAAATTCAGGAAGAACCATGTAATGCTCATATAGGCTAGTACATTTATGTGATGCAGACTGAAATTATCTTTTCTCCCCCCATACCCGCCACCCCCGTGTGTGTTTTGTCTGTGTTGCACCTTGCTGTCACCAGTGAGCACGGGCTTGCTCGGTCACGGCCCTGGCATGGGCATGGGCATGGGCATGGGCATGAACATGAACGCAAACATGAACATGAACAGGAACATGTCCGCACCCATGAACGGAGGCTACCCCCCCAATAACCCACCGGCTGGCGGCCGCTTCCCCCACCCGCCACCGCCACCGCCTCATGGCCACGGGCCCCCCTTCCCTCCTGGCGGTGGGGGCCCCAGGACGATGGGCCCACCACCTCCTCAGGCACGCGGTGGAGACGGCGGAGGCTACTGGGGGGAGGAGCCCATGAGGGGAGGTCCCCACCGAGGAGGAGGTGGAGGGAGCCACTTCCATCGCGGCAGGGGGGGCCGAGGAGGCGATTCCGGGTTCCGCGGGCGTGGCGGACGCGGCGGCGGCCCCCAGCAAGACTCGGGCTTCCGAGGCCAAGGTGGACGAGGGGGTGGTCCCCAGCAAGACTCCGGCTTCCGGGGTCGAGGAGGACGGGGTGGAGGTAATATTACTTCACATTGTGGCATTTCACTATTCCGCCTACAGAGAAGTAACATTGCTGCAGGTGTGATTCTGGCTAATCTGCTTCTTTCTTTCAGACATGTCCAAGAGGCCTGTCTGTCGGCACTTCATGATGAAAGGAAGCTGCCGATACGAAAGCAATTGTGCTTTCTACCACCCCGGCGTGAACGGGCCTCCGCTGCCCTGAGGCCCTTTTTTGGACAGTTATCTCCTTGCTGGCACAGCTGGATGCATGCTGAGGAAGGGAAAGAACTTATTTAGGTAGCTCCGGGCCCCCTGCTCCTGTTTGGGAGAGAAGATGATGGACAAACGCCACTTCAGACGTGCGTCAGATTACTCATCGGTCAAGAGACACATTTAAACATTTCAAATCATCGGAAAAAAACTTTTCATTTTGCTAGTTTTCCTTTCGAATTTCTTCGAGTGCAATGGCACGATCTTTATTTTGTTGTCTTTCCTATCCCTGCCTCAAGAAGAATTACGTAAAGCCTGAAAGGTAATCCCCCAAATCCAGAATGAATCATTTGGGTTGATTACAGCAAAAACATTTGGTTAAAGATTACTTGCTAACCACTTTTGCAGTAAGGAGTGATGTCCATCTGTATCTTATTTTTGAAGTGTTACTGTCCCACAATTTCTGATCCTGATTGAGCACAGCAGCCTCGATTGAGATGTTTGTATGTTGGTGACCGTTATTTCTGTAATATTCAAGAAAATGAGTTGTGATACCAAATCTTCAGAGTTGTGACGGCCAGTCGGGGTGACTGGGTCTGGGACCAGCAGAGCAGGCTTCAGTGTCAGGCTGCTTTGGACTTGAGGTGCTCTTCCTCATTTTGAAGAAAATGCATTGAAACTAAACACTCTCATCTCATTTTCATCCTGACCACGTATTGAACTGCACAGGTCTTGCCTGTCATTCCATCCATGATTCCTTTTGTGGAACATCAGAATTTTCACCTTCTAGGTGTTAATCTGTCATCAGCACAGAACAGAAAAAACTGTACAGATTCCAATAAAGCTCGCCTTTTCTGTTAGAGATAATGTCCTTAAGGTATAGACCCAAAGTATAAGCTAAAGAACACTGAACGCTAAGAGGCTAGTATTACAATGGGCTGGAAAGACCAATAGTGTATTGAAACCACTGTTCTGCCTACTTAAAGTTTTTAAATGGTAAATATATGTGTCAGTTTTAACAGTTTTGTATATCAGACAATGCTTAGTATTTTTTTTTTTTAATAGGCCAGCTTTGATGCAAGCATGTAACACTTCGATATGGCTTTGTGGAACCAGGCAGTGTTTACCTAGTTATGCCCAGGTAACCATGCCTGTCTGGGAAACTAGTCAATTGTTTTCTGTGAAAACATCAGCATTCTTGTCTCATGTGGGACTGTAACTATTTCATTTTTCCCCTGATTTTTTTTTTTTGTATGTATCGGCTAGTAGGATTTTGATGTCATGCACATGCCGTTTGGTTTGTATCAGGTTGTGGGTTGTACACTGCAGCATAGACACCCATTTACATGCAACTCTTTGTTGGCCTGCAGATTTTTTTATGTCAATAAATGTTGATTGATTAAAGACTATTTTTAAATCTTGTCTGATCTGTTTGTCTTTTTACATTATATTATAATTCAATTCTTGAATTCAATTTTGATTTGTGTTCTATGCATGCAGTGATGACAATGTTCATGCAACTATCAAGCAATCAAACAAGACCGAAGCACCGTGTAATGTTTCAATTTACTCTGTAAGCGGAAATGCAAGGAAATTGTCCTGTACAACCTGAGTGCATGTGTATCTAGCCACGCCTAGCTCTAACCACTCACTGAGTACAGGGTTATGCTGAACCTGGAACCTGTTTCAGGATGCATAGGGGACACCCTGGATGCCCTGTTCTTAGCTGCATTTAAAATATCAGTCACTTTAATTGCATTGCAGAGTTTTAGCTACAGAAACCATTTCAACAACAGTATGACAAGTGGTTTGCTTTACAATGAGATTGCATTCTCAGTCGAAAATTTCTAAAACGTTAATATATGTATTGAATGTCATATGATAACACTTGTTCCCAATAACTGAACAGAGATGAGGAAACACTGGAATTTCTTGGGAAAAGCACAGTTGGCTCATTGCATTGTTAAGGGATAGCTGAATGTACGCTGAAGACAACCGTGCATGAAATCCATGGATTCTTTTTCGTGTTCTGATGGTAATGAACAAATGTCGCGTGATAGCGCACATAAAACCAAGTGAACAAACTGGCAAGCCACATCAACAGCAATAGGAATAGGAAGTTTTACCCCTGTTTGTGGCCATGATAGAAGAAATCATGGTCCAAATTATGCAGAAATGGTGAAGCGGGAGCTGCTGCCTGATTCAGCCTTTGTTGGTTTGACTAGCATTGGATGTCTAAAGGCAAACCTTAATAATTTAGGGATACACATTTATATTTTTACATAGCTTCTCGCTGGTTTTTGGCATTCCAATAAACATCAAACATCGTAAGTCGTGTCTTGATTATTAGTAAATGCCAGATAACTACTTGTAAATGATGTTTTAGACACCTACACTTATTTCTAAATACTTTATAAACTCTGTATATGCTCACTGGCTACTTCATTAGGTGCACCTTTCTTTTCATAACTGCTTTAAGGGTGGAGAAGTTGTGTGTTTGAAGAAGCTATTCTGCACACTACTATGACAATGAGCTGTGTTGTACCTGTGGCCACCTTGTTAACTTTCAAGAGTCTGGTCATTCTCCTCTGGCCCCTCTTGTTTGTGACCCACAGAACTTCCACTGACTGGATGTTTTTTGTTTATTGCACTATTTTCTCTTAACGCTCCACACAGTAGTGTGTGAAGATGCCAGGAAGGTGGCTATCTCTGAAATGCTGCAACCACCATATCTGGCACCATAAACCATATTCAAAATCACTTAACGCTTAACTTAGACATTCTGATGTTTAGCCAAACAGTAAGGGAACCTCTTGACCCAGTCTGAGTGCTGTATGTATTCAGTTGTAACCACATGAATTGCTGTCTGGAGGAGCAGGCTGTGTGAGCAGCAGGCGTACGTTATAAACTGCAAACTGATAGTAGATTGGGTATTCTACCTTACTATGTTACTCATGGCATTTCTAATACGCACTTCTTTTACTTTTAATTTTATGTGATGAAGAATGAAAGTACAAGAATACTGATTACATTTGACACCGTATATACGTTGTATACATTTGACACCGTATATACGTCTTAGTTACTTCAGCTTCCGTTCATCATGGTTATATCTCTGTATAGCAGTACCAGGAGCTGTGTGCGAGCAAAAATGTGTTCTGTCTGGGGGGTCCCTGAGGACCGGGCTGGGAAACGCTGCTGTAAAGCATGTCACAGTTTCTCTTTCATGCCTGAAGTGAATTACATATCAGAGCCTCATCAGTCTACCTTTCAGATGCTTATGCTGGTGTGGGTTGTGCAGGGGCTTGGAGCCTATCCCAGGCAGCATAACATACCAGACATGGGGAACACATACACCTGCTTGCACCCACTCACAATCACACAATGTGTGCAACTTAGAGACACCTGTCTACCTAAATGCATGTGTTTGGATTGTGGGAGGAAATTTGCAGGAACTGGGGGAACATGCAAACTCCACATTGAGGGTATGAGTGGGATTCAAACACTGGAGCAAACAAAACTGAAGTCTGATTTTTATAGAACATGTCATTTGGATGTCACTGGGAATGTGCTTACGTTTCAGGTCCTTATTGAAGCTCTGAAAGCTCTAGTCCAACTTTCACCCAATCAGGAAGTTCTCACAGTGTTTGATGTCCAGTTAATAATGTGGGTGGATGTATAGAAACACCTGGAGACCTAAGCACCTGCTGTACAGGATCCTCCTCCTAAGATCCTGTTGCCCCGGGAGGGGCCCTGACCCTGGTGGCCTCTCCTGCACACAAATGGGAGGGGCCCTTCCAGACATCTTGTTTCCTCAAGCAAATATTGACCTGGTTCTTGGCCAGCTCAGCCCTGAGAATGAAGAAGGGATGGGTGCCAAGGACAGCTCAGCATTCCATCAAAGCTGACTCCACTCTGACCCCCCGGAAACCCAGGGTCTTATCATAGGGTACGATGGGTGATCCCCCAGAGGAGTGAATTTGCTGTATACCCCACTTCCACCTTCCTACCATCTCTCTGGCTAGGGAGCCCAATGATTGGGAAGATTTGTATTAGCTTGGGTGCAATTTTATTCAGTTTTTGTGACACAGTAGTATTTCAGAAGTATGGAGTCCAAAGTGTACAATTGACATAGCTGAGAAGGTGGTGGTACATCCATTTCCTGTGGCATAGTGAATTTTATAGTTAATTCAATTATAATTAAAAATGTGAGTTATAATAATAATAATAATAATAATAATAATAATAATGCAAATAGAAAAAAATGGGTTCATACAATTTACTTTTAACAAATTAAAAAAACATACATAAGTCTCTGTTTGATCTGAATTACAAAATTATTCCTTCTGGGGGGAGGTTATGGAATCCAGGCATGTGCTACAATGTTATAACAAAAGGTGGGGTACAGAGACATTGCTTGCTTTACAGGAGCTTCTTGATGGTGTTTAAATTTATATTCAGTATGTGGCTTCTCACTATATCTCTGAGCCAAGGATAAGATTTCAGCTGTAGCTTTGCATTAACCTGTCAAAGGTACAAAACTTGCCATTTGTTATTTAATACACCAGAAAGTAATCTGGTCAAAAATCAAAGAATACGTTCATTAGACTATCTGTTTTTTTAAGCAAAGACCATAGTTTTTTTTTAGAAACTTCCTGTTCGAAAAACTTCAGGCCACATTCATTTGCATTGCAAGTGTTATTGTTTTCTGGGTGAGCAGAGAGGCCAGCAGCATAGTAAAAAGGGTGTTGACCTTGTTCATGGCTCTGTAAATAAATCCACCCATTTACTAACCAGATCACCCCAAGTAAGTGAAAATGAGCTAGCGGAATGTTTACTCACATCTCCATGGTGACAGGACAGGAAGCCTGCAAGGCTTCTGGCTGTTGAGAAACCTGCTATAGCCACTTTTTTCATTGCTAAAAGCTTTCAGCATATTGACTTATTATGGCACACCTAAACAACCAGAAATAAAATGCTTCTAATGGAACAAATATTCTTCTTGTTATCGACGTTTGATGAAAAATTATCTTTCACGTCATACATTTATAAATGACTTTACTGAATGCTGTAGAGTGATGTCCACTATATCTAAGAACTGGGCCTTCATAACTTGCCCATACAGATATGAACAAATTTGAACAGACTTAGAGTAAATTTGAATAGATTTGTATAGATTTGTGATAAATGAAGTAGGTTCTCACAAGTATCTGAAAATCGGTTTGAGCCAAACCGTTCTAAACATCACAGTGCTTGGCTTGTGACCATGGTAGAGTGAGTTTCATGAAATGTGTGACTGTGAGAATCATTTTCTGTGCTTCAGTGAGTTACACGACAGCTCTTTGGCCTCCAGGCTGCCTGTTTTCTCCGTGTCCCTGCATTTACACTGACTGTCCCTGTGTGAAAGCTACCCATTCTCTGATATGCATGCAGTGATGACAATGTTCATGCAAACAAGACAATATGTTTGGTTGCACATATTTGTATTTTTGTGTATCACTTTCCAAGAAATGTAAAAAATATTTAACAAGGATTATGTTTGATTTTATCTTTAATATTAATTCTGATAAATTAAGGTCTAATATCATGATTCTCTTTCCTTGTTGAAAACTGAACTATGGTCATATTTGAAATACCTGCAAATGAAAACATCGAATTTATGGATCTGAGGTTAACCAATGATAAAAAGACTAATCATCTTTTTGACGAATCAGAAGCTGGCATTATGCTTACCTGTCCTTGGACTGAGGCCAACACAACACTCAAATTAAATCTTATCAAGAGTTCTTTTCAAAAGATGATGATCAGATCCTCCAGATTATTATTAACATAAAACTGCTGTAAATAGATTGATGTACATGTTTCAGCCACAAATTGGGCCCAGTGTTTTCATTGGTGGGCTGTACTTTGAAATTTAAAGTGACGGAATGGTTTTTATTTTCACATTCCAGTATGGGAGGGGGTGTGGCCAGTAGGTGTATAAATCAGGCAGAAGGTGAGTAGTGGAGGAGAGGACACCGCAACCTGGAGCAAGCACCTGAATAAAAAACAAGGTAACTGGCACAGGAGAGAAATAGAGAAGCTTTCATTATACAAAATCAAGTGTCATTCATTCTGTGACTGTTCCTCACTTTCTCTTAGAACTGTCATGATTTTTCCTTTTTGATCATTTAATTTGCATTTACTCTTTGTGTGTGGATTTCATTTATGTGTCATTCATAATACCAATGTTCCATGTGCTCTTCATGCTGCAGGGTTGCCTTGGACCACATTGTTAAGAAAACATGCATATACTGTATGTGACAGCTATCACAGCGTTTGTTTGTTTCTTTGTTTTAGAAAGTTGCAAGAATGATTAAGATGCTGATGTCTGTGCTCTTGGTCCTGATGACCATCTCCTCCTCGCTGGGAAAACCAGAGAAGCCTGTACCCAAGAAGCCAAAGCGGGTCCCCCAGACCCTGTCCAGGGGTACGAGCTTCCCCGACACTGTGGCCATAGGGCTACCTCTCCTCTTACACAATGGTGTCCAGATGGCCAAAATCCTGGCTTGATCTTCCACCATGCAGTGATGTACTCTGTCATTTCTCCCTAGGGTGGGGAGATGAACTTATTTGGGCTCAGACTTACGAGGAGGCTTTGTACAAAGCCAAATCAAGGTAAACCTTGTTATAGAGCTAACAAAATGCAAGATACTTTTATGACCATGCTGTACTACTATATTAACTATTTGTGCCTTTGCCATTGAAGCAACAAGCCCCTGATGGTCATCCTTCATCTAGAAGATTGCCCTCATAGCCTGGGTGAGGTACCATAACAAACCCTTATAGGATATTGAATGAGACCCATTAGCTTTTTTGCTGATTGATTACAGTAAATTAATCTTTACTTATCAGTGTTCTCTGTACTCCATACAGATGGGCCCTTGTGTTAAAGGGCAAATACAGGAACAAATATTTTTTTCACTAGCAATCTGTTGAGTCTGGCTAACCATAGAAGAAAGCAAAGAATATTATTATCATTGCAATCCAAGCCACAGCAGGCTTAATTGATTATAACAGGCTGAAAATAACAGGATGCAAATCATGATGAATATTATGACTATATTTCCAAGCTCATCGTTTTACAGCCTATGAATTTTTGAATGATGTTAATAAATAAAATGTTTTGTGTTGTTTGTTTGCATTTAGCTTTGAAGAAGGCCTTTGCAAATGATAAGGAGATCCAGAAGATTGCTGATGAAGACTTCATTCTGTTGAACCTCATGGTACGTTTCATTTCATACAGGTAATGAAAAGGTTGAAATATATGTAACAAATACTTGAGACTTACTGGAAGCTTTAGTGTTACAAAAATGAAAATGTATATCCCATAAACGCAGCATCATTTACTGCAGAGAATAAATTCCAAGAGGAATGAGCTGCTTCTCGTTTATGGTGTTAATAGAATTATACAAGAAACTGTTACTTTAATAAGGATTTTCATACTTTTACCAGTACGAAACTACCGACAAACACCTCTCTCCTGATGGCCAGTATGTTCCCAGAATCCTTTTCGTAGGTAAGCAATAAAGCTGTCTTTTGTCTCCATGACCCTGTCCAGGGAAACTGTAAGTAAAGAATTCTGCATTATGTGAAATGGTGACAAAATGATTTTGATAACTTGTTAAAAGCAGGTTGCATTTTCAACGCCCTTGAAATATCAGTATTCCTTTTCCAAAATAGTTTCTCTCTTGTGCACTGCCTGCAGACCCTTCCCTTACCGTCAGGGCTGATATCACAGGCAGATACTCGAACCGTATGTACGCATACGAGCCTTCTGATCTGGAGCTCTGTAAGTATCACCAGTTTGATTGCCTTTCTGTTTAGACACAGACCTAAAATTCTGAATGGTACAAAAACTATTCAACACACTTTACAGACAAGAGATAAATTAAACATGTATCAGACATTTTTTGTTTTTTTTTCCTCCCTTCTCCTTAATTAGTGCTCAATAACATGAAGAAGGCCAAGAAACTGCTGAAGACAGAGTTATGACTTGTGGGTTTTGCTTCATGACCTTTGACCCATGACCTCTGTGCTTCAGTGTCCTGCACTGTATGAAATGTTTGTTTACTGAAGTAAAACCAAGCACTGAAAGTTTGTGTCTTTAGAGTCAAAGGATATTTCCTTTAAAGGATTATCTTATAATTGTTATTTCTTCATTTTAGAGCCTCATGTAATCAGCTCTTCCTCTTGTTTTGTCTGTTTAATAAATGCTTAATTTAAAAAGTACATGGCTGTGGTTTGTCTTTAATTTCATTGACACTTCTGTAAGCAAATGTGTTACAAGGGAGATGCAGGATATTGATCTCTTGAAATATTTCTGAAAGGACATGAGCCACCTCAATCTTGCCCTGTGTCTCGAGTTCCTTCTTAAATCCTGTTTAGGGGCTGCTGTGCTGTGCGGGTTGGATCTGAGGCTTATGAGGAAGCGGTGTGGGGCTGACTGGTCGGACAGCCTGTTGACGGATTGTCTAGATAAGCAGACTCCAAACAGTAGAGAGTGGAGCACTGCTTCATATCCTGTCGTGACTGGAAGAATATGGGCATTTTCCTGCTTTCCCAAGTAGCCTAAGAGTCAGTCTCTTCAAAAGGCAATTTCTGTGCCCTGGCTTCAGATGAAATGTTAACAAAACAAACTAATTAATTCTACTTTTATCTCTTCAAAACCCCCTAAGATACTACATATATGCTCATTATTTTTGTACAACTAGATACGTATTGTACAATTTCCACTATTCACTTGCTGTATAATATTAATAATATTAAAAACAAAATAGCGTGTCATTGCATCCTGACCTTAAGGTCTGTCACATGATCGATTATTGACTTACACTACAGTAAACAAAGCTGCCTGAAGTACCATTGTCATACATTCTATAGGACACGTGTGTTCTGTATGCCTATTCCCAAAATATATTCATCACCAGATAAAAAATATTATATTAATTCTATAAGTGAAATTAATAAGTGAATTTGTGAAGTATGATCATTTTCAAGTACATATTTATTTCAAGATTCAGCTTAATCTTCCAGATCTCTACTATTCCATGAATTACTAATAATCTGTTTACCTAAGTCACTTAAATATGCGATGTGAAGGTCCCAACACCTGGATCATGAATTCCAGGTCATTCTAACTGCATTTAATGTTTGCTTGCGATGTTGTACAAACCTATCCCCAGTCTTTGTCTGGCAAATGCTCATTAACCAGCCTGTGCCAAATCTCTGTAATCTGAAGGCAGGCTGCCCGGAGAGTTGTGTGTTTGAGGAAGGTGTGTCAAGTTGCACGATGCTGTCGCTTAAAAGCAGGCCTGCCTTTAGCACTTACACTTGGCCATCTATCTTTTACGACTGGAACAGGGAGACTGATTACTCTGGTGAGACTGTAACCTGAATCTGAGGTCATAGTGATGCAAACGTTTCCGGAAAAGGCAATCATTTCACAGCACAGAGGCCATCGTCTTATACTGAGTCATTAGGAAAACTAGAAAATCAACCAAGATTCACTGCAGTTCGTCCAGAGCAAATTTCACTGCTACAGTGAGCAGAATGGAGAACATGCCATTGATAAATGCAAAACCTATATACACATGCAAAAGAAAGTTCCCAGCTAGTTTTATTCCATAATACAAGGGTTTACAAATGCAGTTCACAGAACCAGCTGACATCAGCATGCACATTTTGCAGGGAGGGGGCATGACACACCAGGACCAAATGGACCCCTCCAAAAAAGTGAAGTGAAGAGACTGACCACCCCTATGATAAATGTGGGCCATTACAAGCATCCGCCAGTTACTGGTTTCAGTCTAATTTGCCACTACAGCTACAGACTGACTGGTCATTTAACTATGAGAACTCATATACCTTCTTTTTTAGAACACATTTACAGCAGGTATTTCAGTACATGAGTTATTGTCATACGATTATAACACCTTAATACTCATATGAGCAACCAACTTAGTCTTAGGAGTAGCTATAATTTCCAAAGTAGCATTCACTGTTAAACACAAAAGAAAATCAAGGAAATTAAACTGATATTGAGTATTGCTATAGATTTATAGCTGGAATGCAGCTATAACACAAAAAAATCACTACATTACAATATAACCCTACGGTCAAGCCTTGTACATGTATGCTGGAGTGTGTGCTAGCAGAGTAAAAGCAGGGAAAATCCACGACACAGAACACCGTAAAGTCAGTCATATATTTAAACATCATCACGGAGATCACAGAACTGATCACTTCATCTTTGCTGCAGTTGTTTTGTTCTAAAATGCCACTATTGCTTTATTTTACATTTTAATCACACTGAAGCCCTTGTGCAAGAATTAAATACAAAATTTGACAAGCACAACCAAAAACAGGAGATGCTTTATTTTAAAAGCTAAGACCAATGATTAAAAATATAAATGTGAAACTGGTTAATTAACTATGATGAAAAAGAGATAAAATTAGAAACAACTGAGGATCATTATAACAGCTTCAGTAAATACAGTACGAAATGTCGAGAAATGCCCACTTTCTTCATATGATTTGTCATGTCATCTGCAAAGGTGATCATTTTTTTCCCCACAAAAATAATGCCCAGAGGTCCCAATATGGTAAATTTTTAAATCCCAAAAACCTATTCAGAGGAAGGCACTTGGATTTGATCGAGGGTCTCTCTGATTTCGATACCTGTGCGTCAACCACACGCCCAAAATCTGAAAGAGAAAGCAGGCCTAACTTTTCACTTCATTCTTAGCACAGTAATTGAATTTGGGTCACAGTGGCCGACCAACCTCACAGCCAAACCAAGGCCGAATCCAGGCATGGGCAAACTAGGCAGCTGCCCCTATCGGCACAAGGAGACCCAGAGAAAGCCATGGATATATATACACACACGCATATTTATACTGTATATATGGCTGGCTCTGGCCCCTAAATTACATGTGTTGTGGAAGAATTTTCCTGGTACGGAGGCCTTCCAAATAAAGATTTTCCTAGGACCCCTGAAAAGGTATTCCGGCTCTGAGCAGACCCACCAGAAGTGCATCATCAATCACTTTAACCCTGTAAGTTGCCAATTAGGGTGGGGGAAGTAGGGGTTGCCTGGGACCCTTGCATTTGCTAGGTTTTTTCTTACACCTACAACAGGAGTTTTTGTTTCTTTTCTCAGTTGTCCTGTAGTTTTCTGTACTACCTTTTGATATTGTATAACACAATACAGCTGTTTTGTTTGTTTCATGCAATTATTATTTATGTTTCCAATCAGCATAATACGTATGTTTGCATATTAACATCATAGTCATGATGGGGTGCCAACCCATCACAGGGCACACTCACACACCATTCACACCTACGGGCAATTCGGTAACTGCAATTCACCTTAGCATGTTTTCAAACAGTGAGGGAGAGCAGAGTACCTGGAGAAAACCCCACAATGACACCAGGAGAACATGCTAACTCCACATACATGGAACCCTGGTGGAGACCTGAATCCAATAGTACTACCACTGCACCACTGCATTAAAATCATTTTAAAATCAAATTTTGTTAAATCATTAAAATAAGTTATTTAAAAGGATAAATATTAAAGATACATTAGCTGACTGGTGGATTACCAGTTATCCATGTTGACGGTTATATGCGTACTCAGAAAAACGGTTACCAATTTGTACGTTTTATTGTCACTGGGGCTGTACCCTCAATGGTCTGCCAATTGTACCCTTAGCTGTAGGTAACTGTACCTTTTAAGGTACAGAAATGGACTCTGAGGAACATCCCCAAGGTATAAACAACATTACTGTACTCCCAATGGTACAAAAATATTCCTCAGAGTCCATTTATAATTGGCAGACCCTTGAGAGTACAGCCCCAGAGACAAGCAAAGGTACACAGCAATATCCTTTTTTCTGAGAATGTGGCGATAAGTGTATTTCTTACTGGATCACTCTTCCTGCTAACAAGATATGAGCCGGTGAACCACCAGGGTGCAACACCCACCTCGGTGAAGCTGAAGAACAGGCCTACTCCTCCCACGAAGCGCAGCACCTCCTCGGCATGCTCCTCGATCTTGGCCTCGCACGGGCTGCACTGGAGGTTGTGGAAACAGGCCTGTGGAGAGAGAGGAAGCAGCGGGCAGACGAGGATGAGCCTCAAATCGTATGTCAATGCGGAAGAGGCTGTTGGTCCAAAGAGATGCGCAAACAAATGTCCCCCAAGCAGAAGCTCCAGCATAGTTTATGGACTGAAAAAACGGACTATGAATGGCATTGCATAGAGCTGTGGATATTTCTTACCGCATCGCATGTCCTGTTGTAGTCGACGGACGAAAACCCACAGCAGTCGAGAGTTTTCTCTACGTCTCTCTGCATGCTTTCAGAGTTGTTCCAACCCACCTCCAGCAGCTGCTCCTACAATGCAGGGACAGATTCTTCCATACATTCGTAACGCACTGGTTAAGCTAACAAATAACATGAAATACGGAATCACTTTATTCTAAAGCACTTTCTTTACACCAGAGGCTGCTTGTTACGAGGTATACCATTTCACCAAAATAGGTTGCTCATATACACTGCAGATGTACCTGTTGGTCTTTATTTATTGTTAGGGAAGCACAAGACACTGATATCTGCACCACAAACACCAGGAAAAGGATGATCATATACTGGGTCCAGAGTCAAGGAAGCTCCACAAGGTAGCATTATGAAAAACACAATATATTAGTCACTGCTGTGCTGTACAAAGCAAGCATGTTATTGCGATTCAAAGCAGTTCTGAGTAAATTATCCCCAACGGTACAATAACAATATTCATTCTGGGATCAGAAGCTGATTTAAGGCGAATGCTATTCGTTCTATAGCCCTAGCTACCCCATGAGGGCAAAACGGAGCAAAATAACTTTCAGGTAGATAAGTTCCCTCTCACGTATGTAATGACGGTTTGTCAATAACTTGGCAACATGTCCACTCTGCCCCCAGCCCATAAATATACATAAGAACAAGTGCAATATAAAAAGAAACAACAATATCTTTAAAAAGAAAGCAAAATGTTAGATGGGACAAACCCAGGAAAACATTACTGAAAGTTCCATTCTCCATACTTTGTTCAGAAATTAACCTCTAACATACATATGTATTAACTTGAAAATGTTTCTATAGCACTGAAACTGATTCAGATAAATGCTAAAGCCCATTAGAGATGTCCGAATAAGTAAATAAATATTATTTGTCCATGTGAGAATTAATAACTTCATTACATAATGCAGAGAAGAATTTCTGATTTTTCTAACAGATATTTAACTAAGAAGAGGCCATGTTTGCAGCACTCTTCCTAAATTAAGGAATGAGTACAGAATAATTTCTCTACTGAGTATCTTTTGCTGTTATGCATTTCAGTGGTGATGAAGTCCTTGTGGTCAAGCCTTTCGCTCCAGCGCTAAGGATACGAAGAAGAGCAGGACCTGATGGTGCTTCACGGCCCCAATGAGCCCCACCAGCGCCACGACGAAGAGGAAGGTGCCCACTCCGATCATGCCGCCCACTACTTGGAAGCTGGAGACCAGGCCGAACCATTTTCCCCAGGTGGCAACACCGATCACAAGCAGGCTCACCATCTGAGGATGGATGTAGGATGGTGAGATGCTGAGGAGAGGCACTTTACCGCGTCGGACTCATATTTCACCCTGCATAATCACCGCATAGCGATTTGGCGAGAAAATCAACTCCTGCATAAAAAATACATTCAAGAAGAATGGTGGGGAAGGCGAGGTAAAAAACACAAAGGAGGGCGCATTATGTGGATGGAAAAAGGAAGGGAGAGAGGGAGCAGAACGAGAGGAAATACAGAAATAGGAGACAGTGGATAGACTAAAGCAGTGCCTTTAAGCCGATAGGAAGTTTTTGCACTTAAGAGGTGATTTAATTGCACATGCCACTGTACTTAAAAAAGTCAACAGCAAAAGTGAGCATTGCATTAACTCAGTGACAACTTACAAAAACAACTTTGAGTTTATGCTTTAGAAAAAAAATATTATAATTTAACAGCCTGCTTAAGGATACTACTGAAGTTTAATATGAAAGGGAATATCTGCCAATTAGTGTTGTACATATAAGAAGTCCACCCAAGGGCCAATGAACCCAGCATAGGTGCAGATTGATAGTCCACATATAATAATATAATATATAGTCTACTATATATAATCACTCTGCACCTATACTAGGTTTAAAGGCCCTTGGCTGGACTTGGCCTGAAGTGGGAACGGTGCAAATCATCATTATATATTGTTTTCCTTTAACTAGCCATGATCCGGGTTTGCTTCAGGAAATACATCTATCTTAGCACGAGAAATGAGTCAAAGTATCAACATCCTCGTCACCTACACTTGCGTTAACCTTTAAGAAAAGTAAAATTATTGTTGTCCATATTTTCATAAAACAGTAAATATAGATAAGACACTTAAACAAAACTGAACAAAAGTTTACATCTAGAAAAATGTCTGTCCTGTTAGAAAGCTGCATTTTGTACCGTTTTAAAATTTATTCAAATTCAGGTGCGAAAGAATTAAATACAGGGAATCGCAAATACAAGGCTTTAAAGCACAATTTACTCCATGTACACCTGTAAACAAAAGAAATACTTCCATAATATAGAAATATGCACGAAACTCTATCATTTATCATTCCATATGGTAATTTATAATACAGCAAACTTACCACGTAAAGAATGTTGAGAGCGCACAGCGCATTTTTAGAACAGGTAAAACCTCCACACACCATTACGTATATATGGAAATATTTTCAAATTATTAGAAAACAGCAGCAGTTTCAGAATAAAATGCAGGCACCAGTCGGTCACCGGATAACTGCTTTGACGCCCAGCTATAGGAAACGGGAAGAGCGCTTCACTCCAGCAGGGGAGCCGAGAGGCAGCGCTGATTGGTCCGCCGAATCTGCACCTCCTCGGTATTCAAAGGACACTTGCTTTTATTTACGCTTAATTTATTTGAGCAGACTTTGAGCCATATGACATACAGTTTTAAGAAACCAGGGTCCAACAGTGTCTAGAACAATCGGAATTAAGGGTCTTGCTCAGGGACCCAAGCCTGAAATGACTTTTCTAACCCCGGGATTTGAACCAGCTACCTTCCGATCACGGGGACAAGATCTTAACCCGCAGCGGCGCAAACCGCCCTAATATGAACTAACGGCCATTTTTCGAAGATTTATAACTGTAGACACGTAACATGTAAAAAAAAAGATAAACCTTCCGGAATATTTTGTTTTTTTAGTTATGGCGTTTAATTTTTATCCAACCAATATTGGTGAAGCATAATTTGGAAAAACAACTAATCCTATTACTAATGTTCATCACAACGAACAACAACAAGGTAGTGTAGCATGTCTTAAACGGCAAGCGACAACATGGATTTTCGGCAGGAGGGTGACCTCTTGTGGCAAGTTTTTTTTCTTACAAAATTCTCGCAGTTTTCTAAACCTATTTAGAATTTTGTGTTTGAAAAAAAAACAAGTACAGTGGCGCAGAGGGAAAAGTAGTTGCCTCACTCTTCTGTGCCTGTGGCGTCTTCCTTGAGATTTTAACCTGAGATATTATTACTTAAATCAATCAATCAATCAATTTTATTCTTATATAGCGCCTTTCACGACAGAGTTGGCCCGAAGCGCTTTACATGACATTGAGAGATAAGAAAAAGGGAAAGGACAAATTGACAAAAGAAAGAAGGAAGGCCAGATAA
>JAAGVU020000129.1:16766930-16800988 GCA_011763525.2 Mormyrus iriodes
GTCAGTTTTTTGAGCATTTAATAATAAGAAGTTTTCAGCCATCCAGGTCTTGACTTCATTGAAGCACTTAGCTAAAGACACAATAGGTGTGGAGTCGATGGGCTTGACCGATATGTTGAATGATAAATGATATTTTGGTAGCAGGGTGGCTCAGGCTAACGTTGTAGCCTCTTACCTTCAAGGTTTGTCATTTTTATGTTCATTCTATCTTTGAACAGGTTTCCTCTCAAAGTCTGAAAAGCTTCAGAAGGGTGAAATCATTTTTGTAATTTGCCCGTATTGTGTACTGATTGTCCAGGGTGTTTTTAGCTTTATGTCCTGGGCTTGTAGGGGAAGGCTCCAGGCTCACCACAACAGTTTACTGAGCAAATGCTATGAAATATTGATGGGAATAATAATAATAATGATAATAATAATAGCCATCCTTTTAAATTTCCATTTAATTATTTAAATATATAAGTGTCACGTGCAATACACCACACCAAGCAGATGACGAATTTTACTTAAGAAAACGGCAATTTGCAATCATGAATATCGTGCTAGGACCAGGTCCAGGAAAATCCCGATGCATGGGTCTGATTCAGGCTGTATCACATGTTCATATTACACGTATTACGTTTGTATGATGGAGAACTGCAAGTGGGGATTGACTATTTTACCTTATACAGTTGACCCACATCGCGAGGGTTAGGGGCACAGGCCCGCCGCAATTTGGGCCTGTACTCCAAAAAAAAAACTCCCAAAAAAATTTACATTTAATTTCTTATGCCGACCCCGCGATATAACAAAACCGCGATAGGGAATGTCACGATGCAGAAGGGTTGATTGTATACTATAGCTAATGTTGAATACTCCCATAAGAAATGATTGTCATACAAAAAACAGAAACGCTGTTTTGGCAAATGTACGGTAGCAGCCTAAAACTTGGTTCGTATATGAATATTAATAAAGTAACAAACTACAGCAAATCAGCGCTGCATACAATCTCCCCTTTACTGGTGGAGCAGGGCACACACGCACATCAACACGTGACTAGGACTTCTACAGCCAGAACACAGGATGTACTTGGGCCTACTTACAAAGTGGTATGGCACAGTACTAAGAAAAGGACACTACAGTGATCCCTCACTATATCGCGCTTTTACATTCGCGGCTTCATTGTATCGCGGATTTAATATGCAAGCATATCTAAATATATATCGCGGATTGTTCGCTGGTTCGTGGATTCTGCGGACTCTGGGTCTTACTTCTGGTACATGCTTCCTCGGTTGGTTTGCCCTGTTGATTTCATACACGGGACGCTATTGGCGGATGGCTGCCAAATCGGCCGAAATCAGCTGAGTATGTAAACATTACCAGAATGCAAATGGCGCTTGACTGCAGTGATTGTATTTTAGAAATACGATACTATTATTAAAGGAATAATCATAATATATCTAATATAATTGGGTAAGTAAGTAAAACGAGTGCATCACTGTAATTATAGTTAATATATAATTATTTTTGTTAAAATATGTATTATTACAGTGTGTTTACAACTACGTTTTACGTATTAAATAAAACTCTTCAGTGATATACGATACGTATATTTGTGTGTAGTATATAAACAGTGTGTTTACATACATAATTACATACAAAACGAATCTTACCTAATATCTAAGAGAAAATAAAGGGTTTATAAGGGCTTAAAACATGCAAAAATAATCATATAAACATATGGTTTTTACTTCGCGGATTTTCACCGTTCGCGGGGGGTTCTGGAACGCAACCCCCGCCATTGACGAGGGATCACTGTACTATGAAAGGCAATTTATATGGTTGCGCTTATGACCAGAGTTGCCAGGACTTAGATTTCCTGCGTGAGCGTGAGAGTCAGAAGGCATAGGCGTGACGCAAGATGCGTGATAGCTGGCAACCCTGCTTATGATTACATTTTACACCAAAGTTATGGCATTATAACTGTGTTAATTAACATTTATCAGTCTTCAGTTTTCTTCAACAGCACTAAACGAAATACAGCTTAAACGACATATTTACCTAAAGATGCTTACTAGCTAAAAACTCATTAGGCGATCAACATAGTGAATGGTTTCCATGCACAGTACATAAGTGGGAACTGCGCATCCTTGTAACCACCCTGCTTTTATCTCTTATTTTTTTAAGCAAATTCCCTGATTCCCAAATTGTATTACTTAATTATTGCTTAATTTCATTACATTTTCGTCTCCTGGCAGCCTTTGCGGGGTTGCCTGCTCTCACGCATCTGGCATGACACTAACGCTCACGCAAGAAATCTTACGGCGAATGCACATTATTCCAACATAAACCTAAAATTAGCTATATCAAAAGCATTGTGGTACTTTGCAAACCCTGCCTCTGCCCTGTAACTATGATAGTTTTTTTAACAAAACGTTGATCTGTCACAGCCTTAAAAACTTGTTCTCAAAAGATATAAAGGGTATTATCGGATTATGATGTACATTATAATGGGTTGCATTGTTGCATATATATATATATAAGTTCCATTTTTCCAAACATTTTTATTTATATGGAATTTATTTCATTGTGTGTTAGAAATAATACAGCAATTATATTGCTGTTTTATTAACTAAAATATAAGTTTAGTGCTCCTCCCCCTGTCTTTGCTATGGTACATTCCAAGGGAAGGTCCTGGGATCTGTCACTCATAATGACACGGTTTTACAGAATAAGGAGCTGAGGACTTGCTGTTGTGCTGTAAAGAGCATGTATTTAATACTCTCAAACCTCTTTCTGTAAATTAATTTAAACTGAGACGGATAAACACAATAGTCAGGCCTGCTGACAGCATAACCATGGCTGCCCCCAAGAAGGGAGATATCTCTGCCACAGAAAAGGACCTTTTTCAGGTTATTTCTGCAGGTATGTTAAGTCTTATTAACTACCCAGCTAATCAAACGTGAATCATTTACGATAACTAAAATGTCAAAATATAAGTAACTAACAACAGGAATTTTTGATAGCTTAGTTGTTAGCCCTTTATGTTACATTCGTTCTGGTACATTCGTTTGTTATTCATTTAGCTTGTAGCCAGTTAGCTTATATGTGCTAACGAATTAGGCCATGAACGGTATCAGTTCGTGCGATATTAGCTAGCAGGTTAGCTATCTGCAAATTAACGGTTATGGTTTTATTAGCTGCCATTTAAATATAACAATATATTTTAAATCCGTGTATTTCAAATCTTAAAAAAATGAGCTTGGTAACACCATGCACCGAGGAATGAGGTTAAAACGTTTTTTTTTCCCCAACCTCACTAATGTTGGTAACCAGTTCGTTGTACTTGTTTTCTATCTTCCTTATTAGGCAATGTACAGGAAGCTTCACGGTTACTGGGATGTAAGGATGTTCGAGTCAATTGCTTAGATGAGGTAATAAAAACATAAGCTAAAGAATATTGGCATTATTGGATATGAATATATCGTATGCATTTCCACAAAAAATATATACACGTACATTGCTACTTTTAGATGTATTTTAATATATTTCCTTCATGTTTATTCATAACGGTGAAGTGTGCATTTTTACTTGTGGAAGTGTTTATGAAATGGTAATATGCAGAATACTGTAAACATGGATCTAGTAAATGCAGAGTATTAATGTTGCCCTTTACTCATTCACACGAATGTACTGCCTGCTTATAAATTGACCATTTATACAAACATGTGTTGTATTGTAGAAGAACAGGTGATCTTTTGTGTGCAAACATATGGCTAAGACTTGAGTGGTTGGTGTTGCACTTAAATAATCACCATAATAGCAAGCTACCACTAGATGTAGTGCACAGATTTCTCCTGGTGCCTTTGCTTGGGATGGGACCGATCACAAACATCTGAGGATCATGTATCAGACTGTCAGAAGCAGATGTGGCAGCATTTGCTAAATTCTAAATTCAAAGTATTGCTTGTTCTTATTAAATATTGACCAGTCACTTTTGTAATATCATTTTTGTTCTGTATAGTGAGTTCCTAAAAGCACAGCAAACGCAAAAATATAGTGAATGAATAATTTGCATTGGTCACTGATGGTAAAGTTGTAAATTAAGTTGATAATTTTGTGATAAAAGCAATTTAAAGAGTGTGACGTCAAAATAGTTTGGATATAATATGTGATGACACAAATGACAGCCTGTTAGACAAACACTGGTGTATGTTTTCATCTGCCAAACCTGTTCTTTCCTGCCAAATGAATATTACCATGTGTTTTTACATGTACAACGAACGGTACCATGTATTCTTACCTGTTTGTCACCCCTCTGTCTTTAGTATGGCATGACCCCCCTCATGCATGCTGCATATAAGGGCAAGGCCGACATGTGCAAACTGCTCCTGCAGCATGGGGCTGATGTGAACTGCAATGAGCACGAACATGGCTACACCGCCCTCATGTTCGCTGGGCTGTCAGGTGGGTGTTGACGAGCTAACAGCGGCACGGAGTGTTCTGTAACACGGATGGTCTGCATGGTAAAACTGGGAGATGGGGTGGGACTGTCAAACCCTGTGTCCTGCTGACCCCATAGGGAAGACCGACATCACCAGAATGATGCTTGATGCTGGAGCAGAGACGGATGTGGTGAACTCAGTTGGTCGGACTGCAGCTCAGATGGCTGCCTTTGTAGGTAAGATGGTCTTAGCAGGCTGGTAGGAAGAATAGCAGTATTGAGCATAGAGATGGTTATAATCATAGTCCCTGTGACCTAAGGTTGCGGTAGTCAAAGAGGAGCATGACAGAAAGAAAATATGGATGTATGACTTTTAACCTCTTTATGATCTTTTCTTAGTTAATTAACACAATGTATCCGTGGTCTTTTGAGCTGGGAAGGAACAATTTTTCGCTTTGTGTTTTTCATCCCCCAGGCCAGCATGACTGTGTGACTGTGATCAACAACTTCTTTTCCCGGTCGAGGCTGGAGTATTACACGAAAGCCCAGGGTTTGGAGAAGGAGCCCAAACTGCCTCCCAAATTGGCAGGACCGCTGCACAAAATCATCATGACCACCAACCTTAACCCCATAAAGGTGGTAGCTGCTGCTAGAAGATTGTGGCTCTATCTTAGCCCAGCCCCTAAGCTTAGCCAAAAATGAGCATGGGTAGCCTAGATCATCTCAGCCGATAATGGTGACCATGAAGATGGTGCCATGCGGAGTAAGAGCACTTTGAGAATACCTTGCTTCAACTGCTTAGGTATCAGTCTGGAAAAGCTCTCACCGTCCGAAAACATGGTTAACTATCTGATAGTAATTCTTTGTTAGCTGAATCCATTTTAAAGTTTATACATCATCTAAACATATCCTCAAGCTTCATATGTTATCTAGGATTACCCATTAATCTGATAAACTTGTGATCTCAGTTTAGCAGAATAAATGGCATCAGCTATTAGGTTAGTGACATGTTAGTCCATTCTGTTAGATATTGCTGTTGGTGAACTGTAACCTGTAGCCATTGCCTCCTTCAGATTGTAATGCTGGTGAAGGAGAACCCTCTCCTAATGGATGTGGAGTCTTTGGAGAAGTGCCACAAGGTGCTGTACCTGATCTGTGAGAAGTGTGTAAAGCAGCAGGACATGAACGAGGTACTGGCCATGAAGATGCACTACATCAGCTGTGTGCTGCAGAAGTGCTGCGTCTATCTCAAGGAATGTGAGGACAAGCTGGATGCATTCGTCAAGAGGTGCCTAGTCAGAGTCGCCTCCTCCGCATTGTGCTTGAAGTCAAATTCAGATTTTTGCAGTTCCTTTACCAATACAGAATTTGCTTTTTACAAATTCTATAAAAGGCCTATTTCTATTAACATTCTACTCTTCACAGCCTGTTGAAGGGAAGGGAAAGTGATGGATTTCCACAGTATCAGGAGAAGTTTGTCCGGGAGTGTATCCGGAAGTTTCCCTACTGCGATACAACTCTGCTTCAGCAGTTGGTCAGGAGCATTGCTCCTGTGGAGATTGTAAGTCCTTTTTCTCCTTGAGAGCCAGTTAACAGTATGTCATCATCCTTGTATGAAGTACTAACTATTTTACAATTGTCATCGTCATGTACAGAGCTGTTGATATTTCTTCTGGTAGCCCTTGTCATTTACGAAGAGTAATAATATGCATTATTTTCAGATAAAGAGCCAGTGCTGAATGGTGTCTGAATGATAGTACAAAATGCTTTAATTAACATTTGCCATGCTTATTGTGCATAGGGTAATGACCCCACAGCCCTCTCGGTTCTGACCCAAGCCATCACCGGCCAGGTGGGCTTCATGGATGCTGAACTTTGCACTGCATGTGGAGAGAAGGGGGCCAACAAAAGGTGTTCTATCTGTAAAATGGTAGGCATGTACATGACTGTGGGACTTCTTTAATTCTGGGGCATGGGGCAATGTGTGGCTCTGTAGGTTAGGACTCTGTGCCTGTGATTAAAAGGTAGATGGTTCAAATCCTGTGCTTTCCAGGGTAATCGGGCCCTCGAGCAAAGCCCTTAACACCAATTGCTCCAGTAGTTATGTTAATTGACATAGAATGGTATGTAAACTGAAGCGGTTTCCATTGTAATCTATTTACAGGTGATTTACTGTGACCACTCCTGCCAGAAACTGCATTGGTTCACGCATAAAAAGGTCTGCAAAAAGCTGCAGGAGCAGAGGGAGAAGCAGGAGGCCAGATCAGCGCTAATGATGGACAAGCAAGCTAATGGTATGAGCATTGTACTGAAATTTAAATGGGCTCATTACCCATTACTTTTGTATGAAAATATTAATGGACAAATGCAGCCTATTCCGCTAATTTCCTGTTTATGACCTAATGTCACCTGACCTTATGGTGGTGCAATGAATGGCTGATATTAAGTACAGTTATAATACAACTGTTAAGTTTTTTTTTTTTTGTATCTTGCACTGTGTCACAGCAGAAACAGTAAAATAATGTATCTACCCAGACAGCACACATGCATTTGCATAATGTCTCCACGATGCTTTAAAATCCATCGGCAAAGCATCTCTATGGGGTCCTTTGCTCACTGGCACGAAACAGCAGACGCATCGCTACTGAATATTGATTCGACATTTCCCCAGTGTCTGTGCAGTGTATATCAACAGCAGCACGGTGTTAACGAGATCACTATGTGACATTTAGCCTAATGTTATTTTTTCTGACAAGGTTATATAACCCACAGTAGGTTTGTACTACATATATTTATATATTATTGGGTAGATTTGTTCTGTTTACCCCACATGTAGGCATACTGTTTAAAACCATATACCAAACAAACAAAATATAACTGATTAAAAGGTATGTTTATTATTTTAGGGTGCTTTTCCATTGCAATTTTAATGATTATTCCTTTTCAAAATTATATAGCATATGTTCAGAAAGATCAGTATAAAGTTTACCTTCGCTGCTTTTGCATGAGCACTGCATGCACTCTCTGAGACGATCATAATTATTTTTATCCTTGCTGCTTAAATCACTCCTAGACATAAATTTGTTGAACTCTCTTTTTACTTCATAAATACCCCAGTATTTATTACAACAATAAATAAACGAAATGGGTAAATGAATGAAAATTGTCCAATACCGTGCTGCCCTAGTATGTTACGCAAAATTCTTATTTTATTTCTTGCCGTGCCATCTTGAGCTTGTTGTATCTGTTCTGACCAGACTGCAGTTAAAGCTTGGGTCTCTTCATTCATCCACACATCCATTATTATTACTTTTTTTAACTTCATTTATCATTGTTTTCTGAGATCATAAGTTTTTCCAAGACTGCAGTTGTATTGTGTTCAAGAGGCAGGCTATTTGCATAACCAAGCGACATTTGCAAGTCCCACCCCAAAGTACCGAAGTACCAAAAATGTACCCCAGCTGGTTTGGTACTTTTGGTACTGGTACTCAACCGGAAGTCAGTGGAAAAGCGCAAGTACCAAATGTACCATATCAAAAGTACAGTATCTGACACGGTGGAAAAGAGGCCTAAGAGTAACTAAATTTGATATTAATGATAAAAATCCTTCTTCGCATGAAATGGTGGTATGACGAAATTTCGCTTTTCTTTTTTTATTATATCAGAAGACAAGCCTGTGGAGGAGGCTACTAGTTCCGTGCAGGAGCTCACCATACAGCAAGAAGAGGGTTCCTCATCTTCAGTTGTCCAACCTGATCATACAGTCGCTGACCCCTCTTCTGTCTGTCAGGAATAGGACTGCCTGGTTAGAGACTGTTGACTCTGCAGTCTTGACACTGTGACAGTAGCCTCATGAAGGAAGATAAGGCTGCGGTGATCAGCCTATGAGACTGCTGGATGGTAATGTGGAGAAACCTTTCCAGCATGTGGGGAACACCCTGGCTTCCGGTTTGTTCCGTACGAAAGGGAGCACCTAGAAGGCAGCAACGCTACACCAAAGTTCTGCAGTTCACTTGCATACAAGTCAACAAAAGCATCACCGTTTACTTGTTTTTTTTTTTCAGTTGAATTTTGACATGGAAGGTGAAAAACTTTAATATTTGACACATATTTTGAATTATAAATTTTTTAATGCAACATCCTCAAAAAATGTTGCATTAAACTGGTAAATGTCATTTCCAAGTCTTGGCTATTTTTCTTTCTGCATTGTCAGTCATTCATAAAAAACACATTCACAGAGGATATCCGAAATACTTATCTTTCCCTTGTGGTGATTCAGTGAGCAGTTCCTCTCGTGGGCTGAATTTGTGACCAGCAAACATAGGCATTTGAAGTATGAATTCTTAATGATTATAATTTTCAGTTGACAGTTTAATCATATGTGAACAGCAGTCATAAAGAATTTGTCACTTTTAGAGATGAAATAACTGGCAACTTTATAAATATGAAAAACCTTTCAACATAATTTTGAAAGGTTTGAAGGATGTCATACAAATCATTCTAATACAGGATTGTCTGGTGAATTAGTAGTAGTAAATTTTCAACTAGTTGCAGCAGCAGTAACTGTTTTGTGCATATGCCTTTGCTGACTGGTGTAACAATATTTGCTATAGTTTGTAAAAATCTTTGTCAAGTATCCAGTTATATATTTGCATTGGTTGTTAAATTGGTCAGTTTCCCCCCCATTTGTTATTTTAAGTTGGACCTTTTGGAAGTATATCTGCCTTTTGCTTGAATATAAGCATGACTCCTTGCCTGTGTTCAAAATTGTGCAAAAAAACACCAGATTAAAATGATGAATTATTACAGAACACAAGGAAAAAACACCAAAGCAGGCAAGATATGCAGCCTCTTGCTTTAACCTGATATCTGGCTATGAGACAAAATGTTGAATTTTTAAATTGAACTAAGATCTGGGTCTTTTTTTTTTTTACAGAATACTTTATAATTATTAAAAGGCACGTAGCCAAATCGTGCATTAGTTTAGATTTTTGATACATACTGTTAGCTATGTGGCACTGAAGGTTTACTTGCTAAATGTGAGTGCACGTGTAGAATAATTCTCAACGTCGCTGTGTAACCCCCCCCCCCCCCCACGATGGTAGACATGGGAACGTATAGCTTAACTATTGCTGAAAAATTGGTTGTTTGTTGATATATTTACATAGGAATGTATAGATGTGGCACTCATGATTGTGCTCTTTATTTACTCATTTTTACACTTTGCCAAGAGAGTACATTTGACTTATTACGGGTAAGAAGTTGCTCTGATCTTAAGTAGATGGATTTTATCTGATATTGAGATACAAGGAAACCACTGATACACGCACATGTGAATTTTATTTTTGTGCTTTTTCCATCTTCTTGGGGAAAATATGGTCCCGGGGTATTTTCACGGGTTGTTACAATCACATGCGGCCTTAAAATGATGTGGCGTAAAATCCTATATTATTCATCCATTGCTTTGGTTGGCAAGTTCCTAATGTGTCTCATGCAAGATTCATACAGCAAATCACAGTTATGCCTCTGTGCCAATAAATGGTGGTTTATGCTCCCAAGTGCTGCTGTTTTGATTTTGAGATGTATAATGTATTAACATGGGAAGCGAGAGTGAAGCTGTATGGAAAAACCAATACATATTCTGAACTTTTAACTCAGAATTACTGTTAGTTGTTACAGTGTGAACATAAATGTCATCCTACTATTACCCCATCTGTTCATAAGTATAGTTAGCAGAGAAAACTGGAAATAATCAGCAGAAAATCCTGGGTTGTTCCCTGCCTTGTGCCTGCAGCCTCTGGGATAGGCTCCGGAACCCCTGTGACCCCATATGGGATACATGGTTATGGAAGATGGATGGATGGATGGATGGACTTTCTTGACTGAAGTTGCAAAAATGTATGCAACACAAAAAACAATAGTTACTGCATAAGAAACATCAACAGTAGTCATGTTAACTGAACAAATTATTTTATATTTAAATTATTGAGTGCAGCGTATGATAAAGATGAGTTTATACTCTGCATTGGAGCAAGAAAGATACTACATTTATAATGTTTGTTGTGAACACAACTGTAGGACGTACTGCATGTAGCTAAACCAGAAGATTTTAAAAGATTTTACAATTTTTACTATTGATCATCTTGAAAAGGGATCTGCATCACTTCTTTTCTGAAATTAAGCCTTGGACCAATGGTACCGATGCTGTCTCCTTCATGGAGGTTCACGTTAAATCATACCTGAAGTTGATTGCCTAGCAATAATACAATATACAGTATCTCGCAAAAGTGAGGACACCCCTCAAATTTTTGTAAATATTTTATTATATCGTGTCATGGGACAACACTGAAGATTTGACACTTTGATACAATGTAAAGTAGTCAGTGTACAGCTTGTATAACAGTGTAAATTTGCTGTCCCCTCAAAATAACTAAACACACAGCCATTAATGTCTAAACCACTGGCAACAAAAGTGAGTACATTTGTATTTAGTAGGTCTAAGCATTGAAATGCAATGAGAACAATACAACTAATCAGCATTAGAAGCAACAGTAAAAGATGATGGAGAGGTTTAACTACAAAGTTCATACTTTGGTAAGTTAGAGGTTTGTTGCATCCTTACCAGGATGAATGTGAGCTCTGATCTCACAGGGAACGCTATTTCCTGCTGATGGACCCAACTCTGCTCGTCGCCCAAAAGCCACAGTCTGCAGGACTCTGTTTCTCTCTGGGTTACACATCTGGAATGCTGTGATTTTTTCCTCCCGTTTCACTTCTGACAGGAGCACATTTATTTTTGTCAAAGACGGTCTCTAAGGGTGCATGTGCACCATTATTCAATGACGAAATTTGCTAAAAATTCAGTGGTACGTTACAATTCTTTGAATACCAAATAGCAACCATAAGCTACAGCTCTTTTATGTCGAGCAAAAGAATTTCAATAAAAGTTAAATGAATGAAGTGCTGGTTAATTATATGAAAATACATGAAACCCCATATTGCTCTCCTTTAGAATATCATTCATTTATGATTTTATATGGTATTTTTCATTATATTGTGTATACTTTGTTTAAATCTCCTGCAGACTTATGAATGTATCTGATTTGTTTTCATTACATTTCAGTTTTATCATTCTGCTATGTAGCTGAAAACCATGTTTAATCTTTTCGTAATATTCACCTCGCCTATCCAATATGACCACAGATGGCAAGTGATGAACCACATAGTGCCGATACTGAGGGCTTTCTGTGAAGGGGTTCAGGAAAAAACCTGGGAACAGATGCGTATTTTAATAAATCGTAAATAAGACTTTTTATGTTGCCTGGCTTGTCTGACAGCACTGCTACATCCTTCGACATGCTTTATAGTTAGAAATATTTCCGCCCAGAAGTTTGTTCTCCTGATGCAGAAAAGCAGACTCCTGAAACTGGTAGTGCTAAGAGAAAAGGTATCGAGGACACAAAAGGGCCACAGTGCTGTACACAGCGTATCCCTGGACTTACTGAGGGTGTGGAGCTGCTGAGTTCGTCTCAGCTCAGCCACTGATGCCTCCAGACTCTGCAGTTGGTTGTTGTGCAGGAGTAAAACCTGCAGGCAGCTCAGGTGGTTGAGGGCCCCTGTGTGTGACAACAAATCACAGTCAAAATTTTACTTAACTGACCAGTACACATCTATATGCAGTTTAGGAATAAAATCCTTCAAGGGTAGATGTATTCTCTATCTGGGAAACAGTACCAGAGGAGGCTAGGGATTGACGAATTTTACTGAGCAACCCCCCACACACTGCCCCCCCTTGCTGTGAGACCCCTTGTCCCCTAATCTGTCCCTTCTTGGAGGTGTATAGTAATTTTTCCATACCAAAAACCAACCAGTTAATGCTGCATATTATTTTAAATCATTGATATGATACTGATATGAGATGTATTTGGGTAAACCATGAGTGTACCTGAAATTGAGGTGATTTTATTATTTTGAAGATAAAGTTCGGTCAAGCAGCATCTGGTAGACAAGGAGGAAATCTTTGTTATCTGAAAAGTTGACCAAAATCAGATTAGCATATACATGTAAATCACCTTCCCTGATATAAAAAATTAATGATTTCAAATAATTAGCATTTTCTTATACACCCATCCATCTTCTGATTGCTTATCCACGTCAGGGTCATGGGGTAATGCATATTTCTTCATTCATTTTAATTATATTTTACGTACAGATGAGATATAAACTTTGCTACATAGGTTACTACGGACTGGTTAAATGTGTAAATTTAGGTAGGCCTGATGTTTTAAATACTTCAGTTTGTTTAAGTCTGTGTGCAACAACTTTTAATCTGTAGTTATTATATGAAGGGTTAACAGTTCCGTTTATCTATTTTTCCCGTAGTTAAGTAGGTACCTTGGATTAAATGGCGGTACTCACCATGTTATTATTCAGCCATAAGTATCGAAGCATTGGGAATTTTGACAAATCGGGGATCATAACCATTTTTCTAAATCATAAAAACATAAACAAACATTCAAGCATACGTTGTAAATACGGTTTTAAATGTAATGTGACTTGGATATAGTGTTACTCACTTATTTGCTAGATACAGTTGAGTGATATCGACGGCCCTTTTAATTCCAGAATTTCGTCTAAGGACATCGATTTTCCGTTGTTCCTAAAATTAATGGGTAATTTATTGCATGTAGTTTTGGACTAAATCCCATTTCTGGTGCTTACAACGTGGAAAAAAATCTACCTTTAACAAATATGAATATAAAAAGACCACTTCGGGGTTTACCTTTTCGCACATGTCCTTTCTTTAAAACAAACGCGGAGTTGCCAGGGAACGTCGACCCATAACGTGAACTTCCCTTATGCTTCATTTAAGTCCAGCAGTGAACCTACCGGATAATCTTAGTGACATCAAGGGAAAGTATATGAAATATATGCGATTTGTAGATGGGCACGCCTTCACCTGTATTAATCACTTAATCACCTCACACAAGAGGCACGTAACGATTCGAACTTTATCAAGGTACTAAAAGTGGACAAACGGAGATAATCACTAGGTGGCAGGATTTCTCTTTTAAAGTTAAGAAAGTACGTAAACTCAAGAATACACGAAAACTAAGTGTGATATTAGTAATATTATTAGTTATTTAGTGTACATCCATCCATCTTTCATTCGGATTTACCCTGAATTCTATATACTATGAATTCCATTAATTCATGTCCTTTTTTGTCTTTCCCTTGTTATTGATAGTCTACTATATGCTCTATTGCCTAGACAGGGTCTCCTGTACCCATCCAGTATAGTCACACATGCATTCCTGGTAATGAACACACTCCAGTCATGTTGATGGTCATTACATTAATAAATGTTGCTAATATATGGACCTATAAATCAAAACCATTACGGTTAATGTATAATAAAAAAACTATTCCATCTTTCAAGCTTTTGAAATTTAGCAATATCTGTGCATCACGCCACGTTTCTCCCTTTAACACCGCCATCTAGACACTCTGAATATAAATAAATATAGGCTATTTTTATTCATGATAGTTATGTTCCATTCATTGATCTCTGAATGTGAGGGAGTATAAGGGAGTCAACCAATTTCAAGAAAATGTTGGTGGAGTATTCACCAGATTTCCCACATAAGAATGATTATAAAAATCTAATACGTAAATGTTCTTGCATACTTTTAAAGTAGCCTAAGTAATTTCATTTTGTTTGTACACGGTTTGTTCAAAGTACACGGTTTTTAACTAAAGATAAAAGATGCCCATTAAGACTATGGAAATAATTTGTCGATCCTCCTGTTCCTTATTTTTCTCTGTTATTGCTCGACGAATTCACTAGATAAATGGCTTGTTTCCCATAATTGATTAGATATTAGTTGGCCTAACGATTTCGAAAGAGTAGGGGTGGTGCCCCGATGCCCGGGTGAAATTGCCTACTCTGGCCCTATAAAATGTGGCATCCTAATCATCCCATATATCTATTTGGTGAATTCTCTCCGGCCCCTTCACCACCTTAGCTACTGTGTGGTGAGCGTACTGGTGCAGAATGGCTGCTGTCATATCATCCAGGTGGGTGCTGTACAGTGGTGATGGTTCAAGTGGCTCCCCATTGGCTCTTCTAAAGGGCTTTGGATGTCGTGAAAAGCGCTGTATAAATTCATTCATTTACCCATTCATCCATAGTCAGTTTGAACTGGTAAAAAAACGGGCCATAAAACTTTCGTGCTGAAGAACTAATTTCCAAGTACATGCCATAATGATATTCCTGTCAAAACACATCTTTAAATAAATTTTAATACACAATTAGAAAATGCATAAACATGACTTTATAGGCTTATTCCTAACTGAAGTGTCTAAAAACAAATTTACGGAATTATGAGTTTCCATTATCTGTATAAACTTCTAAAACAAATCTAAACGGAAGGCTCTGCTCACACTGGCGTATTTGCATTATTTAAACGGAAATACACTAAATTCTGAATCTCTTGTTATCTGTCGGGAAAATAACAAGACTGATCTAGTGAGTAAACGAATTCAACAAATTCAAAATTAAATGATACATTGATCTTTCATTTTAAAACAATAAACTGATTATTTTAGGTATCCGGTGGAAAATAAACTTTATTATCATCACTGTTGCTTGTTTTATGTTAAAATGTTCTGATTAACTATAAAAGTTAACAGTTGTGTGAGATATTACTGATGCAAATGACTAATTTTTTTCGGCTCAAAGAACATGGGCGTGGTGCGCGGCTAGTTACGTTTCATTCTGAAACTTTCCACCATCTGCACCTGAGCTGCTGCCAAAACAAGAAGCGGGTATATAAAAGTCTCAGAGAAAGGTAACGCAGTACCTTCACCGCCGACATCTGAGCAGTACAGAAGGGCAGCGGGAGGTGTGTACTTGTGCTGGACGTACGCAAACGCAGCCATGCACTTAAACACATGGGCATCTAGCCATCTTATTTTTTTGTTTTGCATTATTCTGAAGAACTGTCATACTTTCAAGAACGATGCTACGGAAATCCTCTACACGCAAGTACTTAGTCCGGTTCAAGAGGCTCCGAGTAACACATCCTTGAATCGTGCAAGAAACGGCGGCAGAAGCTTGGGCAATACTGAAAGACGTGGTGAGTGTTTTTTTTTTTCCTTACCTCCCAAATGTATATTACATCGTAAAAATCCCATTAAACATTTTTACTTTGAAGGGCAATGAATTAAGAGTTAACGTATTCATTTTGTATATTAATATTTGGTTGCACAGTTAAACATAAACAAAATAAAAGAAATGTATTTAAATATTAAAATAAGTTTTCCTATATCCACTTTTGCAGCAATAAGTATTCCGGATATATTTGTGTTTTATTTTCGAGCAACCAGTTATAAATTTAATGGCTTAAAAGTAATTTTTTTTCAGTTCCAAAAATTATAATGTCTAGCTAAATTTCTTCACAGCTGACCTTGATAATGCTCTCCAGTGACAATATCAGATGCCTTTGGTAAACGGGATGAAGTAAAGTTTGGCAAGGTCTCCTGCATTACATTTTTCCCTGGCAGACACCCAGAGAAGCGGGAGAGATGAGAGTTAGTTACGCAATGTGTTGAGAGAAGGTGTGTCTAGCTGAGTGAACGGAGGCGAATTTAGCAGCACAGGAAGTCTCTGATTAAAGGTTGTTAGGTAGCCAGAGCTGGAATAAGACCCTTCATTCACTCTGTGATGCCATTGTCACTGAGGTGTATACTGACACTGTTAATGGGCAGAGGTTTCGGTTACAGAATTTAAGACAAGGAGCCCAGAGCAAATCTGTCAGTGGCAGGGCCTGATGATTGTAGAGATTTCTGGGGCAAACCATCTTCCTTGAACACATCAAGTCAGCTCAAAAAAAGGCATGATTCAATAAAAAGATAATCCCTGTAAAACTAAGTGTATGGAAAAAATCTCTTGCTTTAGCAAAAAATGTAATACATTGAAAGCTTTTTCCCTGATGTGTAAAGTATTTTATACATTTAATGGATGGATGGAAATACTCACTTACTCTGTTTCTCTGCAGTAGACCGAAGCCAAGTTGGGTGCAGAGAACTGCGGTCAACTAAATACATCTCTGATGGTCAGTGCACCAGTATAAACCCAATAAAGGAGCTGGTTTGTGCTGGAGAGTGCCTCCCAGCTCAGATGCTGCCGAACTGGATTGGCGGGAGCTACGGGCGAAAGTTCTGGAGCAGACGGAATGACCAGGACTGGCGGTGTGTGAATGACAAAACCCGCACACAGCGGATCCAGCTGCAGTGCCAGAACGGTAGCACACGGACATACAAAATCACTGTGGTCACCTCCTGCAAGTGCAAGAGATACTCCAGGCAGCACAACGAGTCTGCCCACAACTTTGAGGATCAATCTCGAGCCCAGCCTATCCAAAAAGTGAATGCCAATAGGAGACATGTGAGGGGAGAGCAGAATGAGAACTGGCACGAAGCTAGACCCAAAAACTAAGTCACCCAAAAACCATGGTCCTGGACTTTTGTTCACCTTGACATGGGCATACCAAAAGTGCACTTGTGTTCCTGACCCCCTCTGTGTGGAGCATGGAAAGATTGTGTATTGTGATCGTGGTACGAACATTTAGAACTGAAGCCAGCCATTTCCTGTAAAACCTCCCATTACAGTTCAATGCAGTTCAAGGCAGCAGAGCAAGTCCTCAGTCAGCTTTTTGAACACTTATTTTTCAAAGTATTCATGCTATTTAAAATGTATATAAAAAAAACCTTTTTGTCTCTTTTTAAAAATGTAGCATGCAAAAAATTGATGTAGGATAAAGTTGCATGTCAGAATATTCTTAAAATTGCAAATAGCACATTTTAAATGTATATATGTGTAAATATTTATATATTTGATTATCAGCAATTAGTTGATTTGAAAGTACATTTTGTATAAAACTCTTAAGTATAAAATATGTATATGATGTAATATATGTTTTGTATTGCAACACATTTTTATATATTTTAGTTTTATTTGATAAATGGTATGTTAGGTTTGATGCAAACACTGAATAACAATGGTGTTAGTAAGCTATAGTGTGTTTAGGCGCACATTGTATGATTTCTTGTGAGCAAAGTAATAAATTGAATAATGTTGTATTGCTTGTTCTCAATCAATTAATCCCATGTACCTGCATGCATAACATCAAGTAGATCTGTCAAGGAAATGCAAATTCCATTGGGAACGTCACATTAACTAGATTTCTCAGACAATTCTGAGGAAAGTATACTGTATATCCTGAAAGAAATTTTCAGGGTTACTTAAATGTGTAGGAGGGAAAAAAAAGTAAATATTTTAATTTTTTTCTCTCTCCTCCAATGCCTAGAGCACACACACAGACGTAATGACATTAACTGGTGTAGATATAGCTGTGCCAGCTACTTATTCACTGTTGATAATGGTGCTGTTTCAGGCTCAGGAGTGAGAAGTGTTATAAGAAAGGGATAAATTGATGGATTGGTCGATTAATGCGTTTCTCTTAATGTTACATAATAGGCTGACTGCATATATTTGGTTATAGGCCTTGGGTATTGTGTTCAGTTTACCACATTTACTATAATGATCACCAATGAAACATTAATTCTTAGAGACCGCACGACTTCACCGTTCACTTTTTGGAATAAGCAGTGCCCACATCTATAAAACAGTATTATTTTATTAACAATAATTAAATACCTGTTATGTTTCTGATTTAACTTGAGGGATGCGCCGGGCAAGTTCAGCATTTCCTTATGTAGGGCTCAAACAGGGTATATTAAGTACCAGGCTAGGAGCTCGTGAGTGCTCGTTACTGTACAGCGGCGTCTTTATCGGGTTGCTCTACCTCCACAGCACATTGTCTGCAGGACATGGGACTGGACTAACATTTACAGTCTTTTTAAACGGGTTATAATTACTACAGCCCCGGAAAGCCACAGCTCCGATCTGTCCGGAATTTAAATACTTAATCCACAATGGACACCGACTGTGAGAGTAGCGGCTGGCCTACTCATCCAGCGGGTTTCTTTGCAGACAAAACCTACTCGAGTGAACGATTCCCCGGACAAGACAGCATCGATTTCCCGGTCGCGGTGGTCCTACCAGCAGGTGGATCTGGAGAAAGGATGGAGTTGGCAACCCCCAAACAGTTCTGCGCGGTCCTTAACAGACCTTTGATAAGCTACACAATCCAAGCTTTTGAGAGGTACCTAGGAGGCTAAAGATTTTCTAACCGTAAAAGATAAAACGTTAGCCAGCCAGCCATCAAGCTAACTAGCTAACAGACTACACGTTTCCATGGTTGCCACAGCAGCGCCAGCTAGCTAACTGGCTACATGCTAACATCGCATTTACCGCAACGCTTGAAATTTGGCTGCCGTATCTTCTCTTAAGCACTTTTTTTCCTTTCAGTTCTTCGTGTCTACATTTTGTGGCTGATACTCGGCACAAAAGTGGCTTAACCTGCTCTTACATGTTAATGCACTGTAGCCATTGAGTTACTTTGAAATGCAACTTCTGCTTTTAAATTCGGCTTAAAAAAATTCCAATCAAGCTGACAATAAAGAAACCATAACTTTAGGATTCTCCATATAAATTTCTGCTTTTGTGCACACTAAATTTACTGGTGTGGTGATGTTGAAGGGTAATTTCGATAGATAATTTTGAAAGTACTTAGGTAAGGTGACTGTACCCCCTCTTCTCCCCAGACCTAAAAACGTCCAGCCAGGATTTCTAAAATTTCTGTGATGTCCGTGATTTCGTTTTGTTTCATGACGACATTGACTTTTGACGCCTCACTTTGCGTTTACGTTTACCATGTGCTCTCTTTTTTTAAAACCAAATTATGGTTACCCTAACTTAAGTGAACAATTGCTAACAGTTTTAAAACTTACTTTTATGTACCTGGTTTAGCGTTTTAAGGTTGACATCAGAAAGGTTTAAAATGAATTATTTATAGTGCCAGTAGTTGTACTGCCAGCGTCATTACGTGGGTATGTTAGTGTTAACGCTCAGCAGAGGATAAAACGGTCTGTATTTTTCCAACCTTATTTAAATATTGCCTATTATGCAGATGGCAAGTTTAACATAGCCATACTTACTTTATAATACTGTTTACGCATGAGACATCTACTGGACTAGAACAACTCGTCTGACCCAAGTTTCCATGTACAGAAAGCCAGACCACCAAACCTGCGAATTTTCTTATTTTTTCCGGATAAAGCAATTTTTCTATTGTTTTTTTCTTCTGACCTTAAACTTACATCGTGCATTGCTTTTATGCTGTTATAAATAAACATAACGATTTTTATAAAGATAAATGTATAAATAAATCACTATAATCTCTTTAACTCAAACACAGTCTTTTTCCTACAGTGAAATTCTGTACAGATGTCTATTATGATACTTGGTCATGTTTTTTCACTGCTCAGCTTCTAATATTCTGTAATATTTTGTACTATAATGTGGTCTCCCTTTTATTATAGGGTATCCTGGATTGAAAACATTGTGGTTGTTGTGGCAAAGGAAAGCCTTCATCTTATGATGGACATAATTCACAAGTTCAATCACAAAAAGGTAAAAGTGGTGCTTGGTGGATCAACTAGACACAGGTCTATTTTTAATGGACTCCAAGCTTTTGGAGAGATGCCAGATGGAAAATCACTGAGGAAGCCAAAAGTGGTCATTATCCACGATGCTGTCAGGCCTTTTATTGAGGAAGATTTCCTTCTCAGGATAACTATTGCTGCTAAGGAACAAGGGGTAAGTCCGTCTTTCTTTAGTTCACCATTTACCTCTGCTCCAGCTGTCTAACGCAGTTTGTCAGTAACAAATGGAAAAAAAATACAAAAAATAACACTACTTGCCATAGAGATAAGCTTCCTGCATGGCGGTTTTAACATTCTCGAGAGTTTGTGTTCATGAAAGGTGTGGCTTTGTGCTCCATTTAGTTTTGAATAAATCTTTTATACCTGCTGGGATACCAGACAGTATTTTGTTTCCTTAAACAAAATATTTTCAAGTCCTTATTTCAGCAGGGTCGTCGAGACGGAGAGAAAATGACAAGGATGTCACTGAGCATGTGAACAAAAAGCATACATAGAGACAGACAGTTTCCTCCAGACTGCTTTTGGTTTCCTTTGTAATCCATCAGGATGTCACACAACCCATTCTTTCAGCACAGTAAACGTTTCCTGTTTCTGTGAGGTGGAATTATCGAAGAGTCTCGTTCTGGTTTAAAAAAAAAAAACTTGTGGTTGTAGAACTGAAACATTAGATGAGCATGCTGCTGCCATATAACTTGGAATACTTATTTAAGCAGCTGGATACAAGACGACGTGACTATGACTATGTTTGCTTTATGTAGTAGAAAACAGTAAATACATGTTTTTGATGTGGATAAGTATTTGAGAACTAATTCAATGCTGTAGGTCTTATATCTTAATCTTGGTTCATATCTCTGCCAGTGAATGTAACCAGTAGAAACCTGTAATGGGAGATAACTGGTTTGGCTACACCCAGTGTTTAAAACAACAAATGCCTGCTATAGCATGCCAAGGGATTTAAGTGAAGTATTTTTATTCTGCATATATTACTCCCAAACTCCAGTCCCCACCCCCACGTGATCGTGACCAGGTTAAGCGATTAGAAGATGGATTGATGGATGGATATTTAATCCATTCTGAATAGACCCTTCAGAAACACATGTTTTTTTATAGTAATCTAGTGAGACAATCAGCAGATACTTATAGTCTAGTTTTCTTAAGGGCACTTAGAGAATCAAGGCATGTATAACTGGAGTTGACTGGGACAGCCATTAAACAAGGAACCAAAAGGCCAAAGACATAGTTTCCTCTTGTTTGTTATGTGCAGGACTAGCAAACCCAATAGTTGTCTGGAGTTTATTAATGTTTCACTATCCCTGATTGTTCATGGAAGATGATCTCCATTTGGGACTTTGAGATTAATATGGATCTCAGTAACATGTGAAACACACACACTCAACATATGTTTGCTCTTATCTTGTATTGAATATTTAAGCACTGACTACTTACGTGATCTGCTGTTAGCATTAGCATAGCATTAAGAATTCATCATTTTTGTGTAGGTCAGAAACTATTTGGAAGGTTATATCCTCAAGAGGAAAAAATACAGATTCTGTGTATGAAGATTATTAGCTACCCATTTTGGTTAGTATTAAGTCGTACCAGTCTACATAAGAACTCATACTGTATAACATTTCATTAATAGAAATCAATTGGGAAAATGAATTTTGATTAATATTGTAATAATGTCAAGAAAATCATTCATTTGTTAAGTTGTTATTAAAAATTCATTATTGATTTCTTTTTTTATTATGAATTAGGCATCTGGAGCTATACGGCCTCTTGTTTCCACGGTAATAGCTACGACATCAGAAGGCTACATAGACCACTCTCTGGAAAGGGCTAAATACAGAGCAAGCGAGATGCCACAAGGATTTCTATATGACATCATCTATCAGGCTTATCAGCAGGTAAGTGCTTCCTGAAAAGTGCGCAGAACTTGTGATAAAAGGGTTAGGGAGTTCAAAAATGATAGTGCTCTTCGAGTGAGCAAAACACCAGGTATCATTATGCCAGGGTGGGGTTTTTTAAGAACCTCAAAGAGCAAACCTTTCAGCAGATATTTGGGCCTGGTGATTTAAAAGAGCAGGAGCAGACTAGAGATTTTTAATAGATGGCCCACGGGGCAGTTTCATTTGTCTCATAAATGAAAAGACGGAGAGCTATAAATCATGCAGCAGTTTTTGGTAATAAGCTTTTATTAAGAAACCAGCTCTGTATTCACTTTGTAATCAGGTCCTTCATGTCACACATGTCAGGATCTTTAAATGCAGATTCATACTTAAAACACACATAAACCGTGGAAGGTTGTTCCTGTGAGGTCGTCTTTATGAAGTGTGTAAAATGACTTAACTGATTTTTTACTAAGATTTATGATTTTCTAAATAATTAAAGCATTGCACTACACTTATATGACATGTTTTATTATACCACACATAATAGTTCACAGCCACTGTCCTGACACACTTCATTGTCCGCAAGATGTGCTGGGACCTGTAAGGTATGAAGCTCAAGACCTAGCGGGATAGCTGCTATCATTTACAAGACGCCTCGATCATGCTTGCTGGAGTGGTGCTGCTGCGGCTTTGTTCTGCACAAGGGAACACCGTATCGTTTTCCGAAAGCCTCTCAAGTGCTCTATATGTGTGACTCAAAAGGTTTTTTTTTTTGTAAAACTATGTTTATCTATACCTAAGCCTATAGCAAGTTCCATCTGTTATCTTGAATTATAAGCTTGTAGTCACTCAGTAAACTTGCAGGCTTTGTGTTCTGTTGGACTGTCATCTCACCTGTTTGCTCTTCCAAGACCCGGCTTGTTGTCTGCTCAGTACTGAATTCCAGCTTCGCTAGATTATTATTTAGATACCCTTGACTGAAGAGGTCTGGGAGCCCTGGGAGAGAGGGAGGAAGTTATGTTTTCCACTGGAATCCAATTTGTCTCAAATTATTTTTTTTCCTGTCACAAGAGCAGTTTGTATTTCTTGGATGCCGTTTTGGGTCCAAACATCCCTTTCAATGCTGTGGGTGCAAAATTTGCCAGGCAGTTTTGAGGCTGGTGAGATGGCAGTGTTACGGGTAGAAACTCAATTAGATGAGTAGAGGGACATGGAGATGAAGCAGAACAGGAGGGAGCAAATGGGGTATTGATGTGACTGCTGCTGTCTTCTCAAAAGGGCTGAAAGTATAAAGTATCCGTCAGTGGAGTGCTTTAGGACTCAAAGTCCTGGAGAGTTTTTATGAGTCGTGGATTCGGCCTGTGAAGCGTTGACATGTATTTTAAGTCTGGTAGCACTCGGGGTCTATAAGACAAAGGGGAAGACACACAATACTGTCCTCCATGTCTTCCAGAGAAAAGGGACCAGTGGTTAAATTACGACCACATCATTCAAATTTTTTGCCTTGTTTCGCTTCAAGTAACAAAGGCCATGAAAATGTACATCTCCTGCAACCAGATAAAATATTGACCTCATATTATCTCAGGTAACGTTGTTGAGATCCTGTAATCTGTGCAGCTTCTCTTGTGTATGAGGTAACTGCTAGATCAGATTTTCTTTTCAGTCGACTGCATTTTTGTCTTTAATGCCGCTTTGCGTAATGCACTCTGGGCTTGACGATGTGTGAATCTGTTAATCGTGTGTATCGTAAACGCGCTTCTGCTAAGATATGAATAAGCCACGTGTCCCTTCCATCGCTCATTCTGAATGGCTGTTCACATCTCCTGTACCATGGTGCTGTGTGAATGATCTACAAATTTGGTTTCTGTCAAAGTGCAGCGAGTCCGACTTTGAGTTTGGGACGGAGTGCCTGCACCTGGCTCTGCACTACTGTGGCACCAATGCAAAGCTCATCGAAGGCCCCCCTGCTCTGTGGAAGGTGAGGACCATCACCAGTGAAAGGCTCAATATCCTGTAATACAGTGTTTCCCAATCGCATACCAACACTACTATAGTAAACTATTTGTAGGTTAGGAAGTTGTTAGGTCTTAAGGAGTTGGCATAGTTAATTTCATCATGGTGTCTGTTTGTTACATCTGTTTTATATATTTCTAATGACCCTTCTGTTTGACAGGTGACTTACAAGAAAGATCTTTTTGCTGCTGAATCAGTAATTAAAGGTTGGTGTTTCATGTGTTTGTTTTTGTGCCCAGTTTTATTGTCTGTTTAATAAACCAAATAGACTTTAATTGTCATTAAATTACCGCAAAGCTTGGAGCTTCACCTTCTCCTGGCAGGTCGAAATGTATAAATGTGGCCAAACTGCTCTTTACAAATATGTGGAGTCCAAGTAAGCTGGAGGACTTCAGAAAATGAAACCTTTGTGTCTTATGAACTTAGTAAATTGAGCCAATAACCAGTCAGGTACGTGTGATGGATAGCCAGGCTTGATGGACTGTCTCATGGCAAGCTTTCACCAAAAACAGTGTCATTGTGAAATAAATGAGGTGTATTTTCTTATCAGAGAAAAGAAGACGACTTTATACATTCTTTAATTTCTCTCTTATTCGTAGGACTGGGTACTGAAGTTTTGATTCTTTTATGACAATGACCAAATTGCTTAGATACTATTGAATATTGAAAAATGCTTTGTCATTCAGTACCAAATTTTGATGCCTAAGGATTAAATATCATCAGCGTCAGTGAGGAAATTAACATGCAGCGTGCTTGTACCAGAATCTAATAATGGTAGTGATTGGTAACATTACACAAACATGTCATAGAGGAATGCAGGAAAAACACAATGTTACGCCCAGAGGCAGGGCTTTTGTGTGTTTGTGCGTTTGGACCTGCTCTGAGAGTCGTGGCTGACAAGTCTGAGTGCGCATACAGCAGAGAACGTGCTGATATTAAATCTGCAAGTCTCCTGGAAAACTTATGTTGAATTTGCTCAGTATTATGCAGGTTTTGTCATGAACAGCAGGCTTGCTTTAGTGATAATTACTAGAAGCATAATTTGGCAAACCATGCAAACTCTACACACATGGAGCCATGGTGGAGACTCAAATCCTGGTCCTAAAGGTGTGAGAGAGCAGTGCGGAACACTGTGTCACCGTGCTGCCCAACCCCGATGATGTTACCGTTAAATTCTAATATAGATTAATAAATCAATGTCTGTTTTTGCAAGCAAACAGAGCTCTTTCTTTTTAAAGTATGTACCTTTTGATCATATTAATGCTGTTGCTTTCCCATGATTTATGCAATTTTGTACTTAAGTACATATGTAGGTACTGTCATGTGGTAGGTGAAATGCTGACAGGGAAAAAATATACTGAGGTTTTTTAAATATGGTAATGTGCAAGCAAAGCCAAACAAACATATAAACAAAAACAAACAAACAAAAACAAAGAAATAAAAAATTAAATAGTATTAGTTAAAAGTTTGGACATGCTAAGCCACCTACAAAGTGATAGTGTTGCATCACATGATCTGGCCACCTGACCTGAGCACAGTAGAAATGGTTTTGGAGGGAGAGTAGATGGATGGATGGATGATACTTTATTAATCCCAAAGGAAATTTAGGCATCAAAAGTATAATTATTTTTTTTTTAACAATACCCAGCCCTAGTTATTGGTGTGTGTGTGTCTATATATATGTGTGTGTGTGTCTATATATGTATGTATGTGATACTATATATATATATATATATATATATATATATATTAGGTACTTAATTTAATATGCATTTCTATGTCGCTATAGCATTCAAGAGGGTGGCATATCTAGTGTTCCATATTTAGTAATCCATGTTAACCAACCATGACATTTAATTACATTGTCTGCAATCATCTGATAAAAGCCATATGTCGAATATAAATGTGGAATATTAATGTTTTTCGAAAGCCATCCTGAAAAATTTGCCATAACTTGATAAGCTGCAGCCTGGTATTCTGAATAAACTTCAGCAATTACTATAAAAACACACATTGTGTCAGTCTAGTTGTGGATGATCCCTTAATTTGGATTATAATTTGATGAGTCATCTAAATCTACCTTTTATGCTTTCTGTGCCATACATAATATTTGTTCACGTCTGATTAATTCTGACAAAGTGGCTTTTTATCTTTATTTAAATTAAATATAAGCTACTATAAAGGTTTGTCATAATTTTAGGACTTTTTAAAAACACTTGAGGAAAAACAAGGTAAGAAAAATGTCTTCCATTTGACAGATGTTATTTTTTGGGTAAAATGATCACATTGTTGCGACAGTCGCTACGAGTGTGGACATTTATTAGGTAGAGCTATGTCTGTGGCTCTACAACACAATGAACACTGACCTTCCTTTGACCTTCTGTCTCAGCGCAACACCCCCGAGTCCCCATTTCTACCTTGTGTTTATGTGCACGTGGTTATGCCCTGGGATTTTGCAGCACAGAAATTTAGATTTATTTCCATAGAGTAATGGTAGCAGCTGTCTGGTTCAAGATTATTTTCAGAGGTGGGGCATTTGAAGAGGAAGAGTGAACAAAATAAAAAATACCATATATTCTTAAATTACGACATAATTATGCCTATAATTGTCATTTCCCTGCAGTTCTGTGAACTACAAAAATTATATTCATGTTACATGCATTTTCAAAAACTGTTCCGCTTTCAATAATTGACATCTCTGAGGTCCAGTGAAAATGGAGGGGACCCGGATTTTGGTAGGGGGTGGTGCCACTCTGACCCCCTCATCAGCTCAGCCACTAAGTAGCAGTTCCTTGAAGTACATTTCTCTTGACAAGCAAAGGTGGCAAAATATGACTGAGTTAGTTTGATTAATAATTTGGTCGTCTTCTGGCTAACTGGTAGAAATGCATATGAACAAAACAATGTCATCAGGCTCGAACACTGGTTAGTTAGATAGCTTTGAAGAGTTGGTTATACTTTTATAAGAACATCATGAATACTTTTTAGCGTCCCCATTTATCAGCATCGATACTGTGTCTGGAACTTTGCATGCAAGTTGGACTATGTTGGGTGATATCACATCTCATCTCTGTGTGGCTGTGATGTACTGAGAACATAGCCATGCACATTTTATCCAGACAGAGCTGCAACTTTCCACTGTGTCAACAGAAATGTGTTACAGTGGTGCCCAAATTTTTAATTGCTACTGATGAAGGCCTGACATCACCTTGAGTCAAGTGCAGCCCATACATAATGTGATGGGGTCTGAGAATCCTTCTCATCCTTCCTTCCTTGCAGACTTCCTGTCCCAGGCCTGCGTTATCACGACTGTCTGTGCAGAGTCAGCAGAGTTGGGTCACAGGTTTCAAAAGACCCTTGGAGCCAAGAGAATGGTATGATGGTGTTGAGGGCAGAGTGGAATGCTCACTCACCCCTGTGATTGTCCTAGGTCATTCTGATAGGCCCCGTCCTCCGTCAGGCTTATTTCGTTAGGGACCTTGTCTGGGTGGGCTAGGCGGGGTGGACATCTGCAGCCAGAATCCTAATGGGGCTTGTCTGAGACTGACACACACTCTGCACCTCTCCCTTCCCAGACTGACAAACCCAGATGGGATTCATTTTTGGCCTGCCCTTTATGTACATCATAAGAATTAAACAGATCCAGAATCCGTGACAGCGAAGCACACACACCCATTTTGTTCTCTCTTTCTTTTTTTTTTTGAGATGACAATTTTCCAGAATCGCATCCTTATTTTCCACAGGACCTTCCATAATATTGGGTGGATGTGTAGTCCACGTTAGCTGGGGGCACTGGAAAAGCTCATGATTTATGTCAAGCTGGCCAACTTACAGCTTGACAGCCAAGCCGGAGCCCTTTGTCAAATCTTGACAAGCGGATTCGCTGCCGGAATCCGAAAGGAGCTTCTGGTTCGTGTCCTGCCTGATTGCAAACAGCTTCCGTGGCATATAGATGCTGGGGAGCATTGCTTGTGTTCCAGTGCGGACGGATTCTTTCCAGGGCCACTAAGAGGGATCCGTGCAAATCCAGAGCAGAGTGGCACACGTGCAAGGATTAATCCTGAGGTTCCTGGGAATTAGAGGCCTAAGATAGATATGTCTATGGAAAAAGAATTATGAACAGTGTATCAATTATCTATATGTCTTTCATGTGCTTTTACTCGAAATTCAAATATGATACTAACTCTACTCTGCTTTAGGTCAGTCTAATAACTTATAACTCCTCATCATTCCCAGTTTCTTTAAAGCTGCTGTTTAAGTCACATATTTTTGTGAGAACATTTTTTGAACAGGTGGCAAGACATCTCGAATATAAGTTACCATTATAAAATCTTATTTTCATAGATGTTCTAGCTCCGGGCAGAGTAAAGGAAAAATGTGTTAACCAGTGAATGGGCCTTTTTCATGATCGATTGCTGCATATCGTCTCATAAGCCAGCTAACATTATCGAATCCTGCAGAAACATTCAACAAATTGTAATGGGATTTCTCACCGGTAAGAGAACCACAAATCGTCTCAATCTCTCTTTTCATTTGTTTGGACTAACGTCACAAGATTACAACCTTTACGCGCCAATATTTTTTATGGATTTTTTTGTTACTCCTTATATAAATATAAATGTTCATGTTTAGGCAGATACCCGAGCATAAATTGATGCAAGCATTGACTACCAGATGTAAGGCTTGTTCAGAATCCAAATGCACTCATTTGTTACACTTGCCTGCGGTTTTTAATATGTTGGCCTGAAAGCCAATAGTGATTTACTTGTTTGTCTGGCCTTCCCCGTAGATAACTGGAAGGTGGTGTTTTTTGCCTTTAATTTTCTTTCTTTAGTTAAAATTTGTTTTTGTCCACTCCTTTTTTTCCTCTTTGCAGAAATGTGTTTATTAAATTAAACAAGGGCAAGTTCGCTGTGCATACTCTGTTGTTTCAATACGTCCCCATCTCATCCAGCATGCCCAGAATTTAATCTAAAACAATATTTCCATATTATCTCTGAGTGAAACAAGAGGCAGGAACACGTGCGTTTAATCAGCGACGGTCGGAAATGAATCGCGGGTGGAAATCTTTGCAGAACGTGATTGAGAACCACAGCGATGGTCAGGACAAGTTCACCATGTTCTGTTTTACACTCCACTAATCAACAAAAAGTATGACTAAAAAATTAGACTTTGAAGACATGAATAAGGCAGAAACTGAGAGTCGTTTGGCCTGAAATGCCACCAGTCATGAACTGGAATAGAGACAAGGATGCGGTCATTGTCAGGGCTTCTGAACATGGGTAGAACATGAACTTTAAATCCTTAGTAGGAGTAATGAACTGAACCGAGATGCGTGTGTCCTTTAAGCTGCCTTTAATGTGTCATATCAGCTGTGAAGTGTGGCTTTGGAGGCAGCACCATATATTTCTAGGGAAATTAGCAGATTTCCGATGTCATGCTAATACCAAAGCAGGCTTTAATAAGGCTAGCCTTTAATGATATCATTGATTTTTCTTTCACAGTTGGAATTTTTATTATTAAGTGTTTCCGGGCCATTCCATGCCCAGTTATCTTTCCAGAACAATGCAATTCTTTGTGTTTCTCATATCACTTTTTAATACTCCCATTTAATTCTGTTATTTTAACATTTCAGTTGCACAATTCTGAACGTATTCCGGGCTCAGAGCCTGGATGTTTATGGTCATGTTTATTTCTTTTGTGTTTAGAGACTTGAACAGTGCCAGCAACAGTTATTCACTGAGCATGTCATGGCTTTATTAGGGAGATTTTTTTTGGTAAGTTATGGGCTTGCCATATTTTGTTTAGAAAATAAAAAATATAAAGACCCAAAAAGCTAGTGGATGACCTTCTTACTGACCTGAGGCAAGGCCTGCCTTGCAGGGGAAATGGGGCAGAAAAAAATGCTCTTTAATTGGGGGAGCAAAGGGGTAGAGGCTGGGATAAAATAACTCAAGTGACCTTTATTTTGTGCCTTAAAGCAGGTGGATGTAATATCAGGCCCAGTCAGGAACAGCCAGCCGTTGGATTCAAAGACCTGGAACTTTATCCATATCACTGTGAGTTAAAATGAATGTCAGAGACACCCACAGAAATATTTCCAGGCTTTTACATATAACATCTTCTCATGATGTAATGTTACAATGTTAAATTTAATTGTTTTGTCCCCATGTTTTCTCAATATTTATTAAAGGCGAACATTGCGTGCTTGACTGAGATCAGCAAGATGGTCCGGACGCTCCGTGAGTCAGACCAGGCCGTCCTGTATCCCATCGTCCTGATCTTGGTAAGTTCTTGGCTACAGCAGGGAGTCAGACAATTCTGCAGTGACCCTGAGCATCTGCACTTTTCGTCGACTGTCCTTAATCCACCCCCCCCCAACTCTCCTCACCTTGCAGCCTGTGGTGATTCTCGGTATGGAGGTGTAACCATGAGCCAGTGAAACCTCGGGAGTTCAGAATCCCAGCCCGTAATCAAACAGAGCAGTGAGCACCCTGCTGTCTTTGGCGGAAGATGGAGCATGTGTGAGCTGGTGCAGTCTCCATTCAATCCTGCTTTCCCACCCTATCATTGAACTTCCTTGTGTGGGTTTTTCAAACACCCAACATCTGGTTACAGAAAAGCCATAATACTTTAGGAAATGGAACCGACTCCCTTTATGATGCTAAATCTCTCATGCATTTTAGCTTTTACCCATCAACTGCTGGCAGTCTCAGTTTTACCTGACTGTTGCTTTGAGGCATGGCTGAATCCTTATTTATTCCTTCTGCCAACACAGGACTCCTATATCATAAGAAACTCTCTCACAGAGAAGTTTCATTTTCCAGCTTCTTCTTGTGTGGAAAGTCCCCACACAGGTCGGCCCTTGTCGTCCCTCCCCCTTAGAGAGTCCCTCCTAATCTATCTGGCAGATTATGGGCTGGCTAAGCTGTCGGCATGACCAGGCCCGGGCCTCTCCTGGGTGAGGGTCCCCGCTGGCGCAGGGGCATAGCGGCCGGTCCCTTTGAAGTTGCACTCGGGTCCTCGCCTCGTCGGGGTGGAAGACTTAGTGCTGTGTGAAATTGCCTTTGAGCTGCGAGGTAAACCGAAATATACTGGGCTTTATTAAGACGGCTGTGCTGATTTACTCTTGGCCTGAGGAGTTCCCTGGCACCACTCCAGTCCATAGCACATTGGAAGAATGGTAGAGGGTGCTCTGAATTAGTCACGAAATAGGGCACGTGCAGCCAGCTGGGCTAGCCACAAAAATCTAAGCGGCATCAGATATTTGCCGTAACATCGGAAACTGAGTATTGAGCTCTTCAGGTCCTCTTAATCTATTTCCTCTTTACTTGAGATGATCTTTTTCAGACCAAATTTACTCTTTTATTAACCAAGAATTATCTGTTCCTCTTGTTGTACTGAGATTTGTTTCCACTATGTCTATATCACTGTTATCTCTGTAGTTTAGTAAATGAAATTACGGTTATAAAAAGCTGGACTTTTTTGGAGTAAATTTATAGCTTAACTGGGGTTCTTGCACAGTAGTTTGAAAGGTAGCTACGCTGTTCCTCGACACCTGGAAATCTCTTCCATGTTCGTTTCCCAGACACTTAAAAGCCTGACTGATTTGTGCTTCGCGTATTTTCTGACGGCGATCCAGAATATAGGAGGACGCTGAGCCCCAGTACGTCTAATGAGACATGGACGATATTTCTTGCTAGTTCTGAAGTCTCCTACATCTCCAAGGTGTTCCTCAGCATGCGCCTTGCTGTTTTCATAGGTGCATTTCAGTGTCCTGCCGCATTCCTCCCTGACTGAAAGAATGGGACAGTTGGGTGCCATCAGACATCTGGCAACTGAAGCAAAACACAAGAATATTTTACTTTACGCCGTCCTGCTTAATCACAATGAGGTATGCCTCCCAACCCCCGTCACCTTCCCCCACCCCTCACAGTTTTGACTTATTCTTCAGAATCAGAATATTAACAGTATGATAGTTAACAGTTGTATAAGCATGTGCATAAGTAATATGGAAGGAAAATCTGAGAATCTGGAATAATCTGATAGCTATTTTGTGTCTATAGCTAGGATCTTGGAGCCGGTTGTTACGGCCACACTTTTATGTGGCTGACTGAGAACTGGAGCTATTCTTTTGTCAATTCTCCCCATCACTCCCTTTTTAGAGCACATTTTATGCACAGAGGTTTTGAAGTGTGTTACGTGAAAAATGATGGTGGGAACAGGTGAGATTGGCCGTGATTCAGGAGCTCCAGGCCAGTCCAATCAGTGGGCCGGTGATTTTCTTGTGGCACGTGTCCCCATTGTGTATCCTCGGCATGCGCTGGAGGCTGTAGCATTCATGTCGGCGCCTACAGACGCCTCAGCTGGAGGGTGCCTCAGCAGAGATAAGCCAGGCTGATTTCCGGTTTGACCCTGATGACATTTTAATGGTGGTATTGCTCTAACTAAACTATTAATTACCAGCAAAGCCAACTTACTTTTTCTTTCCAAATATAGGGAATAATATACATACATACATACATACATACATACATACATATATAAGCATGCTTATAATATATAAATTCTTTTATTACACTAGTGATATAAAACCTGAGCATATTTGCAGAATGTGTGCCCAGAAGGAAACATGTGGCTTGAATTTTAGAGACATCTATTTACGAGAAGGTTATTCTGAGACCTAAGCATGACAAATAGGCCGCAGTATCACTTGTGAGGAGTATGAAGTTATAAATGAATGGCAAAACTCGCCTCTCGGCCCGAGGAATGTCTCCATGGTTTCTTTTGCCATTGCCCTGTCATCTCTGGCAGGGCAAGTATGAATTTAATGGCTTAGCTGAGTTACAAATACAGCCATTTTTCACAGGGTTGGTGAGTCACAAGTGGGTAGTTGCTTTTGATGTCTGTTTGTCGTGTGCTTTGACTCTTCCTGCTGGGCCTGCAGAGCGCTTTTGCTTAACCTGTGGAAACAGGGGGCGTAGCTATGCTGCTTACTGTTTCACTTTTTAGGGAAAAAATGGGGGCAGAGGGTGGATGAAGATAAAACGCCTTTCGGCGTGATAAAATATAAATTGCCCTGAGGTAGCGGAACAGCAGATAAAGAACCTTGAATAAATCATCCCCTATATGTTTACTGTAATAGGGGTAATTTTTCCCAGATGGTCTAATTCAAGCTTTTCCAAACTGTCTCCAGTCCTCCCTGTTGTCAGCTTGACCCCAAGCACACTAAGTCTACATTAATATGACTTGTAAACTGAGTGTAGAGGTCCAGTATTTTATTTTCACTGAGTTGCTGCAGGTATCCGTCTTTTGTGCAGTTTGTGGCTTTTGTCATTTCTGCCTTTTCTTATGTATTTGGTGAATTTCATTGTCTAAATAGTAATGGCTGTGAGGGTCCCACGAGGCAACAGCTTAATTGAGTTCTGCTTTTAGTTTAGTTTAGTTTAGTTTAGTTTAGTTAGAATAGGGATACATGTTATGGTTGTTTTAAATTTTTTAAAATCTATTTAAAATCTTTTTACATTTATGAGTATTTTATCAATATATTTATTACATTTTTTCCCCATGTAAAGAGCAATGTGGCCTTTTAGAATGAGCGTAAAGGAAATGAAAATTGTATGTTTAGAATATAACTTAGGATTGTGGCATGAAAGTGGACTATTAAAAGCTGAATGTTAGAAAGAAGACAGTGTCTGTTTACTGAACGTCTTTGTTCTTATTTTTAGTATGATGAAATTACAGAAGGTTAGACTAGAAAATGCAGACCAACAAACAGAATAATAAACATATATCGTTGTTAAAAATGAGTAAACATATTTATGCAAATAAAGCTTCAGTGTCACGTTTGATTTCATCTTGGAAATCATGGGAATGGGGTGATTGAGTTTGAGGCCAGGATTCTGTGTATACAAGCTGTCTAAAGCAGTCATTTCTGAAGCTGAGATTTAGGCGTTAAAGGGCATGCTGGGAAAGTGTCTGTTTGTGCCTTCAGCCTACCAAGGTTATCGCAAAGATCTGGGTAGCACATACAGTACTGTGCAAAAGTCTTAGGCAGTGAAAAGAAATGTTTAAAGCCATTTATCTGGGTAGTAAATGTATAT
>JAAGVU020000129.1:16801088-16825887 GCA_011763525.2 Mormyrus iriodes
AGTTTTACACCAACATAAAGATCATTTAAACATCATCTTCTTTGGCTGCCTAAGACTTTTGCACAGTACTGTATATGGCGTGTTAGTCTTTGTGAAATGTCACAGCTATGAGAGGAGTAGGGCTCTCTCTGGGATGTGTGACAGATTTTGGCTTTCCAGCCTGAGAGGTACGTCATCCTAAAAGTAAAATGTTACATACGTAAAATATGAGGTAATGGAGTTTATACATCTTAAATACCCAGTATCCTCGTCTTCATAAAAACTGCTTAATGTTTTTTTTTTTTTTTATATGACTGGACTCTTTCAGTGATGCATGCAGAATGAAAAGGGAATTTTAAATACTTTCATTCCAGCTGTAAACAATTTCGGAAAATCGCGATGAGGAGTAGGGCACTGTTTGGATGAGCCATCTGCCGCTGCTCTGCGTTTCCGTGCAGCACGGTTGCTAGCCATGCACGGATTTCAGTGTGCTCACACTGTCCGGACGCGTCCTGATTCCACGTCCGACACTAGTGATGCGAAGGAAGTAACGAGAGCGCTCTCTGTTGCTTGCTCCAGAGTGGTGGCGGTAAGCTGATCCGCCGGGTGTGAAGACGGTGATTTTATCCCCTATCAAAGGTCGCAGTGGCGATAGGAAGTGACATCGGATCCCCCCCGTGCCAGGCCTGGCCGGCCTGTCAGTGGCTGAAAGGGTGTTGTCACGGTGATATATGGACGTCCTAATCCCTGCACTGAGAGCCCTGATGTTTACCCACCCTGCGCTTCCTTCTTGTCAAAAGGCCCAGACTGCCGCTCCTGAACCTGAGACGAGATTAGTTGCCTTAAAAAAAAGAAAAGGAAGAGAAAGAGAGAGGCCGTTTTCTCACCTGCCCCGATAGACCAGCGAGTGGCAGACTGCGAAACAGTACACTAGGGCCGTCACCTTTTTGGGGGGGGGGGGAGTGAGTGGCTCCTAGATTTGCACGCTTTAGGGGGGCTCACTGGGGTGTAGACCCCCTCCCCCCCCCCAAAAAAAAAAATAGCATAATACGTAATAAGGGTAATGCTGATCTTATAAAACCAGAAATACTACAGATGTCCAGCAGTGGCTGGGTGATTCTTTGTATGTCCTAAGGAAGACATCAGTATCTCTGCTTCTTCAGTTTTTCTTCTTAATACAACATTCCTCAATTAAGTCACGAGAGCAGAAGCCCTACTGTGGAGAACATTGACAGGTTTTTCAGAATTAACATGCCTTTTTAACTAACGAGTGCCTTTTGGGAAAAATGGGTGATTCCTCTTGACTCGTTGTGCTGTCATATAGAGAGATGAAGTTTAAAAGCCTTGGGTTTCATTTATTTCTTTGTTCTTCTTTTAAATTGTGCCTGCATTCGAGGTTATTGTGACCCCAAATTAAATCCTGAACCATGTTCACGTATCTGTGCTGACACAAGCATTAACAGGTACTGTACAGCTTGGCGCATAGAAGGTAAAGCAATGAACAGTTAGCATTAGTGCTGAACCCATATGCTAAATGTGTTCTCAGTTACTCCAGTCGCATCTCCAGCAAGGCTGACACTTTTGGCTGCTGTAGTTAGCGATGGATTTATGTTTAAATATTTTTGTATGAGCCTCATAATTTATTAGCCCTGTCACACAACCAGACCAATTTGTATACTCTCACATTTTTGTATTTTTAAAAATGACTGCATCAGTTATTTTGTTCCCGTTCTGTGCTCTATGCTTTAGGTCAGGTATCATCTTCAAGTATGAAACTTGGTCTTTTCACCTGGAATGGTGCAAATGTTTTATTGGTATGTATGTGTCTAACACATCGAAGTCTGTCTAAACCGTAACCTTTTTAGTTTTTGGCTTCTATAATCTGTCACATTTAATTTTTTATATGTACTGGGTTATAGGAGGATGGAATGAAGAACAGCCAATGAATCTATATGCAGTTTATACATATCATAGCTACATCTCATTTTTGATTTTGCTTCGACCACCCACTAAATTCAAGTTTAGGATTTCTTAAGTCTTTATAATGCTCTGGAAGACACAACGCTCATGGGATTAGGCCTCAGTCTGCGTTTTATTATTAGAAACGTTCACCTTTTGGAATACGGGGATACTTTCTGCACTTGCCTGAGACCTTAGCGCGGTTAACGATGGAAACAGGCTCGGCTTGTTAAGCTTTGTTACGGTGGGATTAGTTTAAAGCTACTGGCGCGCTCGGTCTAGGTGGTGCATGCTGCCCGGGTCGCCCTGCTGCCAGCAGGGGATGTTTTGCTCGATATTTGGGTCTCACTACTGGCAAGGGAAGGGAGTGCAGCAGCCTCAGCAGACCTCCTCCGATAATGCCTCGGCGCAGCGGCCTTGGTCTTCCTGACAGACAGGCATGTCCTTGGCTGTTGTTTAGTCTGCAGAATTGTTTTGACAGGGCTGCAAAGAAAAAAAAAAAACACTCGCGCAACAAGTTTTGTGTACTTGGCTGCATTGCTATTTTAGAAATCAGAGCCAGAGGCGAAAACTGGGTATTCAGGAGCAGATAGGATGCCGAATTTACGGGTTCAAGTCCAGGGTGAGACACAAAAAAATGTATCCCTGAGCGAAATGCTCTTTTAATCTTCAATGTTCTGCCGTTTAATATTTATGGAAAAGAAGAGGTTAAGGGTAATGCTAATTTCGCTGATACTTCTAGTCAGGAAGCCGTCATAAATATTCACTACCCAGTAGTAACACTACAGCTTGCAGGGTGTTACATCCCTCACTCCAAATACATAAAGACATATAGAAGGAACTTGTAGCTAGTATTTGTTTATATATTTGAATCCCAAAAACAGCACAAGCCTGCAACAACTGAAATTCTGAATAACTTCCATGGAAAGGCTGGCTACTTTTCATTTCTTTGCAGAAGTAGAGTTTCTGGCAGATTGTAGGTCAGGTGTGCAAAAAAAAATAATAATGTAGGGCCGGGGTTACACTTTACACCTCAGGATTGCCTGTTTGGATAAGCGGCCGGAAACCCTATAGATACTGTATTTGTCAGGATGCAAAAGCGGAAACGCCGCAGAAGTCACCCTTAAAGTGCTTTTTCATCGTACCTTGACTGGGTTTATGCGGAAAGAATGAGCCCGGAGTCGGTGGCCCCGTGCAGCCGCGACATCTCAATAGCCGTGCCAGAGAAGGCAAAGCACCACCTCCCAGGCGCACAAAAGCCAGGGGGATAAAGCACACGCAGGGTTTATCCACTCTCAAACAATATACGCTCCTTTCAGATGAAGTGAGGCGGAATGGGAATGACAAGGTAATCAGAAATACAGACTTCCAGGCACCACGATTCCAGCTAAATGTTTTTCCTGAAGAAATAACTTGTCCAAAGAGCTCATCAAAGTATTTGCCTCCTGATTAGTTATTACAGGGCTGTGTTTGCGAGGGACAGTGCTGATGATTCATTATTTTTTTCTAGGACAGGACTGGCCTTCCATTTCTCTCATATCGCTTTCACACCGGCCCCCTCTTGTTCGAAGTGATGTTCTTTGTCATCCTGGAGCACAGGTTCCCCCCTCTGTCCTGCTGTTTCACTCTGCCTTCTTTCAAACATCTCTCCTGGGTGGAGTTACACCACAGCAAAGTATTCTGGTGGATTATGCCTCATATCAAGTCTCTGGACCTGACAGTAATTAGACCCGATATTTTCATGGTTTACCCCCCAGCAACAACTGGCTGAATGAGTGAATAGTGGGTTGAGGGTTACTGGGGCGGGGGAGGATGGCACAAGGGACCCCCTCCCCCTGTTCCAGTTTTTTGGCATGTGAGGACAGATTGACTGTCAGATTGAGAAACACAATACCTTTTAAACAGGACAATTAGATCTCTCAGGGTCCTTCACGGATGAGCTTTCGTCTCGTTAGACCACGTTTCCTGACATTTGTTCTCATGTTATAGCTAAATTGGTACACCCTTGAACGCGGTTCGTACTATAAGACCATCACAGTGACGCTTATAACACCTGGCTGGCCCTTGAGTGTTTCCTGCAGTTCATGTGACTGAACGAATTTGGAAACTGTCAGCCGGCAATTACGTCGCCCCCCTTTGGTGATATTTAGAATTGACCCGTTCGCTGCAAGAGGAGCTTGCAAACAATTTGGAAGGAATTAAAATTAATTGTTGTGACAGTAAGAGTAATGGGGGTCGTGAAATTAGCGTACAGAGCAGCTGCACTCTCTGTCCTGTTTACTCAACCTGTTTAATTCTGAAGGGTCTCTCCAGTTGTCTGGGTTATCTGCTGCTAAATGATTCCCATGTGGTGCCTTTTCTGGGAACTCGCACTCACCTGGCTGAAACTCAACACGGGTGAAAAAAATGGCCCAGCTGGGAGAGTCTCGGCTCACCGTCGCAGCGTTCCTGCAGCCGAGCACCCAGGAGGTGAAAATGAAACACACTACATCGTACCCCCCCAACCAAAGTGTTTCTGCTACACTCCCCAGGCATGTGTTGAGTGCATAGGCTTTGTGGTGGTTCGCCGTTGACAGCCAGTACCTGTTAACCACCTGCTATTTCGTTTATCTGCGACTGGGACACACACAGAGTCACATGGCAACCTCTGAACCCCCAAAGCGATGTGTGGATCAAATTAAAATGCATTTAAAAAAAATCTTTATAAGCGTTTCTGGAATGATCTGCCCGTGACATAGTGATCTCCCGGCAATTCAATAGATGTTTTTTTACCATGGTTTGTGCTTTTGGGTCACAGCTGGTTTAGCATGGCCTTCCTTCATGTGTCCTTCTTTTACGCGTGTGCACACGCACACACACACACACTGCAGTTACGAGGAGCCCCAAGAAAGAGATATTTTTAGATGGAGACTTTACCTCGTGTGCTGATTCCATTGTCATGACAACGGTCTGCTTCTCGGCTCATGCGACAACAGCTTAATCAGAACCATATTTTCACACACTTTTTATTTATAAAACAGTTCGGCCGGGCCAGTTGGCCATCCCATAGAGCGAGAATATGAAAATACATAAGCGCTTTTGAACGTTAGAACACATGTCTTGGTTGAACATTACAGGGAACAAACAATTTATATAGTTGAAAAAAATGATTGGCGGGTTCAATGTTTATTGGCATAAAAGTAATTAAATGAAAAGTTTGCATAAACTATGAAATACTAAGTATTTATTCATTTTTAAATAGTTGCCCGTCTGATTTTGTATCCTGGGGGTCGTTGGCACATACACACACACACACACACACACACACACACACACACACACACACACATATACATTCTCTCGCACAGAGACAATGCTTGTGTGATTTACTACTAATTCATTAGAACTATGTTGATAGATAGATAAATAGATTTGCTTTCTTGTTCCCGAAGGAATTTTTAGGTTTGCAGTAGCTGAATACACACATTGTAACAGTGAAAAGACATTCATAGACAGTAACAATAAATAATAGACAATAAACACTAACAGTGCAAGGAAAGTCAGGGGAAGTACTATACGTCTACAGGCCTTAATGCTGTTAGATTGTACATATTGCACGTTTTGTAAGATGTGTGTATAAAAATACATCCAATTATTTGAGAAAATGTTTTTTAATTATTTTTGAAAATTGATGAATTCACATGACATTCTGTATTGGGATGGACACGCACAAGACAAGTGTACAGGGAGAAGTGAGGTGTGAATGAAAGTGGTTGGAAGGATAGCAAGGCCTGAGAGGGTTCGCTGTCATCACTTGCAATGCTGCTATGTGAGGTTCAGCCACTTCTAAGTGGTAATCAGTTATTGGATCGGTTAAAAATAGTTTATTTCAGGATATGTTTAAGGTCCAGTTGGTGTTTTAGGCAGACCTTGTATTTAGATTTTAAATGTTGTATATTTTTCTCTGAACCTGTCCCTTAGAGATTTTTTGGCCTTTAAGTATATGTGTATTATAAGTATCTGAATCTGGAACTGCTGAAGTATAATTGTTATCTTAGCTTCTATGGGGTGCTGGTTAATAGCATGGCAGAGTCAGGTTTGAATGCCAAAACATTTGTTCTCGCTCTCTTCCATTGTGGTTCCATTCTAAAGGTACACAGGGTCGTGTGTGAGCTTTGTTACACCACTTGTGCATGTTTTACTCATCTAATAGAGCTTGGAAAAGGTACTGAGATTTAGTGGAAACTGTCTAATTCCCTTGTTATTATAGCTGACTGGCCAGTAGAGGTAAAAGAGAATTAAAATCCCAGATTGCTTTTTCACAAAAATGCTCCATGCACCCGTAACAATGGCCCAGGCGAGCTCATTAGTATCAGTATTAGTATCCTTCAGTTCCCCCTTTTACTATTAGATCAGTAGGCCTTCAATGTGTGTTTGGGTGCTGACTTTAAACTTGTTAATGTAGCAGTTCAGCAGTTCTCTGTTGGATTGTCTCTCGTATGTCAAATCGTGTCTACAAGATGTTAGGATCTGTATGATGAAGATGCATGATTAAATGCAAGAGTGGGGGCACACTGGTTTGAGTGATGGCCTGAAGATGGCAGATTCCAGTCCACGCCTGAAAGTCTTTAGGGGATCCTATAGCCAGATACTGTAAGGTATGGTAGGGTTTCAACAGTCAGTCCTTCTGACTGCATGCATTGCCTTGAATCTTTGTCTGTTATTACGTCACAGAGATATTCAGTTAAATGTCAATTTAGTTAAATGGTTACAAGTGACTGCTTATCCAGGTGAGGTCATGCTGATCTGGAGCCTGTCACGTAAGGTAGTATGAGGTGTGTGGCCTGATAAATGCTGGATGGGTTGTCAGTCAGTCACAAGGTATTTAGAAGGGCTCACACACATTCATGGCAAATTAGAGTCACCAGTTCACTTGTGCAGAATGACTTCAGATTGAAGTGCATTGGCCACTTTTAAAAGTTTCCTGTATAAGTTCCTGATAGTCAGATCACTTTTTCCCCTTTTGAACATAATTGTGAATTTTCAGTATATGGCATGATAGTTGAAGAATTTCTTGAAATAGAACATATAAACAGATAAAACGATTGCTGTTTTTTGCACAACTACAAAAACAACTATTCCAAGTCCAGACAATTTCTGTTACAATTGTGGCACACAAATAATTGTCTACCTTTGATAATCAGTCAGACAAACGTAAACAAACAAAGGCATTTTAAAACTCTTATTTTCCATGCAAACACACCAATTTTATTTTGTTACGTTGTCTGGCAGATACAGTGTATAGATACATTCTGTCTTCCTCTTAATCACATCTAAAGCCACCCACTTTGAAGAACTGCTGTACACAGAATTCTTACAAACCCAGACAAAGTGGGAACAGGATTTGATCTCCGAGCTTGGGGATGTTAGCCATTCCTGAAGAATAACACAATATTTGTTTTCATGCCCTGTTGTCTTTGTCATGAATTGCTTTGTTTACAGTGGATCCTGAAAGACTAAGTCTAATATTTCCATTTTGTGCAAAATTTATATGGAAACGCTGAACATTTCCATTACAGCCTACAGAATTGCATGCAATTTTATGAAGCATAGTTTGAATTTTATTGACTATATCATTTAGTAGAAAAGTTGAAAATATGAAGGGTATTGTGTACTTAAACATGATGCTCAGGTCATGACACTCAGGTCATGAGCCTTTCATTTAGAAGCATTTGGCTGGATTCTTCTATTAGACATTGACATACAGTAATGGTTTGATGTCAGGTCTCTGATAGACTTTTATGGACTCCTGGATATTGAGCAAATGTCAAATTGAGGGGCGTATAGGAGTACAAGTCCTAACATTCTGTTGACTGTTCGCAGATGTCCTGGCCTTCATACTCAATGAATGTGTTTATGATGCGTTTTATACAGGAAACCTTTTCTTCTTTGATGTCTGAAAAATCAGGATCAAGCATAAATAAAGAAACACAGGAAATGCCGAAATTACGGATTTTGGAGATAAGATATTTGTAGCCGTGTTTCTTTAATCAATAAATGATTGCCGGATCTGCAGGCAGATTTTTGATTAAAAAAACTCCTTAAGGGAAAATGTGTGTCGTAATAGTGGATGGTAAATGTTTCTTATTAAGCACGACTTTTGGGATATTGGCCAGCATGTCCGGTATCCGCCGCTGCTGCTCCACTTCCATGTAGATAACGTTTTTGATAAGAATGACACAATGTATTGTAACATGGGATGCCAGAGTCAATGGAAGTTGCTTGTGGACTGGTTTTGATTTTCTAAGCTCACGACAAGCAGAGTGATTGTAACTGACAGAGAACCACTAGCTTTTAAAAGCATACAGAATAAATAAAAAATAATCAAAGGAAAAACTTGAAGAGAGAACAGGAAAAGACTAACTAATCTAAATAATACAGGAGAGAAAAATAATAACAAAAAATATTTCTAGGCCAAGAAAATTGAGACAAATGGCACAAAACAACCACAAAAGTAGTTCTTGTCTTCTAATGATATTTCTTTAGAACATAATTCTGTATTTCATTAAAAGCGAAGTCTTTAATGTCTAATTTGTGGTTATGAGATATTTAAAATATCATGCACTGTGAGCTTTAAAGAATGCCATACTGTAGCTCTGTAATTTTACAACCTAAAACAATCTTTAATTTAACAAAAAACACTTTTAAGCACAACGCTATAATTTGGTCAGTCTGCCCCCCAAGAGTCCATCAATAATTGCTTTCATCTGCAGATTGATCTTACTATCAAATAACATAGGCACGAAGATCCCCAAGTTCCCCAAATGTTTGATACAATTTTTGAAAGTCAGATGTTTCTACTCACTCTGTTGTGTTTGTGTGTCTTTGACAGATATATTGTGTCGCACGGCACAGAGAAAATAAGTGGATTTTCTTGAAATGAACAATACTCTTGTCTGGGCATGTTTGACTCCGGAACTAGTTGTAGTTTGTTGTCTGTATTTAAGTTTTTGTGTAATGGAAGAAGTTGTAAATTAGTTGCCCAGAATTATCATAAATTGGGCAATGAACAGCTTGAAAAGTATACTGCTTGTTGACGGTACTTCCTGTTAGAGAATGGGGGCTGCCCATAACTATGTTGATGTAGTATTGAAACTACAGCGTCACTTTAGTTTAAAATGTTTAGGTGTGTTCAGAAAGGTTTATTGCCTGTAGTGGCATTTGATCCAGGCAGCATTATGACATGTATCTATCAGCCTTCGAGATCAGATGGGTCACTATGTCCCTTCTCACCACACTCCGCTTCACACTAAAGACCCGTCAGCACATCTGTTTCCTGACTTTAGACACCAACAGCACAGTCTGCAACTATGGTGGAAAAATCATAGGAAAGGTAGAAGTATTAGAGAACAGTAAAATGAAAGCTCCAGGGGCATATGGTTCACAGTGCTGTAATTAGGAAAGATATATTGTGTGCAGGTAGGAGGGTATGTGTAACAGGGTAGCGACAGGAGGCATGTTTAAGAGCCCAGTGCGTATCTGAAGTGTGACTGGACCATAATTTGTAGTTACAGGTCCTGTTCCAAAAAAACCCAAAAAAAAACAAATAGATGTCAACAGGCTTGAGGCATTACCAGGAAGTGAGACAAGGAGAGGTGTCTTGAGTCTTGTGTTACCAGGGGCTGGCAGTGTGTTGTTTCTGTCTATCAGAATGCGGAGCAGTGGGAGGAGACTGTGGAGAGCGCATCTGAGATCACTGCGGCCCTCGTAAAGGACCGGAACCCCGCCCTGGCAGGACAGCTTCTGGTGGCGTGAGGAACGAAGACCTTCTAGGAGCGGCGTTCCCGAGTGCTGCTTTTTTTGCTATTCTGCACTACAAACCTTCAATTAAGCATGATCGAGTTCTGTCGTCCGACTGTCTCTCCTGTGCAACAGTTAGGAGTGTTTGAAATCCCAGGCAGTTAAGTTGCTGTGTTGTAACTTGAATGTAAGCATACTACTTTAGGCGACATGTTATTGCATAATTTTAAATTTATATCATTAAATGGGCGCACTTCACAGTAACGGTCTTTGAGTCATTATTATGTTGAGTCCTGTTATGTGTCTTCAAGGGTTTAATCCATATTTGAGCATTAAGCTCTGATTAAAATCCCCCAGAGATCTAGCTGTTCATTTGCGCATATCTGTCATACTATACATGTCACTCTGTTAAGTCCAATTGTTCCTTTATGAGGACAGTTAGGGCTATAAGATGACATCACAAGTTTGGGGTTCTGCTTTTAACCATATAAAAAAAAAAGAAGTTTTTTCTTGAGCTCAGGAGAATATGTGCATGGTATGAGACATTAGAAGTGTGCAGAGAGCATGTAGTTCCTGGAAGGACGGTAGCCAAGTGTTATGCTTTCGCAGTCATGCTCGGCTTGGAAAAACCACCTTTCGTTCATAGTCCTCCTTTTGTTTCTTCTGAATGAAGAAGTAATGCAGTCATGGATTGAAATATTTGTCTTAACTTTATCTTAATAGTTATTTACCTCTCTGATGAGAAATACAATTAATGAATTAGTTTGTTGGGTATGACTATATACTACTATATTCCCATTTTCCCTGGGGAATATAAGTGAGCTCTAATTGAATGTTTTACAATAATAACCTGCTTCTGACCTTGCTTTACTTTATACAGTAGGGTAAAATAATTAATCTTAAAATAATCGGGTGGTATTTTTATTGTGCTGTGAAAGCAGTCAAAGGCTGCTATTATACATTTTGTATGAATCCTTTTGTTAATCTACTTTAGATGTTGTATCATACTGACATCTGGTGGCTAAAAGTATAACTGCATTTGATGTGGCACATTTTCCACTAGGGGCATTGTTTCTGCACTCTTGATAGTCCTGAGATTTTATTCATTGTAGGAGCACGAAAGATACTTAGGAATTATTTTATTTTCACATACTCCATCTTGCTCTCCATGAGAGAGACATCTCAGGGTCATCCAGCATGCTGCGCTGTACCAGCTGGGGTTAAAGGCCTTGCTTCAGGGCCAAACAGTGATGTGATTACTGTGCTGGCTGCGGGATTGGAACCCACAACCTTCTGGGCACAGGCACAAAGCCCAGAGATCTTTATTCTGCTATGGAAGAATATGTCATTTCTATATATTTTTGAACAACTGTCACTTTCACTGTCCAAGACAGAAGTAGTTGAGGCTGGATTTCAACAATATCTATTGAGAGAGGAATACATAACCTCAGGTTGTGGTCTAATTTTGCTCTTGCATGTTTCAGTGCAGGAAATAGTTTACATTGGGATGCATTTGTGCCGGTGCATGCTAATAGTCCACTTGCTGCCTCTCCCTACACTGTTTCCTAGATCCCCTGAGGGTGAATCCATTATCATTTTAATCTGTTATGTCTCAGCGATGCTGGTTTCCAGGTTTCCTGTGGTCCATAGCCCTGACAACCACACTTCGTAACCTTCACTGTTTCTGTTGCGTTACCAGCTCTGATGAAAACAGCACCCACGGAATGCTGGGATTCATGTCTGCAGCTCCTAGACTTTGAGGAATCACTTTCAAGGCCCAACCACAGATTCATAATTAATTACGGGCTTGGTTTTGTTCTTTCCCCTGGAGCCCTGGCAAGTCCGGCCAGCACGCCTGGTAATGAACTCTCCCCCCAACATCCATCCCCACCCCCGCACATGCCCACTTCCTGCAGATTTATAAAAAGAATGGCAAGAAGAAGAATAAAGCAAGAGCGAAGAAACTTCTGTGCTTTGTCTTCCTGGTTACGGAATGAAAACAAACACGACAGCATGTGCCAGAGTAGCCTGAGTGAAAGGAACAAAACAGGGGAAGTCTTATCAGCAGAGGGGGAAGCCCATTTCTACAGCTCTGTGGTCACATGGGCTTGGAGGTTCTGATGACGTTATCCGACCAAGTTTGGAACTGTAATGAAGGAAAATCACACTTTATTATAACCAGAGATTATATTAAAGCTCCACCTAAAGGTTGGTCTAGAGCTCCACCTAAAAGATATCTTGTAGAACAGTACGGATGAAGTTTCTGCAAATGGGAGGAAACCACTTGGAACGGAGAAGAGGAAATAGAATGAATGTTAAACACACGCCTTTACTGAACACCAAAAAACATCCATAATGGAAAACATGATGCCTTATCTTGGTTCCCTGTACTCCTGTCAACATGATATCTGTGAAATGAATTTCTCAGTGAGGGAGACTAACTTTGTCCAGGGTATTTCACCACCAAAGCCACACTTGCTTTTTTTTCCCTTTCTTTTCCTTTTTCTAGTTTCCCATTTCACTCCCCCCGCCACCTCCCGAAAATTTCGCCCTGATTTAGTCAGCTCAAATTCTGTAACAGGCTCAGCTGTCCCTGATGCCCTCCCACCGCCCCAATGCCTGCCACCCACAGGCCTCCAAGGCAGAGAAGTTGCCCCTTTGATCTGTTCCCCACCAGCCCGATTGCTGCCCTTATGATCGTCTGTAGAGGGCAGCAGAGTGGGAAGGGCTGCTGGCACAGGACACCATACAGAAGCCTGGCAGATCTGCCAATCAAGGTGCCCTGATGTGGTTGAACCATCCCTGCCAAGGCCAAGTGGAGCCCACTAACATGCTGCTGATGCAGAAATTCACAGTCTGTGATGGTATAGTATGCTTTGCATCTAGGACACAGTGCTGGCTGTTATACTGCCATCTAGTGTTGTTGAGTAAAGAACAAGTGGGCCAAACTGGTTAACCATCCCAATAAAAAAAAGTACTGGAAAATGCCCATGAATAATGGATGGGTTTATGGATTTAGATATTAGATGATTGTTTGCATGTTCCATCAGTGTGTTCAAAAATGTATTTGAAATGCACAGCTGAAATGTAATTCAATGCAATTGAAGCCGGATACATATGAAAAACAAAATAACACCTTCAAAAGCTTTGCCACTATTTCATATTTCATCTGAAATTTATTATAAATGCATATTTATTGATAGATGTTTTAAAACAAAGGAATACCATTGCAATTTTCTAAAACATCTGCATATATCATCTACCTTGGATGGATTTGCGAATGCAAATGCACCACACATAATACAAAATAGTCTTAATGTAATAAAATAATCCATCCATCTTCCATAACCACTTATCCTGTGCAGGGTTGTGGTGAAAATAATGTAATAACATGATGCAACACAAATTTAGAAATGTCTCCACTGTGGTTTGCTGAACATGTGTCTTTGTGTTGCCGTTTCCCTCAGAGTGAGCTTGCTACAGAGGAGGGAGGATCTGTCTCTAATGTGGTGAGGATGGTATTCCATGGGTAACGAAGAGTTCGTGCCTGGCCCTGATTACGCTTCCTTCTGGGACCATCCATGATGCGCTGGCTGCAATTATGGCGTCAATCAGAGCCACTCTCAACACATGTAAACAGGATCTTTCATTGTTGAGGCCACAACACCATGATTTCAAGCTTGGTTTATGCACACAAAGACCACAAGTATTACTCTGACTCTACAAGAAGGCAAAAAAAGCAACACAAAACAGCAGACAGTGTATTTGTCACAAACTGTTCCTGATTGTAACACATCACAGGAACTTAATTAAAATTTTAATTAAAAAAGGACTACTCTCTGTTTGTTAACTTGCAACAAGCATGCATCTACATGTTGTGCATGTTATACTTCCCAGAAAACATACAGAAACATACAGGAGAAGGACAAAAGAAGAAACACGCCTAACAAGTTTTCAATATCAAGAAGTAGGGCCACCTTTTGCTTTCAGAACAGCATTAGTCCTTCTTGGAATGTTATGAGGTTTACTTCTGCACCGCAAAATTAACTGTAAAGGTCCAATGATGTTTAAATCCTGTGATTGTGGAGGCCATTGAAGGAATTTGACTTCATCCTGGTCTTCAGGAAGCAACTCCTGAATTTGTTTAGCGGTGTTTGTTAGGGACATTATCATCTTGGAATAAAGGAACATCAAAAGGGATTTCCATTTGCATGATAGCGTGCACCGAGTCCTGAAAAATGGCCTCATATTCTTTGGCAATTATGTATGACCATGCAAGGCAATAATTGGACCTAATGATTCCCATGATATTGCTGCTCATACCAACAGATAGATTGAAGGTAGATCGAAGGTATTCATTAACTTTCTCTGATTATAAACCTGTAAGGATAGAGGGAAAAGAATAAAAGGTGACACAAAATGTTATGACTATGTCACAGTGGTGCTTCAGGTCTCTGGTCATGTTTGAGGCCATAGCTTTGTGGTTGTTAGCGAGTATCCTGATGGTGAGATGATGGTCGCTTTTTTCCAGTGCAGGTTGTTTTGGTTTGGCATATGTTACCATGATTTTTTTTCCCTTCCACACTTTAAATCGTTTTTCAGCTTGTGTGACTAATGCACTGGTGATTTGCACAACAACTATTTGGTGCTTTTATTAGTTTTTTATTATTTTTTTTTTATGTTATGTTACACTGAAAACATCCTCATTATGAGGATTCTTTTATAACTGACAAATATCGTTTATTTGCATTCATCATAATATGACTCACCTTTGTAGCCCCATTTCATTTAGCTTAAAGTGCTTTTTCATGTGGTATTTCTGTATATAGATAGAAACTTAAACATATTCAAGCCTGATTAGCCCTTATATATACAATAAATGTTTTAATATTTTTGTTACATAGAATGAAAATAATTCCATTCAGGTTTATATTGCAAATGTAGACTAATGCCAGTATTTTTAAATATTTAATTTTATTTTTATGGTTCTCTGTTTTTCACAGTTTGTTCAACTTGTGGAACCCATGCATATAAATCTGTTTTATGCTTCTAAAGTGAGAACACACACACAAGCAGCAAAACTCCTATGCAGTACGAAATGTGTTGAAATATCGTCTCGTATTTTGCGTTTTCAATATCATAAATTTTCACACAGCTGTGGCCGTCTGGATATTTTTTCAGTTCTGGTTTTGTAATTTGGTCCAGCACCTGCATCTCAATGTGTCCTACTCATACACTCACTCTAAAATCTTTTTGTCATGTCATCCACCACTACCCCCATCACATTCATGAGGAAAAAAAAAACTATTCAGACATTCTATCTGTCTTTGCTGTATAGCTCCCAGCTAGGGTGAGTGGGTACAAAGGAAGCTGAAATAGATGTGCTGGGTGTACTGTAGTACATTAATGTGATATTGGATATGGATAGTGTGACTACATATCCCATGAGTCTAGTGGTCACCTGGTCCGTGATATGTGAAGTGAGTAGGTGGATCTTGAATGAGGCGCGTGTGTGCGCACCTCCATTGCTGGGTTTGGTTGCCTTCTAGTGGGAAAACTGTCAAGAGCACAGCGCTGCACTGAGCCTGTAGTGTAGGGTAATAAAGTTGCGATGTTCCGTGTATTTCGACCTCTGACTCGTTTATTTTAATACCAAAGTGTTCTCCCCCAGAGGACACAATGCTGGAACAGTTAATAGGAATTTAAGTAGCATCTATTCTTTGCAGTGACACAGCTGACTGCTGAAGAGTCAAAACTGAAGGAATGGCCCAGGGAGTATACAGGCTACTCTGCTCTGGAGTTCATCTACAAAATACCAGAGAAGGAGATAATCACTGCATATAATCACTGTGCATCCCACACTGGCGATCCTCTGAATGAATGTGGTCATTGTGGCATTGGGGAGCTTTTTAAGGGAAATTCCCTTGGTTGACCTGACCTTTGGCATAAGCACAATGAAGGCTGGAGTGCCCTCATGTGCAGAATTCTGCTAAACAAGTCAAGGTGTTTAACTGGTGCTTTGTCTAGAGGATGGACAGGATGTGGCGGCTGTGCATGGACATTTCTTAGCGTTACACATTCCCCATTGCCAAGCTTTATGTCATGTACAAACATCAAATGGCACATGTCCACTGTCTTTGCATTTTGTTTTTGTTTTGTTCAATATGTTTGCTTGTTTGTTTGTCCGCACTTGTATCGTACATGTATCGTGCTGCTGTATGCACAAGAATTTCCCTCTCAGATCAATCAAGTCAGTCTTACGTCATTGTGACTACATTACCTCCTTGTTTTGTTATTCCCTGGTCATGGGATTTATATCTGTCCCTGAATTGCCCATCTCAGTTTGAGTTTGCTTGTTTTATTTGTTTCTTTAAGCTTCTTTTACTTTATGTATATTATATACATAATTTCTGTAATGCACCACCTGTTTCTCTCTCACCCCTTATAATAAACCTGATGGTTAAGTTTACCATTCTGACCAAAGGAAATTTCAACGAGATACACATGTGTTGTCCTTCAGAGAAGGTCTTGTTGTGGTCTTTAAAGAACAATATGCAACAGAATGAGAGATGCAAGAGACCTTCCTAATTGTGAAGTTTATTTTTCACAACATTTGGGAAATAGCCAGTTACTGATATGGTGAACTTGGTACTGGCAGGAAGAATGGAGTCAGTTGTGGGAATGATATAGAATGCATGTGCAGTAGGATATAAAGCTAGATGAAGGCACTTTTCAGAAGAATAACACCTGTTTTCCCTTAATTTCCTGCCTGTTACTTCATAACTTATGCTGAGGTGTCAACTTGTGTATGTTGAGCAAGTGATAGGTGGATTAGCAAGGGACCCATCATAAAATAGCCAAAAAAGTAAGACCGCGGTAAGGTGGACCCCAAACAAACTACACCAGGCATTTACTGATGAACCAAGAACATATCAAAATATAAGAAACCCTCGTTAGAATTGTAAGAGAGGTTGGCCGCAAAGAACCAAAGAAACTTAAGCCGGAATTTACTGATGAATCGGAGAATTTTTTACTTACTGATGGTGCTTTACTTTGAACCTAGTTATAGCTATTAGCTATAACTGCTTATCAAATTATGAAACTCTTTAAATGTGTGCACAAAACGCACAGAAATGTAAAACCTACAACCCCCCCCCCCCCAGTTTTGTTGCTACAACAGCAGATTGACAACTCCACGGGCAATGCTTGTAAGCAGATCCTATACCAAGCTTGTGGACCATCTGTGCATGAGATTGAAGAAGTTCTTGATAACATTCTGGACCCTATGGGCCATTAACGTCAGCAGAAGCACCAATGGTCTATCCGCCGCACATGCCCGAAGCTTTCCGATTGCTCTTTCCATAGACCTTAAGCACTTCTCCCATCATTCCCACCCATCCCACTCCTCTCTGTCTCCAGCTCCTTTCTCTCTTTCCTCTGCTCAGCGTGATTTGTATTGTATGTCAAGATAATCCCTTCCATATTCCCTTCAAGAAGTCGTTACCGTTTTTTTTTTTCCACTTTAGCAATCAGCGGGGAATCAGGCCTGACAGCCTCCCTGATGTGTGACGGGGGGGAAGGGGAGACAAGGAGGGTAGCGCCTGCTGTGACAGATACCGCAACCTTCACACGTCGATCATGGTGCTGTGAGCCCGGCAAGTGCCAAACTAACACCTTCACCGTGCCAAGGCCCTTCTCTGAAAGATCAGGAAACAATGCCTGCACCACGCCAAGGTCCCAGGGTGGGCCCCATTTTGAACTAGGGGGTCCAATTATGTTCAGTAATTAGCTGTAATTATGCTCTATGCAACAATTCCTTTACGTCATTATAGTCCATTTACCCATGTTTGGAGATCCTTGAGAACTTGGACCTGAAAGGATTGTATCAATAAATGGAACGCTAGGCAATTGGGCAACGCTTTTCTGTAAAAAGAATGTATGTCTTCACAAAACATTATGCATAAAATGCCATATTATTTGCTTCTGGTCTCTGTTTGGGGTTCCACTTTCTACACACCATAATCACTTCACAAGTTCCAGTATCTGGATCTTTCCTTCAGAAGGTGATGACTAGCTGGCTTTGATGGTTGAGCCACTGCCTGTCCTAGTTGGGGTTCCCCATGTCAGTTCCTTTGATTTTTCTTCTTTCACAGCTATCATATTGTTTTGTTCCCAGGCACTGCTGAGAATAAGCCAAAGTGGATTGGCTTAGCAACCTGGTATGGGGCTCACTGAGGCTGGTGTTGATTTTGGACAAAATCCAGAGAATCGTCTTTCTTCAAGCTTTCTCTTATGCTTGTGGGGTTACAAAGACCCATTTTTAAAGATTATCTAGCATCATAGATGTTTTTACTGACAGTTCAGTAAACAATCATCAGTAAGCAACATATTTTTCATAGAAAATACAGGTATGCTATAAAAGATGATTAGCATTTCTGAATCTCAGAAAGCCAGGGCAGCTGTGCTTACCACTTATGTGTAAGCCTGATGGGCAGAGGCAATACTGTGGCCGTATTAAGTTCTTATAGCAAAAAGAGTGAATAAATGAATCTAGTAGAGTTTGTAATTGGCCAGGGAGCCGTGAGTTACTCTATGAGAATCGGATTTTCACTTCAGCATGAAAAATGTTCTGGCCTTGGCAGCGACAATGATTTATGACTGAGGATTGCACAGATTTTCAGCTTCCTCTGTGTGAATGCCATCTCTCAGTGTTTTTGCTTGTGTTACATGCAATGCTGGTGTGTGTGTGTGTCTTTGTGTCTGTGTGTCTGTGTGACTGTATGCTCTTTGTGCCTATTTTTCTGGAAAGTGCAACTTTCAAATTCCAGCACCAATGGGAAAGCCAATATCCAACCAAGGGTCTGACATTAATTTGTTCCTGTGTCTTTTCAAACGCATGAGAACTCTCAACGGACACAAAGCACTACATAGGGAAAGGTGGTCCATTTTCAAGTGACACCATCCATATTGCTTCATCTTTAACAGATTTTTTTCCTGAAATTTCTACACATGGAATATATTCAGTTCTGAAGAATTTATACTATGTACAGAATGTTTAAACTATGACAGAAGTTTATAGATTATTATGTAATAGAATTACACTCTCCTGTTTATCTTTGTGCAATTCAATTCTTTACCTTTAATAGTGTTACATAAGGCTGCCAAGACTGCATTTCCATACAATTAAATTACCCTCCATTAATGTTTTGTCATGTGATCACTTTACCGTATATTTCCTAATTGAGGCCTTGGGGACAAGGCAAGGGACATCCTGGACAGGATTCCAGTTCATCGCAGGACACACAAGCACAGTCACTCACTATGGGCCATTTACCTAACGGCACGCCTTTGGACTGTAGGAGCAAACCGGAGCACATCTCTGAGGCTGTAAAGTACATGTGCAATCAATGATACATGGACTTTCCCGCAATCTACCTAATATCAGGACAAACATATTTTTGCAGTTATTCTGCTGAAACCAGGCTACATGCTAATCTAAATGACTAATAACAATAGTAAATCCAGTTGCTAGTTATATTAAATTCCACCAAGTTAAGGGCCCATACTCCCTTTATCAAACTATTTTTTTACACAACCTACACTATCAGAGATAGGGAGTACCAATTTGTACCTTTGCTTGTCATTGGGGCTGTTTCCTCAACAGTCTGCCAATTGCACCCTAGCTGTGGGTTCTGTACCTTTTAAGGTACAGAAATGGACTATGAGGAACATTTTTGTATCATTGGGGGTACATTAATGTTGTTTGTACCTTGGGGATGTTCCTCAGAGTCCATTTCTGTGCCCTAAATTAGACTAAAAGGTACATTTACCTACAACTAGGGTACAATGACTCTTGAGGGTACAGCCCCATATAACTGAATCATTTAGTGTATTTTTAGATTTTTGTTTATTATTTGACATATTAGCAGCTTTTAAAGGAATTGGCTGCTCGCACGGTAAAATGGTCTCATTTGCTCCATTGCTCACACAAAAGTAAAAACAGAATGGATGAATGGATTTATTGCTTGGTTGATTGTATAGTTTAATAATTCTTCCTAATACCAGATTCCTTTTTCAAGCTGGCAAACCTTTTGCTTTCTCATGATCTTCAATTCCAATTCACTGTGGCTGATGCAATTTCTGCATGTATTGAAAAAAAAAGATTTGCATTTTCTTTCACGTTGCATTGGATATTTCATACAATATTGATGAGGAAGCTGTAATGAGAGCCAACATAATGGAGTAATTAGGTTACAATTTTGCACGTTGCCACTTATACAATTTTGTGCGTTTCCACTTTCTTATAATCACTGTAACCTTGGAGCAGGGATTGTTAGGCAAACATGCTTTCTTGTGTACATTCCTGATGCAGAATGTATAAAAAGCCCCTGGAAGATGAAGGTCAATAGGAAGTTATGAGGTGCTCATACATTTTAGCACTTGAGAGAAACAAAAGTCCCAATTAAGCTTTTCACTTGAGCACCCACGTTTCTCCCTTGTAGCCTCGCTTCACTAAAACACGGCAGGCCATTCACAAAATAAAACTGGAGGCCGCTCCCTGTGGAACTCATGCACTGCCAAGCTTCCTTGTTGTTAACTCCCGTGTGGAGTTTTGGAGCAAAATGAGGAAGTTGTCAACAGAATCCCCAGGCAACATGTGATCTGTGAAGCAGACATCCGTCGGTGCTTTAGCGGTCGGATCTGTATGGGGCGTACTCGGGCCGATCAGGTGGGCAGGATGTCGCGTGCATCAGACACTCCACTCTTTGAGGGAGCCAACCTTCTGCGGGTTCCCCGACCGCGTGCGGAGGTTTATCGTCCAACGGTGCAGTACGTTTAATGGCAGCAAATCATTAGGGTGTGGGGCTCACCGGGCGTGCAAGAAGAACCCTACCTCCATAAATGTGTCACATCTCACTGGCACTATTACTGCGTGTGGCCAATTATTTCTGGCAGAACAGTCTATGAAGCCAGTCCATAAGTCCACAAGGAGTTTGGTTAGAGTCAACCTGGCTCCAGCACTCTGCACTAGGAGGGTAATGTTCATTGATCTTCTGTAGTGCTTAGCTTCTAATTGGCTGTTTTGGAGGTGACCTCTGAGGTGATGGGTCTATCAGCTGTGGCCTAGATGCCTCCTTAACCACAATCCACGTAATTTTGGTCATGTGAGCACTTTTCAAATGGTCATAAATATTAGGTCTACTATATTGAAGCCTACATTACATAAATGATTTTGTCAGCAGACTCTTGGGTGTAACAAAATACCGTCTAACCAATGTTTATGTCATTTCCTCCTATAAGGACCAATATTATAGTGCTGTGAAGGTAGGTGTGCCAGAAGGCAGCTGAAGCAGACTTGGACCAAGAAGAATCTAATTATAGATGGGGGGGAGAAGGCGGCGTGGTGACTGAAATTCTGGGCAGCACAAGACCACTCCCCCGAACTCGGCACCGCAAAATACGATGTGGTAATGTCTCAGCGCATTATTCTTCCGGAGGAGGAAAAACAGGACTCTTCCCGACGATTCCGATGGCGCATCCAGAGCTCTGACAACAGAATGGCTCGGCAGACACGGGAGAGGGAGAATCCGGCCGTGATTTATCCCCTGCCGTAGGCCCAGAAATAAACCCAGCAGCTCGCGGAAAGAAACACACTGCTAAGTGCGGAATGGGTGGAAGCGTGCTCCCTCTGAAATCCTACCTTTATTTCTCAGTGTCTGCCAAACATAGCATAAATAGGCTTTAGAATATATATATACTTGTAAAATTTGCTTTATGATGTTATCCAGCACTGTGAACACATTTAAATCATGTCATGTAAGTCATGTAAATTAATTTTTATTAAAGTACTTTTAAAGTATTCTGATTAATTCACCTGTGAACACATTTAAAGTGGAACAGTGTTAGAAATATGTTTTCACTGAACCATCCATCCATTAATCCATCCATCCCTCCATCTCCATACAGTGTTTCAGGTAAGGCCTGGAGCCTATCCCAGACGACATCAGGCACAATGCACAGGCCCACTTTGGACGTTGTGCCAGTTAAATATGTTTCCTTTATTCTGAAATATAAATCTGCAACACTGAAATATATTGAAGAGTTTACTTGGCAAAAATCTGTTCTTACAGGGGAAGCAGGGTGTATTGGCTTGATCTGGAAATTCCTATCTCCTTTTTCCACCATTAAATCAGCACTTGAAACTGACAGTGAAAATGCATGGCGAGCCTTTAAAAAACTGTCAGCGTGCATAATGAACTAATCCTGGGATTTCTTTGGCTTGCATAATAATGAAATAAATAAACAGAAACATCTGAAGTCTTTTTGACCTGAAACAACAAAACGAGTCACGTGCTTGTCAGTATATCAGCTGGTGACGCATAACTCAGAAGTAACTCATTTGTGTTTGCTAATTAAATCGAATGCTTTAGAACGGTAATCACTGCAACATGATCACACATGAAGTCAAGTGATTGCAAGTACACAACATGTCTAATGAATGGCAAGTGGCATGCTATGCAGATATACACCACAGCCAAGGAAATAGGATACATATTTTTCTATATGCTTGTGTTTTAGTATTTTTAAACGCTGCAGATGTTCATAGAAAGTCTGATCTCAGCTTATGAATTTTCGGTCAGTTCCTATTGGCTCCCGTGGAGTTTATATTGTCTAATGAGGTGGTAGGTTTGTCAAAAGTTAGCTCTGAGTACAGACGGGATTTCTGGCTCACAATAAAAAAATCAGGGTGTTTTTTTTTTCATTAAAGAGGAGCGACATATTCTCTTGTCTCCACACCATCGTTGTACCGGCAGTATCAGAGCCACACAGACTTGGCACCAATGTCGTCTCACATTGTAGGGAAATCCAGACTCAGCAGGATGTGGCACAGCAGACCGGCTGCATGAGCACGTCTCAGAAAAGCCACTGGCCAAGAGTGGCATGGCAACCACCTACTGTAATTCATCAATATGTTTTCACCGTTGTTCCCGGGAGAATGTGTGCAGTGTCTGGCCCGTGCCGTGCCCTCCTGATGCCAGGACTCGGCGTGAATCCCCAATCTCACATGCAGTCGCACTTATGCGCAGTCAAATTCACTTTGCGCACTCTGTTCGTGCCCATTCGGAACTAAGGAGAAGAAAGTTGGGCCTGTTTTACTGTTGTCAGCATCGATATTCAATCTTCGCGAAAAAAATTAACATTCTAATCTGGCACTGGCTGAGGCCACAGTTTAAAATGTGAAGTGAAAATGGTGCAGCGATTAATGCTGAATGTTTTTGTCCAAAGAAAGCACCAAAAATGGTGAGATTTTGGTGAAACAATGAAGTAAATGAAAAACATTTCATATATAATTTTTTTAACAAATACATCTACTTAAAATTTTAGACTATTGAAATCAGACCTAAAAACTGACATATTTATTTTTCAGTTTTTTAATTTGGAGAGTTTCCACAAAAGTTTTCTTTAAATCTTTTTATTGAAAATGAACTGACCTGAAATAGATTTTAGTATTATGGCTCAAATGTTCTTTTTTGTGTGAGGACATTTAAAAGTAATCATTCCCTATAAAAGGTCAATCTAGCTTAAGGTAAACATGGCATGGATGTTTGATACAGCCCATTTGCAGAGAAAATGGGGTTTTCTTCACTGTTTGATCACAACATTATTTACACCGTATACCACAAGTATGGCGCTGGCTCATAGGACTGCACTTTGTGTTTTCACTCCATCTGCTGATAAGGTTTATTTGTCAAGGCACACAGGAAATAGTGTCTTGATTACAAAACAACAAGGCTCCCAAATTTGTCTGAAAATGATTGAAATGAGTGATGTGGATGGCTAAATATTTGTGAATTTTCGTTTTGTGTATATAAAATAGCTGCCACCCCTTCCAGAATTAAATTCTTAAATCTTTGCTTTTCTGAGGCCTGCAGTATCCAGGCAGTTATCGTTTCTAGGTCTAGTGATGTTGAACATATTGTAATACATTTCAGGATCAAATACCTGCCAAATCTTGAAATATATTCAAAATTCCCTCCAGATGTATGGTTTACATAAACACCAAATATTTCCGAACCCTGTTTTCAGTGTTGAAATTAATTCATTTTTTGGGACCTACTGGAATATATTGTATAAAGTATGCCTTCAGTGTATTTGAAATAAAAGACAATAAATATCCTAAATTAAAAATATTACATCTTATTGTATAATATATGGGGCACTTTATAATGGTCTAAATTCACAGGTATAACCAAAGTAGCAAATCATGTTGTTAAAATCAGCCATTAACACCTCAGTACTGTGGGATTAAAGGCAAAACGCCTTGGCATGACTGATAGCATTTCAGAATGATGGTTGTGAGACACGCAGGGTAAACATCGTCCTTATGTTAGCACAGCAGCTATAAGAACTGCTCACTCAGCTGATGGAGAAACCACCAAACAAAGCACGAAAAGTTTATCTGAGTGAAAACTCATGTGAAAGATGATATATGAGTGGGGTTTTTTAATCACGGAGAACAGTTGTGTTTGTTCGGCAGTTTGTCAAAGACATGTTTGACATAGCTGTAAAATAAGAAGATTTTAGAATTTCACAAAACGTGTCCTTGGTACTGTGCGTAATAATGGCCGGGTGTATCGGTTACTCCGAAGCATGATTATATGTGTTGATAAAAATGAGGTCTGTGTGTAAAACAAGTAGGATGGGATGAGAATTCAGCTGTTTCTGTCAGCTTGCAAGGCTGGACAAGGACTCTTAAGACCCATGTGCAGAAAGCTCTTAACTTGGGACCGTTACTTGGTTCCAGTCCACGCTGAGCTTCCTGAGTGAGGCAGCTGAGCTCCCTCACTAGTCTGACGACATCCCTATTGTTATTGTTGTACCATTAATATGGTCTTAGTTACCATGACACTTCGGGACATTTTTGTCTCTCACAAGCTCTCTATATCTCTCACCTTCCCGCTTCCTCCCCTTGCAGCCAATTTTTCATGCATTCCAACCCCCCCCCCCCCCCCCCCCCCCACCCAGCCCCCCCCCCCCCCCCCCCCCCCCCCCCCCCCCCCCCCCCCCCCCCCACACCCCC
>JAAGVU020000129.1:16825987-16887237 GCA_011763525.2 Mormyrus iriodes
CCCCACCAACACGGTGCGCCCCCCCGGCCCCAGACGATCCTTCCGAGCAGTTCTGCGACGCGCCGGCGATGCCGGGTCCTCGCTCTTGCTGTTTCCACCAGGCCATGCAGATGGTGGCCCAGGCAGGAAGTCCCTCCTCCCTCCCTTCTTCCTTAATGAAGCTCCTGGGATTTAGGAGGATCCTGGCACCGACAGCATCCTTCGCTTCCAAGCCTCCTCCTCTGGATCTCAGTGAGTCCAGGCAAACCCCAGACTCCCTCAAGCCCCCCGCCCTGATTATTTGGATTTAGTAGTTCTAAAATTTCCCCTTTAAAGCAAATTAACTCCAGCTCCATTGCTGGTCTTTTATTTTACACATTAGTGCTGTCAGTAACATGTAATTTTTCTATGACTGCTGTGGTTTAAACAAGAATTTAAATGAATGCAAAAAATATACATAATGTTTATATAATAATAACCAAAATAATCACAAGTTCAGCCCCTCAGTGTTATTGGTTATACACGCATGCACACGCAGGTGGCCTATAAACTGCAACGGCTTATTGGAAAAGTGTGGATGTTTAGCAATGCAGCCCCTTCCACTGAAGTAGCCAAATAACAGTGATTCATTTTATGGAACATACAATGGTGTTGTTTCACATTCATTGACTAAATAGCAGTTGTGTTAAATACTAGTTTAAATACAGGCAGTCCCTGGGTTAAGAATGCCCGACTTACACACAACTCATACTTAGGAAAGGACTGCCATAAAGCCTATTATATTAAATATTCATATTAAATACAATAGTTTGTAGTAACAAATGCACCGACTACTTTGTGACGCCCATGAAAACAATGTGTGGCTTCAGAGGTTCATCAGCTTGGGGCCCAGTACAATACCGTATTTTTTTACTTTCATTATTAATGTATGATGATGATGATGATTATGATTATTATTATTATTATTATTATTATTGTCATTATTATTATTATTGTTCACTCATTATCATTTTTCTGTCTAACCTACAAATTCAATTTAACGATAGACTTAGGGAATGGATTCCTTTAGAGAGAAGGAAATAAGATCTTGTCTGATTCTTTAGATGCTTTAGAACATACACTGGGTATCAGTGCAAGGTTTCAGGGTCATTATTACTTCTTTGCCTTTAGAACATACTTCAAAAATCAACACAAGCTGCCAGAATCATCATTATTGCTTTACCTAAAGTAGGTACAAGATTCAACTCAGCCCAACAGTGGCCTCGTCTCACTGCTGTGGTCAGGGAGATGCTACTGCAGCCTAAAGGCCAAAACCACCAGACACAGATTGTCAGGACACTGGATGAGGACCCCTAACAGCAGCTCCTGTACCCTGTTACATTGTTCCTCGCTTCTCATTTTACATCATGCTGACATAAACAGTCTTTTTTTATACAAATACAGAGGAATACAGTTACTGAAATCATTGCTTTTTATTGTCTCATTTTATTGTTCTGTTTTATTTCTTTTATTATTTTTATTGCATTAATTAATCTTTTTAAAAGAATTTTTCATGTATCTTTTTATATTATTTTTCTTGAATCACATATTTCCTTCTGAGCACAATACATGAAGCAGATGGAAAGACCATTTCACTACACATATGTACTCTGTATGCATGTGTATGTGACAAAATTTGAAACTTGAACTTGGAACCATCAACACAAGTTTCTGGGATCTTCATTTCTTTACCTTTACTATGTACACAGTGTCAAAATACGCTTTCAGGATCATTAAATAATATTACTGCATTTAACTAGATATATGAATGAATATATTACACACGACAGGTAGTATTCGAATCAATATGTAATATACCTTACAATATACAATATACAATATAGCTTAACACTCTGTCCTCAAAACTCAAGTGTTTCGAAATTTAAATACAAAATATTACAACAACCTTCACACATTTTTAAAGACTATGTGGAATTAGAAAAGTATTAAATATAAACCTTTGGAACAGAAAATGAATAGGTTAGAAGCATTATATCCACAATAAGGCACATGACCCGAGAGTGTGAGACAGGACTGTGGGTAGGGGCGATGTGTACGCATTTAATTTTTTTTAAATATGTGAAGCACTTGAGTCTTCAATTTACTAAGGCCTCCACCCTCAAATGGGACACCAACTAATTTAGTTGGATTAAAGGTATTAAGGTGATGCTACACAAAACCTAAATACTAAATCAGACACAAAACCGGACATAAAAAGTTAAGACAATTGCACATCTATGTGAACAGGATCTTAACGCTAATGGCTTGATGGCTTATATATATGGCAAAGATTTGGGTAAAATCAGGGAATGATTGTTGTTGCTATTGTTATGTATCAGAATAAATCAATGAGTGGTTTTACAACAGAAATTTAAAATACATTTTGTATGATAACGAAAAGTTCTAATATCAAGTGCATAACACAAATGCAAATGATATATATATATATATATATATATATAGGTATAAATATGCGTGTCTTTCAAGTGTGCTGTCCAATTTTACCTATAAAGACCCCATTGAGTTGGCCCTTGTCAACACTCAAAGCCTTTCAGATTTAGTCAGTAGCTTGTCTCGATATCCTTCCATTGTCCGGAGCATGCGTCACTGACCTGTCATCTGGACAGGCAGGCGGGGCAGCTTCGGGGGGGTGTACTGGCTTGGGAGTGGATGGGATTGTTCTGTAGCTGGGGGGGAAATGCTTGGGAACTCCACTTCCCAGCGTGAGAGGAGAATGAGAGGAAAATAGCTCCCCAGAGTTGAGTCAATGACCTTACTGACTGAAAAATATGCAAAGGTCATTGGGTTATATAAGGTCAGAGTTATTTTTGACTGATACCAAACGGCAATAATCCTCGCCTGCGAATTTGCTCTAAAATTTTTATAGATAAATGTTAATATTATGTATGCAATATGAAGGCCATTGACTTATATTACAATATTAATTCACAACTTACATCTTGCATTATACTTTTTATCAGCATTGCTATGACTTTGAAAGTCAAATAAGCATATTAACCATCCATCTTATCCTGGTCAGGGTCGCGGGGATAAGCATACTATATTATTTCCATATACTCTGTATGGAGTGAATATTCATTATTGTTATTATTCTCCTTAGGGTATTTTTACCATATGATGCTATAATCACTGTACAGCAGTATAGACAATATGGCGTTGCGGGTAAAAATAAATTAGCAAACTTAGCATTGGGACTCTGAACTGTAGTAATGGACCAAAATTGCGCACAAAGAGATAGAGTGATTGTCATTGTCTTACCCTTACTGAGGGCCCCCACCAAACAGCAGAGGGCAGTGTGCTCACACTCACCTCTCAGTATCTGCGCAAGCTTTTATAAGGACTTCCACGCAATGCCGACCGCAGTACTTGGAAAGATCTGTATCACCAGCAACAGTTTCATAAGAGATTGACCCATGGATACCAGACAGAAAATTAAAATAGATTCGCACAGAAATAGATTAATAGAGCATTTGATGTTTAGGCAAAATTTTCTTCTCGGTACAAAAGCATTTATTCTCAAACCGGAAAACCACATTTGAGAACCTGAACATGATGGATGAACCTTAAGGGAGAGAAGGAAGTCATTAAATCACATTCTTCCCCCATGTAAATTATTAGTCATATTAAAACAAAACACCATTCTGGAGGTTAGTGAGGCCACTAGCATACTAAAATACAGGGGAACTTATTTTCGAGGATTAAACAGCAGTACTTCTGAAATCACAGATGACTGAGCATGACGATCACAAAATTCACACTGCAACTTACATAACAAAAACGAACAAATAAACAAATACTACATGCCATGAGACTGTAGAGCACAGTACTCACTATTCACACTATTCACATATTGCTTTCTGGATAGATGGCTCACTCTGATACAAACCAGACATTGAGGAACATGGTGCATAAATACGCAAAAACATGTAAATGAGAAGCTTCTAGGGACATTTCAGTCTTCTGGCCATTGTGTAGCCCTTATTATAACTAAACCAGTAACAAGTAAAATGGCTTCAGGTGATATCAGGGTGTCACCTGTGACTGTTTTTTTCTAGGATTCGTCTTGCTATAACATTCAAACAAGCAGCTGCTGCATGAACTTTGCATTTTGACACAGAGGGGCCCGTTTGTGAAATGATCAGGGTGACGGCCTTCTCGGGGGGGGCATCATGCCATCGTTCTCCCACCCATGATCCCAGCATCTCAAATCTGACACCTCCCCTACACCCTTTTAAAAAGGTAACAGAGAAATGAGCCATCGGAAGTCTCTCGTCTGACACCCATGGAGATGTTCAGAACCAGCTTTTGACCTACACATTTTTTGGGAAGAAGAAGCCTCATCATATGAATATACATTTTAATTTAATGCAATTTATAGCTGATCTGGATCTCATCGGTTGTGTGCTGTAACCCTTCCAAGTTAATTTCTTGATTTACATATCGCTTGTTATCTCTAATATTATCTCCAGCTGTTTGGAAATACAGATAGCAAGTATTTAATCACACAAATTTAGTAATTTGATAATTACCAGTATTTGGCATATGTCTCTTAATTGTTAATATAATATAATTGAGGTGTAACATCCAAGAATGGTTGAACACATTTTCCTATTAATCATTTATTTTTTTACAAGCAACTGAATCTTTTTTTACATTGCTACTTAATAGATGATCAAATCACTAGTAAAATGATTTAATTAAGATTTAATGAGATTAGATTAAAACTAGGTACAGTTAATACTTTTTTCATGTAACAAATATGTTGACAAATAATACTGACACAAATAACAACAACCAAACCAAAATTTGCACTCACAGGAGTGATGGCATTTTGACATAACTGTCATTTAATTCCAAGAACTTCTTTAATTCTAAGAAAACTGTTTTGTACACAGCTGCCAAACAGATCAAACGGCAGAGCAAAATTCTCAAGATCAGGCAGTGACAACCCACATTTTATTTATATTGCCTAACTTCTGAAACCATTCATTTATTTTTAGTTCATCACAGTGGAATATAATGGCTCCATGAACTACAGAGCAATGATTTAGCTAACAGAACATACCGGAATCGCAATAGTAAGGATTCATGATGAAAATAACAGGCAGGCACAACTAAAGATTTAACTTATGATTTAAAAAATCTGGCACTCAATACACTCATTACAATGTTTGTAAATTTGGTAAATGATACTATAACCATTTAAAAATGATCTAAGACATTACCCTAATTTTAAAGAATTCTGCTTTGCAAATTACGTTATTAGTTTACTAATTCCAAGAGTCATTATTTTACGAATAACCTAAATAGAATATAACTTTCAAACAGAAATAGTTGTGGAGCAGTTGACCAAGTACTTCTTTGCTATGATCATTATAGGAATTTCATAAATTAAGGAACATTATATCTTCTTTCAAGGGTAAATATTTTGTTTTAGTTTAGTGTTGTAATATTTTTGATTTACTATTCCTGTGTGTAAACAACAGATTGATGAATAGTCGTGATCACTGCTTATGACATATTTTGTGTTGTTTCTCCCAGATTTCTGACTATTTTGTTTTAAGACTTTCGAGACAATTTAACTAGGACATTATCCCCATGACCAGACATTGAGTGTCAATTATTATATTATGAATAAATATCATGGTTCCAATTTTGAGGAATAAATCAACAAATGCTAGAATAAACTTAGGGTTTTTTTAATTTGTAAAATTTTTATTTTAATGAGGATATTTTTCTCTTACAGTAGAACTACGCCGTTTACAATAATAAACATTGTTTACAGGTAAGAATAAATATAAATGATTTAATTGAAACTATATATTATACTAAATTGACTTGCTTTATATATTTAAATTTTTTTGCAGAATTCCAAAGTGAGAATATAATATTTTAAACATTAATGTTTTGTCTTTTAAAGTGAAATGAGAAGTGTATACATTTCATTTAATTATTTTTTTCTTTAATTTCATATTGTCAGTCAAATAGTAAATAACCTAGTCGGAGTTCTTCAGCTTAGACTGAGGTTTCTGTTCATGCGCATTCTCTCCTACACTGCTTCTAATTTTCCATAACAACATTCCACCAAAGAACATCTTTTATGCTCAATTGTTAATGTACCACAAGAAAATCAGCCATTTAAATTAGATTAGATTACATTTTTTGTTGGAGTTTGAGTAGAAATGAAACTGCTATGCTTGTCACTGCTAGAATAAAAAATATATTTTATGTATTTTTCTGCATGTCATAAAAATGCAGCCATACAATGATTACCAAATTAATGAAACAGATTTTACTAATGTCTTATTTTTGTGCAATGGGAGTCAAAATTTATTAACATATACCATTTTCGTGGAACAATAGCGTGTAAACACGTGTACGTGTAAACACGTATTCTCATCAAGCATACGCCGTGTTTCCGCGGTTCCCGCTGCATTCCGGGCCCACCCTGAATCCCGGTGTTGGCCCACCTTAGGCCTGATGGACAGAGACAGGTTTGGGGGAAGCTGCAGGTTCTTACCAAACGTTTGATGTCCTGGATCTACTTAAGACGGCGGTCACGCTAAAACTAATCGCAAAAAAGGCACCCCCTATCCAAAGTCTTCTCAAACCTGTCGGGCCTTTAGAGGGAGAAAACACTCACCAGCTGAAAGGCCGAGGGAGGGGGGTTGCTTTTCCTCCATCCAGTATCCAGAGATAAACTTGGTGTTGCAGGGGATTCGGGCTCCAGGTCGTAGGGCGATGGAGCGCACAAGAGCTGAATTCACAGAGGTGTCCATGCCACAGGGCACTACTGAAGAGGGAATGCTGAAAGAATGAAACCACATGTGTATTAATAGGGACCAAGGGGCTAAACAAACATATAATCCGACTTTGCTGCTAATTGCCACAATTTGTAAGGTAAACACTGGAGTTTTAGACTTACCCCCACAAGTTTCAGATGTGGAGTCCTCTGTGCAGGACGCAGGAAGACTGGAAGAGCAATAACGCCCAAGTCCAGTTCTCATGTATCTGCTAAAGCAATTTCCTTCAAATGTATTTAATTTCCTTTCTCAGGGTGCCTCTATACATGTGGTAAAACCTCACAATATGTCTATAGGCCTTTAAAAAGTTCAGCGAAGGCTGAACGAACAAGTCGTCTATCGGTACACAAGTTAAGCTGACGTCAAGTTAACGCTAGATTAATTACAGACGGTCGTGATTTTATGTACCCATTATTGCATTTTCCAGAGTTCGAAATATTAAACGTCTTCTGAAGTTATCAACAGGAACAAAACCAAATAAGGCCATTTTCTAGAAATCACAGGCTTACCAAATAACTGTATTTGCTAATGTATGAAAACATAGCACATTTTATTGGGTGTAATAAAAAATAAGTAATCTGAATAAGGCTTTCTGTTTCATCATTTGTGGTAGGCTACGTTTTTGTTTTAATTGAATGAACAGTAACTCAAGCTACATCTAGTTTTTTTTTCAGTTTGCATTGGGTTTAATTTTTTCCATCCCAGGTGAGCTGATGATGCATTGCAGTTATTTATCTTTCCTCTAAAATGTCAATCTCTTTTTTTCTAAAAAATTTTGAGATGATACAAATGTTTTTTTCAGCTTATGAGAACAGTCCATCTAAAAATGTCAAAACCGAGGGTGAACACTATTATCTCCCTTTTGGTACGGAAGAGAAAAATTATTTTAAATATGAACAAATGTTTACCGTCCTCGACAGTCGCGAAATGAAATTTCACACATCAAAAACGTTTTCACAGAATGATAAAGTGACACACTACTATTTATGTTTGGTTTTAGTAACAATATTTTCTTAACATTTTAAGACCTATGTTGTAAAAATGAAAGATTGTATTGACTTTTAGGTGTTATTCTCTATAACTTATGGCGTCATCAGACAGAGGACGAACTGACAAAAATATCTGTGGGAGGACAGGTAGGGCGATAAGGTGGCCAAGTCTTATGCAACAGGCTGTGGAAGAGAAAATGGTTTTGAAAAATAAAAGGAACCAAATTATGCCTTTATATTTCTCCTGGGAATGAGCTGTTACTCTCACAACCCTCTATATATCTGCCTGGCACTAGGATTTGCTAAGCCCGTTTCATAAACTTGAACTGATACAATGGTGTTTTTAAGGAAAAAAAAAGGTGCCACCAGGGGTCAGAGAGCTCAAGTCCAAAATAAATGGCAGGCTTTCCTAAGGCATGGCCATTTTAATGGCTCAGATTTATTGTGCTCCACTTTTCCAAGGGCCATCGTTCGCATGTGGTCAGTAGTGCAGACTCTGTGACCCAGCCTCCCTCTCACGTTACACCCTATTTATAACATTCCCCCTCGCAGGCTCCCCCCTTAGAGCAGTTCCTTGGAACCACCTTCCTCGTCCACTGGCTTCGGGCTCCTGTCATCTGAGAATCTCTTCAGTGGCTTATCTCGGGTTCACTGTTTACCCAGTGCAGCCTGGCAACTGTCCGTATGCTTGGGATTATCTCGTGCGCTCCCTTTCAACACCACAGAGAAGTTCTGCTGTCATTTAGCCTTCTTTTGTGGGGAAAAAGTGGGGAAGTGGCTGCAGAAGCGGCGAGGCTCGTGAGCGCTCCCGTTACTCGGATCTTCGGCTGCTTGCCTTTTTCTTTGCACTTCTTGTCTTGACTTTTGGTCATCTGGAGGCTTTCCTTGCATGCAATGGATCACACTCTCTTCGGCTGCCTGCGCAGCCCCCACGCCTCCGCACAGGCCCTGCACCCCGCATTCTCACAGTCCTCGCTGGCCCTGCATGGGCGATCAGACCACGTCTCCTACCCTGACCTGTCGGGCTCCTCGCCCTCCTGCGTCGTTGGCGGTTACCCGGGTGACGAGGGGCTGTTCAGCGGGCCACACCACCGCGGGCACCTGGGACTGCAGCATCATCCTCCCCAGCCGCAGCAGCCACAGCAGCAGCAGTCCAGCTGGCACATTCCGCAGATGCCCTCCTCTACACCCACCAACCCCCGACATAACCTCTGCCTCCCTCCTCACAGTGCTGCACCCCCGGAGCTGGGCCCCAGTGGCCCCAACTTGTGTGCCACCACGCCTAGCCTAGGCAGTGGCACCCCGACAGGGGCTTCCTGCGTACCTGGGGACTTTGGACGGCAGACACTGTCCCCTGATGAGGCGGAGAAGCGCAATAGCAAGAGAAAAGGTGAAAGCACAGGTAAGACTGGGACAATCGCTGCCTCCGCCCCTCCCCACCCGAAACCCTGCTCTCGCTGGCTTGTTTGTAAACACATGGAGATAGTGGCGGAAATATGAACAACCGCCACATGATTTGACGCACTTGCAAAACTGTCACATCCTTTGCAGAAAACATTCAGTTACCTTATCGTAATATATATATATATATATATATATATATATATATATATATAGTTCGGTATAGATATTTTTAAAAGGAAGGTTTTTCACACTGTGCGCAAGTTTTAGGTTTGGTGGCTAATATGTGGAAAAGGAAATTGTTGATTGTACATAAATTATCTATTAATAAAAAATAGTACTTTCTAAACAGAGATTTAGAAATTTATTAGTGCGCTTTAAAAAAAGTAATATTTCAACAAAAGTTTAAGCTTTATTTTATATAATATTTGATACTGAGATGCAATAAAGGCTAAATAATATTCTGTGTAAGACATAATTAAATGTAAAATGTATAGTGTAATGGTTTTTTCTTGGCAAGTTAAGCTGACCCTTGAATAACAACCTTTGGTTAAAAAAACAATAATGAGTATTGGAAAATAAGACAAATAAATAACCTTATTAAATGTAATCTGTTATATACAGTATATAATGCAAATACATGAGCTACATATACATGAGTTACTAATTTGAGGTGTTATATGTTTAGATATTTTACAATGTTTAATTATATAGCGAGTTTTAAAATGAATTTCCTTAGCCAGTAGAAATGTATTGAAATAGCATCAAAATTAACCTTTATGAAAAGCACTAAAAAGCAGTTTTTAATTTAAAGAGAGAATTTCAACATGCTGACAGGCCCACCCGTATTGCTACATGCTTATGATGTACATTAAAAATGTCTCTAATCAATTAATGTAGAAATATACATCTGTATTCCTTAAGTTTCAGTGCATTTTTCTGTATAATATAAGACTAGAATAAAAGACTATATTCATAACTGGATGAGAAAAAAGCATTGTTGTACCTTTAAAAAAAAATGCTCATAAATTTTTTCTTGGATTTTATGTTTCGGTTTCACAACGCAAAATGTGAGCAGTTCGGCAGCCACACGGAGAGAGTCTAATAATTTTAGGTACCTCCGTGGATTAAGCTTCTGTCCCAAATACGCGCTGCAGAAGTCGTGAAGCCCCGGCCCTCTCTCCTCCCGCTGTTTAAAAAGCCAGTTGTGTGTTACCTTCAAGTGACTGCACACCTGAGTTCTACTTATCAGTTTTCACTGTTTACCTTCGAGATTTATGATTGTAAACTATTCCATTAAATTGGTTGTAGCAAACCCGCAATGATCAGTGTCCATCATGGCTAAAGCAAATATTTGAAACACTGTATTAATTCGCATAGATAACAATGTGACACTCTAAACTAGATCAATATATTGTATATATAACTCTTTCAAGTTGGACACCTTTTCAGAGGTACATGTATAATTTTGTATTATACACACACACACACACACACACACACACACACACACGCACACACACATACCCCTAGTCGTCAAATAAAAATACTGATTAACAATAAAAATATACCGTTACATTCTGTACTAGGAGTTATTATCGTAAACTCAGTTATCTTTACTATTTTCTGTTGTGTTCTTTCTTTTTGGAGAATGAGTGGAAGGCATACAGCTTTAATTACATATTTCTATATTCTGTGCTTCATTCAAGCATGCAATAAACCATCGACTAGCACGGTACACAAAGTGAAATCTGCACGCCACTTGTTAAAATAGAAAGGAAATTATTCCGCAATAGATTATACTTTAGCATAGGCTACACGACATCAGTGCTACCCATGTTTTTTTTTTTCTTTTTGGAGTTGTCATGTAATGTGCAATACAGACCTCCTAAGAGTATGGATAAAAGAACAAGATAAGCATCAAGTACAGCACTTATACCACGGTTTTGAAAACATTTAAAGCATAAATGAAATATGTTTACATTTGGCATGGTTTATAACGTTAGATATTCTGTGGCTGTGGTGAATTGGATGTGTCCTTCATATTTATATAAATTCTCCATACTTAAAGAATGCGTAACACAACACTTGAACTCTAGTGCTCTCTGGTTACAGCTGCCAGAGCACAGTCTTTATTATTTTCCCTTCATGCTGTCACTAATCATTCTTATTACTGAATATGGTTAGCTAGCGGGTGTAGTCACTTGTCCAAATAATGTGATGAGCTCACTGAAAGCGAATGGTTTCATTTGCTGGAATCTGAAACTCAAATGAAACCTTGTATTATTTCACGTTATAAATGAAAATAAGTTGATTTGTAAAAATTTACCGCACCAGAACAGCTTTTTTTGATTTAATTTAAAATGTTTCTTTTACTTTACCTAACCCTATAAATGTAATTTCTGTTGATTATCGCCACTAAGAGATTACTCTTTACTTCTTACCTTAAAAGCTACTCAGAGGACCAATGTACCTCTACCCTCTAAAACCTGTTTCACATTAGAAACTGCAAAGGAAGTATTTTGACCAAGTGAGCTAAGGGTGCCATTGTTTGCACCTGGTCCATTTACTTTTGGAAGAAACGTCTAATACACTGTCCATGTTATAGAAATTGTACAATGTGTAGAAACTCAACTGTCTTCATGTATCTTATAGCAAGTATAGGCTTTTTAGGTTTTCGGTTTAAATGTTAATGAATGACACATTTTCCAAAAGTTGTTCTTCAGAACTTAAAAGCCCTTCAGCATTTTAGGCAAAATCCTACATCCTGCTGGGTTTTATAAGAGATCGCCATCAGCTCTCCTGCCTCCCATAGTGCATAATAAAACCATGCATAGTCACAAAGTCACACTTGCCATATGTTATCGGTACTAATTTGGCGTGTCAAGTAAATGATGCTAATCATGTTAACCCATTACTGAAGGCAGCAGAAACATCCCACCACGGATAGACTGCAAAACCAAAGCTTAGCATCAGTTTTGTGTCACGTGTGTCTTGAGTGTTTTGCAACCCATTAGCAATTTTACCTAAGTCGCATGATTTATTGCGGCCCAACTGCTGTAGCTGAGGTGTTGCTTAAGAGCAAATCAGACTGTGCTTATCCGTTCAGCAGTCGTGACCTTGAAGAAACATACGGCTTTTTCCGCATGCCTTCTTTTTGTAGAGAGATGAAAGTCACACCAGAGACCTAATTGCTGTGGTCTAGTGGCTGTGCTGTAAAACTGTGGACTGTTTTATTTATAAGTCGCATTGCCTTCAAGCAGCTGTGTCTGTTCTTTTTTTTTTTTTACCTAATGGCAGTGTTTACCAGAGAGTAAATAAAATTATAGGCTTGTTTTAATCACGAGAAAACGAAGCCAGGTTTAAGCTGGCTTTCACTGTAAAGTAAATAACGAAGGATATAAGGTTAATAACTAAGGGGCATTTGCAATGAGGTGTGAAGTAGGAACAAGAGCTTCTCATAAACATCAAAATTACACATTAATACGGTAATTGAATTGTTTCCGAGGCTGAATATTGCTGGTAATTTTTTTTTACTTTGCTTCTGCATTCTAGGTAATTGTAGTGTGGCTCTATTATAAAAGGTACTGCAAAATAGTTACATTGAAACAGCGTGATAAGCTACCAAGGCTTCCCCCAGCACTTATACTTCCTCTGTAAGATTGTAGCTATTCTCTCTAAACGGGCCACTCCTCCAGTGTTAATTGTTTTACTTCTCAGTTATTTCCATGTCTCCTTATACGAATTCTGCGCTGTATTAAGTCCAGTTGAATTTATATAATAATAAAATCAATCAATAAATATAAATACAATAAAATTTGAAAAAGTCAACATATGTTAAAGGCATACATCAGCTGTACTACACGTTTATCTATTTGTCTTTTTAATTTTAATTGAATAACAGATACAATGTTTGGTGACATAAGCATATGATAAATTTACAAACATAAAGTAGTATAAAATTATATGTTTACTCATAAATAGCAATTGTAGTAAGTCATGTGTTAAAAACTGTAACATAAAGAATGCTATCTAATGAGGTATCTTAAGTCATTGGCAGCTGAGCCTAAAAATGGAAATCTACAATGGCTGCTTTATTGGATTATTAAAACACCCATTTATTTTCTTCTTATTCAGTCTTTCTTTCCCTACCGGATGTACTGAGCCATTTCCTGGGCTGGCAAGCTTTACCTTAATAGTTTATTTTCACATTGCCAATTGGGTTAGCAGACACTCTCTGGCCTTCAAGACTTCAGTATTTGCTGCATAAAGCTAATCGGTGTAATGACAACACAAAGTCTCCTAACAAAGGCCAAATAATTGATACATAAGAAAGTACTCTGGGGAACAAATAACAGCAGCACACACGTACATTTACTGCTATAGCTATCATTATTTTATTGGTAATATAATGCTTGTATTTTCTTATTGGACTATGACTTAATTTTTGTCTTTTTTGGCCTACCCCATGGTTTCAATTAAATACTCACCTACATTTTGTTAAAAAACAAACAAACAAAACGGATATCTCTGATCCAGTGGTCATTTCAATCATAATGCAATTTTTACCACAGACACGGTATTCAAAAATGTAGCCCACGTATAGAAGGTTTTTTATTCTCAATCAAAACATTTCGCAATGGACACAAAATGAGTCTTGCCACGGACATGTTTCATGGACAGGTTGAAAATCCTTGCTCTAGTCTCAACATTATAGGATACAGAGGGGTGATGTGGCACTTGCTCTTTGGCAAGTTAAATGTTTTCTTGTGTATGATACTTCTCACTTACTGGAACAAGGTCCATTTCATTTAGAAAGCATTCAGATCTTAGGCGGCAGTGGGGGTTTTGGAGGGAAGGCCGGGCACAAGTGAGGAAAGCTAAGTTATTAAAAAAAACACCGCAGCTGAGTGCAAATTGGCAAGCTCGTGATCATAAAGGGAGACACATCATAAAAGCTTGAGGTAAATAAAAGAAGGAAGCATATTTTTATACATCCCATAAAGCTGTTTTGTTCCATATTAAAATTGTACGAGTAGCCGATTCCATTAACAGTGAAACAAATTAACTCCACATTGGAAAGTGTTGAAGCCAGTCTATTGTGTGTGATCAGCTGCCAGAATCAGGAGTATGAACCCCTCCACCCCCCCCAACAAACTGCACAGCGCATAAACAATAGTCGCATGTTAAAAGTATGGCCTAATAGTTTTCCTTACCTGATTCCTTTTGTATTTGTGTTTTACTTACATGTGACACGTGCACCTGTTTATCTATAGACCAACTTTTCTATTGGCTCCATCTTTTCTTTTCCTTGTGTTCTTCATGGAGTCTGCAGAAAGCTTTGCTTTTCATTTCAGATTCCCAGGAGGGGAGCTGTAAGTCAGATGTGAGCGGCAAGCCTAGGAAGGAGAGGACGGCGTTCACCAAGGAGCAGATCCGGGAGCTTGAGGCAGAGTTCGCCCATCACAACTATCTGACGAGGCTGCGGCGCTATGAAATTGCCGTGAACCTTGACCTTACAGAAAGACAAGTATGATAGCCGTTTTACATTTGTAAAACCCTACGCCTTGTTCCATTGTCATAAAAATGCAAGATGAACTATCAGATGTTTCATATGACGGTATTATCCAATCAATTTCTTCAATTTAAATCAATTAAAAATTTATTACAGTAAGACTGCTATGCTAATAATGTTCCAGAATATAAATGAAGACAAACTCTGAAAAAGGCTGGATGTTGTATCTGGAGTGATGCCAGCATCATAATCTGGAGAACAAAAGGATAGGAATGACACTGTAGTTGTGTAGGTGCAACATAGTAAGACCCTCTTTTTAGCCACGTTTTTTTTGGTGTGTTCCCCAGCTGTGATCTCGGAGGGTTAATACTGTGGGCCAGATGGCGCAAGTATCCCTTCAGCTTGGTAATAAGTTAGTAATGGAAAGTGCTGTCCAGCAAGGCATTTCAGCCTACAGACTTCCCCATCTGTTTTTAAAAACAACTTCTCGTGCATATTTAAATTTACATGTTGCAACACGCCAAATAAATTCTCCAACATGCTAATTATTAGAGTCAACAATACATCAGAAACTGCAATAAAAACCATCCCATTCAGGTAATAAAATCTAGAAAGGTGCATCAAATCCCTACAAACTTGAATTTTAAGAAATTCTAAGTATGCCGAATTACCGATACCAAGTCTGCTGCTACCATTTGATGCGGAAATGTAACTAAAGATTGTTTTATATTAATAGAACTGACTAAAGATTTAAATAACTTCTAAAATGTTTAAAAGCAATACCTGTCTTTTTCTCAGTGTCATGAAAAGTGTAGGAACACATCCAATTCACCTCAGTCATGCCCATCATGCAAAGTGAGGATGATAGATATCAACTTCTTTTCTTCATGCTGAAAATTGTAGTGATGCTCACAAAGCATTAAACCCAATCCATCAAAAATGTGCATATCTCTAATGAATTTAATATATAATACATTTACTGATCAATAGTCTTTAAATGTCATTGATAACTATTTCAGAATGTTTCTGGATTTTGCAGATGAGTTTATTGACTTTGGTGACGTTTTTATATTTGATCACGGAATATATTTATTTGAACACATACTGTCAAATATATACTTGTATAAATATATAATTTAAAAATTAAAATCTAAAAATAAACTTTGCCGTAGCTATAAACAATTATTTAATTATAACACCTCCAAGATGCAATTAAAACTATCCTTAGATATGTGAATACAACAAAATATATCACATGGATGCTTTATATTAGATTTGGAATACAAATGCCAGCTTAAAATCTTTATCTTTTTTAATATCCCTAATGGTTTTAAACAGTTTAGATCATTTGTAATAATGTCACATTATACAGGCTGCAGTCAAATCACTCTTCCGAAAATCCCACAATAATCTATTCATTTTTCTTTAATTCAGTGTTATATAGGATTACGATATGTTTTCAGATCACACATTTGCAGTCATTGGCCCCAGCTGAGTGTTAAATAGAGCAATAACGCTACCGTTTTTCCATTTGCCATTGTATGATTTTTTTTAATGAATCCTCTTCAACTTCCAACCTGTCACTGGAGAATCTCATGCAGTCAGTTGCGTGACAGGCATTGCCAAAACCCAACACAAACGTTTGCACTGTTAACCATCTCCCAGGCCATATGACCACCAGCCTCAGCGTGACGACCCCTAAAATAAATCCAGAGATGTGCCCCTCACAGTGTCTTCTCCCATGGCTGGCCCTACCGTTTTAAGCAACAGCTTAATCATCACTCTGAGAGACGTAAATACTGGCCAACTTGTTGAGTAAGGGAAACCAGAAGGAGATTGATGTCCAGGAGCAGATGTGACTGATACATCAGCACATAATTGCTAATATAGAAGTAGCCACTTAAGGCAAACATTACAATCATTTAGACCCTAAAGCTCTCAACTGACTCAAAGAACACAAAACTTTCCATTTGCAGATAAGGACTATTTTTGTTACGCTATGTTTTAAATCACTTGTTTATTTTTGAGACGACGTTTTTCCTGTAGGTGATGTAACAAGCCCTGAAAAGGGATGCTGAACCGTATTTTACATCTACATGTTTGTAATAAGATGGTACAGTGGCTGATGTCTTACACCTTCTAGCGTGGAGGAGTTCAAATCCTATCTCTGCTGGTTGCATGTGGAGTTTTCATGATGTGAAAGTTTTCACCCACATTCTAAAAACATGCCATTATCTGAATTAGTAGCCCCTAAAACTGGCCTTAGTATATGTGTTACATCAGACTGGCATCGTATCCAGAGTGTATGCCTGCCCTGTGCGGCCTGTGACAGGCTCAAAGACTGCTGAAACCTTGTGCCTGATAAGCGGTTGATGGATGGATGTGTATAATAAAGTGTAACTCATATAGTCATGTATGCCTATGGTCAATATTGTAACTCCAATTAACCACAGCATATTTGTGGATTGTGAGGGGGAAACCATAGTACATGAAGGAAAGCCCTCAACCAAATAGGGAGAACATACAAACTCCACACACATGGAGCCATGGTGGAGACTCAAATCCTGGTCCCAGGGATGTGAGGCAACAGTGCTAAACACTGTGCCACCCTGCCACCCGTGTGTACATGTGCGTATGAGTGTGCCCTGTGATGGGTTGGCAGCCCATCGTGGGTTGTTCCCTGCCTTGTGCCTGTAGCCTCTGGGATAGGCTCTGGACCCCCTGTAGCCCTGAACAGGGCAAGCAATTACAGAAAATGGATGGATGGATGGATGGATCATTTAGTCATATTGTATTGTCAAAGTTATGAGAGAGTATTAGTTAGTATTTGTTTGGTCACAGACATTTGTGCTATTCCTTGTAATACCTTTTTATACGTACAAAAACATGCCGCTTGTTCCAGTGTGCGAAAAAAACACACACACTGATAGCTTTCCCTTTCCCTACAGGTGAAGGTCTGGTTTCAGAACAGGCGGATGAAGTGGAAGCGTGTGAAAGGGGGACAGCAAGGGGCAGTGGCCCGGGAGAAGGAACTGGTCAACGTGAAAAAGGGGACGCTACTGCCATCCGAGTTCTCTGGCATGGCAGGACTCCACCACTCGGCAGACTCCCTGGCTAATGAGGACAGTCATGACAGTGATCAGAGCTCTGAGCACGCTCACTTATGATGCGCCGCAGACCACACCCCCTTGCCACTGGTCCGGCCTCATCACTCAGGAAAGGATGTGTCTTCCACGGGACGCTATTTTTTTTCGTAGTTGATTTTTAGAAGATTTTAAGTAACTGACGATTCAATCTAGACAAGTATGGACACATTTTACGAGAAAGTATAAGGACTTTTTTTACCACCCTTTATATCAAAGCAAATTTCGGGAAACAAGCGAGTGAAGGTTAAAATGTAACTAAACATATTTAAAGTGTATGTTTTACTAATGACAGCAGTTAGAACAGCAACATTTAACTCATTGTCCTGATAAGAGCTCCAGGTTTTTTTTTTTTTTAACAAATATGGACAGTTCTGATAAGGCCTATGTGTTGTGAACATTCCACTGTACGTCAACCAAAAAGACCAGGCAGGGGTTTGCTAAGGTTTTGCACTGTTGATTTCTCTCCTGTATCAGTTTCTACTGTATGTGCTGAAAGTTACGATTAAATCGAATTATGATCAAATCAGATGTGCAGGATGTGCAAATAATTATTTTGTTCAGCATATATATGTATATGTATATATATATAAAAATTCTGTAAATAATTATCAGTATTTTTATTACCTTCACTCATTCTAACGGTTTTCTATCAACAGTATACTGCTTGCCGTAATAAACTTTGCTTGTAAGTTGGCGGAAATTACATTGTGTCTTTGCTGCCTCAGTGACACTTTTTTAAAATTTCTGTGATGAAAACTAAACTGAACATAATGATGCAATCTAAATGCCTTATTGATTAAATAAAGCTATACCTCCACTAAATGCACTACCCCTTCTTTCCAGAGCTTAACTTTTAACATGTGAATATTTCAGTTGTACACGGAGAATATGATACTCATATCCATGGGATGAATGGAAAATACCCTTTTTCCCAGTGACCTGTTTCACACAGACCAGATTTTATTCCCAAAAAAAAAAAAAAGTTTCATTCTACTGTGTCACCATTGTGCTGTGACAATGTGAGTGTGCATTCTGTTTCTGTGCTTTAAATTTGGCAACTCTTGTTTTGTTTAAATTTTTTGTGTGGCAGCTGGAGATTAAATTAAACCTCTGGGTTTTAGTCTTTCAGATTTGAGATCTGTTCACAGGTATTTACTCTACGGCTTTCAACAAAAGCAACAAGAGGCTTTGCTGAGGTGGATTCATTTTAAAATGTGGTCTCAACCTCTTTTGTTACTGAATGATTGAAAACAAAGCTACTATAACACATGGTGAATTTCCATCCATCCATCCATCCATTTTCTATAACCGCTTATTCCATATGGGTTGCGGGGGGGGGGGGGGTCCAGAGCCTATCACATGGTGAATTTCGTGCCATTAAATGAATATTTCTTAGGTAAAATGAAAACATGTTTATGTAACTGTGTTTATTTATTTAATTCAGTTTGACAGTGTTTCAGAGAATGCTTGGTTGTGTGTGTGGCTTGTCTCTATGATCATAGAAGGAAAAAAAGTTATAAAAGGATTAATAAAGATATAACATTTTATCAGACTGATTATAAAAGTGAAAAGATCTGCAATATTTAATTGGTTAAAAAAATTTATCTGGCAAATTAAATTCAAGATTTTGCTATGCAAGCTAAAATAACTCTTGTGTGTTTCACAGGCAGAAGACATCTGAAATGGAAACACAAATATAACGCAAGATGATTTGTCTGGCATGTTATGTGAAATGTAATAAGTGTTCAAATGCCAAAAAAATGTGCGCATGCATACACAAGCATCACTTCCTTTTTCTGCTTCTCTGAAGAAACCACGAGGCAAAAAGATGCCAAAGAATACGTTTATATCTCCAACAAACCGTGCTGTTTTTAATACTTCAGGGCAATGTTTTCAGCCTTGTTACTTTTCATGCTGAATGATCCCTTCAACCTTGATCCATCATAGAGATGCTTTCTTTTTACAGGGAAGGCAATATTGTTGTAACAGAATGTCCATCCAAAAACAACACGGCAAACGAAAAACGTTTCAACGCCGCGTTTCAGTACCTGTTTGACTTTCCAAAAAATCCTCAACAACCACATAGGCGTTGATGTTTAATGTACAATGGGCTATGAGACCCAGAGGCCAAGTGAATCATCGCGGTTTGTGTATATGTAATGTCTAAAGCACATATACCGCAACTGCAGCCAAAAGCTATGCCCAAAATACTGCTGTTATATCTGAAGGTTTTTAAAATATTCACCTACGGAAAGTACATAAATAGCAACATTATACAATATGTTGTATAATTTGTTTTACCAAAATATGCAGGATTGAAACAATAAAAAGGATTTTATTAGCCTACATTTTTTTTTCGGATGTTTGAAAATGTTAAATACAAATTTGCTGTTCCCCTATAAATGCTATTAAAAAAAACAGCATTTGTACACCTATTCCACTTACCTCTGTAAATTCAGATAACGTATAGTCTAGGCTGTGATGTTTCATTTCCTGTCATTTTTTCAGTTATTGTTTCCTACAGTATTCACTTACAATGACAACACCATGAGTACCACTTTATTGTTTCATTATTTTATCCATTATGGTAAAATTTTGGGATATCACAACAGTACTGGCCCACACCGGCATTTCCGGTACACTTCAAAGGATTGAAGAATCTGTGAATGACAATTATTTCAACAGCTATGACTTCAGTGTCATTAGAACAGATAAGCGACGAAATGAGTGTTAAATCTGTGGTATATTGCCTCTCGTTTAACACTGATATTACGTCCCTACACTCCGAAAAAAAACAACGCCAAAAGTTTATGTAAAAATAATTTAGGTTCTGAAATTGCAAATTCAAGCCCAATGAGAGCAATCAACGTACAACAATACGGTAAGTTTCAGTGTCCACAATGAACACAGACACACACAAACCGAAAAAAGACATTTTCACTAAGGAGTCTACGTTTATCTTGGTAACTTTGACCTGCAGGCTAATAGTGTGGCGTAATCTCGGGATAAAGTCTGCCATTGCTGTACCAGCTCCCTGCAACGATGGCGAGCCCCGAAGCAGCGGCGTTTTCCGCGTCCCAAGGCTTTCGCATGATGTTTTACCTTCTCACGCCAAACGAAACGTCTTTCGAGCGTGAGGAAGAAGTGCCCGAGTACGTCAACAAGGTGAGCTTTCGGGACGCCGGGGATCCCCTTCAGCTTCCGCGACGTGGTGCGATCAGCGAGCCAGCGAGCGCTCTGCGATTCCCGTACACGCATTCAGCGGCGGCGCAGCTAACTGGAGAGCTTGTAGAAACGTGTCAATTCCAAAACTTAAGTAAAAATTCTGGACGATTAGCAGCTGACAGATATCTGGCGTGAATGCCGATCCCCCCTAATTTACACGACTGAAAGTTTACTACACGCACCCCCAAATGGAAAAATATACTTCGAGCTCAGTTTAAACAATCAAAAATACGGAATTAAAAATATGGAAAGAGCGCAGACCTACCATTTTATACTAAGCTTACTAAGTTTCACCAAGTATGATACTTCCTGAAATACAATGTGATGGCAACCGGCCATGTTAAAGTAACGGCCATGAAAAAGCTTATTTTATGGTCACTTGTTGGAATACTTTCATATGTTTTTCCATTGTGGACTGCAGCTCTGCTGTATAGTATGGGGCATTTCCATGATCGTAATCCTACGCCGCAAACGAGGACTAAACGCTGTTAACGCTAGGTCATTTCTAGGAAAAAATGTTTTTGACGGATTCACCTCGAACCTTGCCACCACTACCTGTACTGTTCACAGTCTTGGTACTTGTACAGTAAGATAAAAACAATAAAATAATATAGGCCTACATTTTCATGTTATCTATATCTGCAAGGTGCGCTTACCCTGAAAAAAAAAACAATGTAAATGACAACAATTAACACAGTCTTCCGTTGTGTTTATTATTATAAAATATCAGTGGATGTGTTATATTCTTCTCCTTGCACTATTAAAATGTCATTGGAAATTACGTAACAATGGCAGTCACATATGCACAGTTCTCATGTTTATAGAGTTTAACGTTAATATTTCAAAGCTGTTTAGGAATTTGTAAGGCCATTGTAGTTTGTGAAATAGATAAAACAAAATGTTTATAGTTTGAAATAGCCTCAGCTCCCAAAACGCAGTGAGTTATATATTTTTGCTTTACTTGCCACATTTTACCATTTGGTTTTTAATTACTAAAACTCCGCACATGTTTATCATTTAAATTGACCAACTTACATTTTAACATGATTCTTAAAACACTTAACCACAGTTCTTTCCAGTGCTGTCCCTCTTTTGCTGTGATTGGATTACACATTATTTGTTATTGTGATTATGTTCTGTGGCATATTCTTGTGTGTGCTGTCAGCAAATCTACTGTCATTAACTAGCAATGTAAGACATGTATAGTATATGGATGCTTTACTGTGCCATACATTACAGGAAATAGATGATAGAATAAATCTTTTCACTTTTAAATTTTATTTGTGTTTTGATATCCAGGCTGAAATAATAGCAAAATGATTATGGGGTGAAAATTGCAATAAAAGGAATTAGGGTTAACATTGTCGTCAAAGGTCTCCTTAGAAGAATTTTAGGCTTATTTGTGCTTAAGTGAATCTTGGTGGCTAAGTTTTGTCTTCTCTGTTTGTCTTGTTAGTAGATGCTTCCAAATGGTTCTGCATTCTAAATATTTTCTTAGATTGCTTCAAGAATGAGGCTGTGAGAAAACTGAGATTTTTATGTGGCAACTCCGCTGTACTTCTGTTTTCTTACTGAAAGCCTCTCAGTTTGCAACAACCACCCCTAACCTGTTAAAACTACACTCTTTTGGGAAAACATAAACATCTGCTGTACAAATGTTGTCATTTTCCCAGCGAGCTCTAAGTCCAAAAACATTTAGGCAAAACCATTCAAGAGTCTGTTGACTGTTTCAACAAGTTTCCACAATATTTGTCTTTTTGTTTTGGGGGGAAAAGGCTGCCATGAAGCTTATACACAATGCTGGGAAAGTTTGGTATAAAAATCTGTAAAATTATTATTATTTTTATTTTCATTTCAGACACTGATTAACAGATTTTTTTTTTTACTTTTTACAAAAGCCTTTAGCAACAGTAAAATTATCGTTTTGTAACAATGATACAAGTCAGGCATGGCCACACCGTCTGCACCCCCAGTCAACAATTTCTACCACTGGGTTGAGACTATTAAAAATTGGGACACACCAGGCCGACAGCAAAAACTAGCACCAACCAAGGCCTATGAATGATTCGCTTCTGTTCCCTCCCATCGATTATGAAAATTTGCTTTGGAACACACCAACATGACTAGAGGTGATGGTTGACATATAGTATAATCAGAGAACTCAGTTTCACCGACTAGCTTCATCGACGATTCAACATGCTCAATTAGCCAAAACAGCGCTAACAGGGACCAACCGTGCCCGACCGTGACGCACAGACCGCGCAATTGGCAGGCACTAACTCTCATTGACAGCCCGATGGCGTTTGATGGCCGAAAAAATCGGTCTGTTGCGGTCCAAGCTTTACTGTTAGCATTCACCCCTAACGCTTGAATTTGGGACTTACTCAGCATACTTAAATGGCCACCCCAGGATGGCATCCTGGTAATGCTACTGATACAAGTGCTGAAAATTATAACATTAACACTAACAACACTAATAACACTAACATAAGCACAAAACTTCAAAAATATGAAATTTGTAAGTGTTCAATTTCCTGAACTCAGTATTACCCATTATAGCTTTAGGATTGTGACTTTAGCATGGTGCAGAGGTTTGTGTGTTTCATTGATCCACAGAGCTATGTCATCTGGAGCTTGAGCTCCAGGAAAGGCCTCACTTGGTGAACAGGTCTGAAGGGAGAAGCCAGAGGAAGTCACGAAAGATCCCAAGAAATCCAGAGTACCAGCATTACTGGGACCCTTCCCTGGAACCAGGTCTGGGGGTGATCTTCACTGATGAGCACCTTGTGGCCAGCCCACCCATGTAACCTGGGTTACATGGAGTCATCTCTTGGGCTCACCCCTCCCAAAGTGAAAGTTGAGGTCAGGTGCAGTGCCGTTTGGGAGGCAAGCATGGGAATGTAGTATGTAAACTCCCAGATGAGGAATGAACCTGAGTTGAAATATATAGGTATAGTCAACTATACCTTCATGCACAGTGTGGGCTCTGGAATCAGATCTCTTGATCGGGGGTTGGAGTCTGTCCTACTGTGGAGTTTCCCATGGTGATTGACCTCTGGTGGGTGGGTGTTGGAATACCCAGGCTGCGGGCTGTGCAGCTGGAGTTTTGAACTAGAGGTTGCCTCTGTACAACGGTGAGTCCCGGAGAGGAATATTGGCTCTTGTTTGTGTATATGCATGGAACAACAGTTTAGAGTATCCAGTCTTCTTAGAGAAAATGGATCAGCTGCTGGCAATGGTCCCTCCTTTGGGCCAGCTGGGAGACTACAATGTACCCATGGAGAATGACAGAGACACTTACAGGAATGCGACTGGGAGGAATGGTATCCTGGATCTAAACCAGAGTGGCAAATTGTTATTGGACTTCTGTGCAAGCCATGGATTGCCCATAATGAACATTATGTTTGAACACAAGGAAGCACATGAGTTTACTTGGTAATAGAGTGCCCACTCATATGAAGCTATGTGTTTTAGTGGATAAAGAGAAATAGAAATTGACTGATCACCCCTTGGTAGTGGCATGGATTTGTTACATTGGAAGCAGGCCAGATAGGCCAGGAAGACCTAGATGAGCAGTTTGGGTTTCCTAGGAACATCTGGCTTAAGCTTCCATGGAAGATGAATTCATCTCACACATCCAGAAAAACTTTTCCCGTGTGCCAAGTAAGGTCAGGGACATTGAGTCTGAATGGGCCATGTTCAAGGTCTCAGTCATTGTATGAGGGTACAGACAGCTAAGGGCAGAAGGCAGTTGGTGCCTGTCATGGCAGTAACTTTCTGATGTTTTCAAGCAGTTCTCATGGTTTTCATTAGGATTCATGCCTGTATAGGCTATTTGGGATATTTTCTCTTCCTTTCTCTGAAAGCCATTTTGTCCAGTATTTCAACATAGCTCTGGCCTTCCCCTGGATTATTGTCATTTTTGTCCAATTTCCACCCTATTTTGAAAAGTCTAGGTTAAGCTGTCTATATTAACAGAGCAGTGGTGGAGGTGGGCAGGTGTGGTAGGAGTCACTGAAGAGATCATTGACAGCTGTGAAATAGCTACAATGATCAGGGGTTATAGAACAAAGATTTTATGGCTATGGGGTTTTTTTCTGGATCAATAAAAAAATTCCAAATACCGAGAGTTGCTGCAGGTTCTCGAGTTTCCCAGTGATCACTATAAGTCAAGCAAACTCATGACAGGATTTTGTGCTACACGAATGCTTCTCAGCATGAACCGGAAAGTTTGGTTGGGGGTGAAGAAGTAGGAAAAAAACTTTTGGAGATCAAACTTCACTCTGATAAAGACTAAGCACTCGACTCGAGTATTGACAACCTGTAGACAGACTTGAAAATTGCTGTCGATTGGCGCTCCCTAAGAAATCCCAGAGAACCGACGGAAATCTGTTTTAAAGAATGACCATGAAAGGACACCACGCTGATGGTGGAGACCTGTTCAGATCGACTTGCAGATGTAGTTACTGCTGAAGGAGTTTCCACCAAATATTGAATTCAGGAGTCTGATTACTTATGCAGTCAATATACTTCAGTTCGTTTTTCTTTCAGTTCCAGTATCTGTCAGGATAAGTAATCTTTCCATTACAAATCTTCAGATTGAACATTCTCAGGTTTTGAATGAGTTATTCCTGAAAAGGTATATCCAGAGGTATAAATTGTTTTTTTAAAAAAAGTGCATGCATCATTTCTCAACTTCATCATGGTTGTGCGCTCAGTGCTTTTACAAGGCACAACGTGTCAGATACAACACAAGGTCACTTGATGTCATAATCATAGTTGCAATGACATTTTCTTTAACTTATACCTTTAGAAGGCCTTGTTCCCTTCAGAAGGAACAATAAATCCAAAGTACATCACCAAACCTGGAACATTATTTTTTCATTTATCCATCTTCCAACCACTTATCCTGGTGAGGATCATGGGGACTTTTTTAAACTGGCACCTTGGTACTTCATTTTGCTTGATTAAATTTCAGACTTGATTTGCTGTAGTAAAATAATCCATTCACCCATTTTCCAACCACATATACTGGCAAGGGTTGGGGGGAGGGGTGCAGGAGCCTATCCTGGGCAGCATAGGGCTTAAGTTTGGGGTATACACTGAAAGAGACGCCAGTTATTTTGAATCTTCTTTTTATTTATAATCAAACACTTGGGACTACTATGGCATATATACAGTGGTAAGTGTGACTGAGGGAAATGACTGTGATTCCATGTGTCTGGATGATGACTTTCTCATATTTTCTCCTTTGTCCAGGCCACTCCCTATTTCCTGCTGTTGATAATGCTGGAGCAGGTTTTAGGCTGGGCAAAGACGGGAAAGTCAGTCATCAGAGTCAACGATGGACTCACCTCTGTGTCTGCTGGCGTCATGTCCCAACTGTCAAAGTAAGTCATTTCAGTTCAGACACTAAGAATCTCATGAATTAAAAAAAAAAAAAACTGTTAGATGTTTATTCAGGCTGTGACGGAACAGGCCCGAATATGCAGTATTTGGCCTTTAAACACCTTGGTTACTTCATCTGATTTATGAATGAATTGCTGAATATGCTTGATACTCCGAACAGCAGTCAGAGTTGATTCCATTCCTGCAAAGTTTGAAATCCTACTGTGTGACAATCCTGGTTCAGTTACCCACTGGTTTAAATATGAAACAGCAGAAGAGGTTCAGGGCCCTTAATGGCCTGCAGTGTTTTGTTGTTACAGTACGGTATCTGTAAGAAGGACAAACCCCAAGCAGGCATTTGAAAACACAGAATTTTAAGGCAGGTTTTATGGTTTCTACTTAGTTGACAATGGCGTTTGTGCGAAGCATGTTTAATTAGCTAGATGACTGTTTTGTGCTGTGTATTAACTGTTTTTTTGTAAACCTAAGACTTCTTATGTTTTGACATATTTTTCCAGATTGTGATGTTTATTTCAGACACAGTTTTCTATGTGTATTTTTAGAATATTTATCTCAGCATCTTCAACCTACAACTTGGTTGCAGAAAGTTTTCTGCTGTACGTGTTACAGTGACTTGAGAATTCTCCCATACAGTGAAATAGAAAAATACTCTGAGCATATTTAATATGTCATATTCTGCAGGAATGTTTCCAGCCATTGTCAGAGTAAGCCTTTGAGATAAGAATTTCAAAATGAGTGTTCGGTCCTGATCCTATAATTTCATGCACTTATTTTAAAACTTGTAACTTTTTCAGAACTTTACTAGTTGTGAAAACTTACCAGCATGCACCTGCTTTTATATTTTGCGGGGTAGAGCCTTAATTGCTGATCTTTTTTTTCCCCAAGTCTCTTTGCAAAGGGTCTAGAAATATCTTGCTACATTTACGTGTGGGAAAATTATCGGTTGCTGGAACTCCCATGGGACTCCCCATGGACCTGGTGGCTGGCCTTCCTCGGCGTCGACTTTGGATATTACTGGCTTCATCGCCTCTCCCATGGTTTGTGATTAAAGATTTATGCTGTTCCATATTTTCACTCAAGTGGTTTTTTTTCTGTCCTAAATGTTACAGGCAAGTCAGGAGTCAACAATGTAGTGACCTGTTACAAGGTGAATTTGATGAGGTCACCCTCAGCTCTGGAGTCATAGTGCCTGTACTCGGCACAGCATTTATTTTCATTGTAGAGTACATAGATGTCATGCATGATTTTCCATTAGTATTATACTTATAGGCTAATAAGTTGACAATATATATATATATATAGAACTGCAGCAAAAATGTATGTAATGTAATGGATTTTTATTAGACCAAATTACATAAAGAACAAAAAATGCAATGACTTGTTTTTGATTTTGCCTTAGTTGTATCAAAGTCAAATCTCCCTCTGGTCTCCTGATTACCATCCCCTGGAGACCTTAGCATTTGTTCAGCATTGATCTCTATGTTGCCATATTTTACGAATTTTGCATTTGCTACAAATTCAAAGTAAGATTATGTGAACAAAATTACGTTATTCATTTCTAAATGATTTTTTCATTTTAAGTGCTAAAGCCACTTGTGTTATAGTGAAATATTTTGCAATAATTGCTTCCTCTGACTGCCATTGCAATACGTATTATTTAATTCATGTACTCTGCTTCTGTATAAAACCTAAAAAATGTCTTCCTCAGGAAGGCAATGGGGGAAATCCTCTCAATTCAAAATCTTAATCCAGTTACAGCTTCTGCTAATTCACTATAGTGTATGAATCATGTAGACAACCAACAGCTTCCTGTTATGGTTCCTATTTTAATATCACCACCTGTTCACCCTGTAAAGCAGGGTAGTTCAGTCTTGTTATTTAATAATTTGCTGATAGTTTTTCCCACCCCAATACAGGCTGGTTTGTTCAGATACTCTCTTAAGATACAATTTTATTTTTGATTTTAGCGTTATTTTGTTTTTCGGAACAATTCACCTAATTTCCTGCCCTGTCCAGTGCTTGTTCTTAATGTAAATGGTGGCATATGTGAATCTCTGCTCCTTTTTCTGGTGTCAGTGAGTAAAATAGATGATTCTTTTTTGTCTGTATCTGATAATAAGGTCATTCTCATTCCATAGTATTGTCTTGTCCAGTTGTGGATTATGTTCGGAAAACACCAGGTGTTTCATGTAAAAAGCTTGAAGTACTGGAAAATGATATTCACCATTTGTACAAGAGTGAGTGTGAGTACATTGGAATTCTTTAGTTTTCGTATATTATTTAAGTTAAGCAACAATACGGGTCAGAGCGTAAGGCCAGTGATTCATCTGACATCCAGGAAAAGTTTTTTGATCATAAGGGACTTGCTCATAGGCCCAGTAGTGATATGATTACTCTGCTGGCCCCATGATTCAAAACGGCCACCTTCCAGACACTGGCACATGCGCCTCCCCCACAGAGCCACACACTGCCCCAGTGCAGGCTTGATTTAAGAGACCCTTAAACCTCCAATAAAAGGCCAACTTTTTTGAGCTTCTGTTTTCTCTTAACAGCATTGGTGAGAGGAGGTCCAGTGCAGATATATAATTAGGACTACTGACTTAGCAAAAAATTAAAGCTAACCAAAATCATTCTTAGTTTCATGCTAACATAAAATGCGGTAATATGCTGTTTCTGTGTAGTGGTCATCTGAATCGCAAAAGGCACTTAGTTTAGCCTGTGTCCGTCTTGGAAGTGACAGCTGTCTCAGGCTCTGGACCCAGGGATTTGAAGGCCATTTATCCAATTTATAATATGTCAAAAACTGAAATGCTGTTGTACTGTATTCCTTCTAATAACTGCAAGGATGGCATTTACAAAAAAGTATGTCAAGAAATAAAATATAAAGCAAAACAATAACAATACGTAAAATAAGGCATCTTTTTAATTCGAATGTAATATTGTAAGGAGGGCCAAATTTAAAATGAAAGATAATTAGACATCTGTAGTTTAATAACTCATGTCTCTACTAAATAATAATCCCTGACAATGCTAGTATGATACTGATACATACTGTAATACGAGATTAGTTGGTAGCTGTTCAGAAGTGCACTTGAATGATAGAAATGTGCATCTGGACAAATATTCAGCATTAGTATTGGTACAAAATATGAGATTCCTCAATGAGAAGCTGCAGCTTTATTTTATATCAAAATTAAACGTAGAATGTAAAGTGAATGGAGGTACAATTAAAGTCATTTTAAATAGCAGAAATGGAACATCAGGCAAGCATTACCTTTAAAACAATACGAATGATCTTTATTTAGCATGACTGTAGAGTATGAAGGTTCAGTTTCATTAGTCTTGTTTTTTTACAACCATCCTGTATTTTTCTCCCTCTAGTTGTGCCCTTGAAAGACAGCGCTCGTCGTTAAGAAATGGAAACTACAAAGCAGGCCGCTGGCAGAGTGTGTTCAAAGTGAAAAAAGTCTGTGAGGCCTTTATTGAGGTCGTCTTTATTGAATCTAGGGCAGGAAAACGCAGACGCAGAGCCATAGTGGGCCTACAGCCTTCGGCTTTTCAGCTCCATGTCAGGGAACCGGACTCTGAATGGAGGCACAGTCGACAGTCCTATAAAATACAGTGTAATGTGACTCCTGTCTCCAGTAGTGAAACTATTAAATGTGAATATAAAGCACTATTATGTGCAATCATAAGGTACCAACCTTGTGCAAATACTGTATACTCAGAGAAGAAAAATGCCATGACTTCAGTAATCAGCAGCCAGCTTTGCTGGGTAGGTATCCTATGGAAACTGTATGAAATGCACCGTGAATAGAGGCATGGTTCTGTATTCAAGGTGCAGAAGGAGTCAGGATGATGTTGAAAGGCTCACGGCTAATCGTAAGAAACATCGCATCTGGCACCAAAGAAAAACATAACTGGAAAATGTTATATTTATTGCTTATGAAAACAAAATAAGTGCTTTGCAGAGCAGGCCCCTATCCCAGCAAACATGAGAAGCAATGCATGAGGTTCTCAAGCTGCGTTGGAGTTGTTGTTTAAGTAATGAAATCGTAGGATAGTCATGGGGCCTCTGGTCGTCCCATAAGTGTTTGAGTGGCTTTTAGCATGCAAGCTGGCTAGCTGGCTATTATGCACAGTGCATTATGCACTGTACATGTGCATTTTTGTTTGTTTTAGCGTAGGAGGCCCTGCTGTTCTGGCGGCTAGCACTTTTCCAGTTTTCCAGTGCCTGGGGCCATTTTAGTTTAGTGCTGTTTTTCTTCTTCTTCTTCATCTTCTTTATTTTTCCAGTCACCGTGTCATTTTCCAGCAGTGCCCCTCGTTTTTCCAGCCATCTGTCCCTGCCATCCTTCTCTGAGAAGCCGCGCGCGTGCCACGCGCGGCTGTCGCCTCACTGGCTTTCAGACTGCCCCGGCTCCGCACCCTCCGCATTCTGCGTCGGCCGCTGGCCCGACTTGGGGGAAGGGGGGGTTGTCATCACACAGGCAGGGTTTGCGGAGAGGGTGATGCCACTTTATTAGAGGGAAGCGATCGTGTCCTTTTCTTCCTATGTGCCAGAGCCCGGGTACGGCTACTCCGTTTCATTGTGCTGTTTCCCCCAGTGGGGGGCAGAGACATTCTATAGCCGTGGCTATGAAAAAAAAATGTTTCAAATTAAAATGGTATTTCAATGTGTGCAAAATACCAATATCCATATTTATAGAGACTGTAATGTCAATAGTCGCCAGACTGTATTCTTTTCGCCCGGTTAATCAAAGATAAAGCATATTGGTAAGAAAATCTTCGAATAGGATTCAGCATTAAATAATGAGTTTATTATGCAGAAGATGATTTACTGGTATGAAGAATGCGTGGGAACCCTGCTGAATTACAGCCAAGTGTGAGAGATTCCCTCTGATTGGACATGCATCTGACCTCATCTAACATGATTGGGATGTTCAAAGCCTGTGTTATCATGTGTGAGTGGCTTTGGGTGCATTGAGAAATCTTCTCAACTGGCAGCCTGGTAATTAATGATTTACTTGGTTAAGTTTCAAACTTGATTTGCTTTAGTCAAATAATCCATCCAGCCATCTTCCAACCGCTTATCCTGGTCAGGGTCACAAAGGCATCTGGAGCCAGGCAACAATGAGCTCAATGCTGCTGGACAGGATGCCAATTCATCGCAGAGCATACATGCAAAATCACATCTTCTTTAGTAAAATAATAGTAAATAAATATAGCCTGCATTCTAAAATGGCTTGACTTCTGCAAATAGCTAGATATATCCACATACTGATTCCAAGAGAATATCAGTTGATCTTTTTAAATTATTTGACGATTAAGTGCCTATTTGCCCTGATAACGAAATAAATATTTGCCGTTCCTGCCAGGCTTTATTTTTAGGATCAGAGCCTGCAAACTAGTACCATTGCTCCTGTTTGATTGCTACATATCATCTGCTATACCAAGAACCATTTTATACCTTGATTGTTGCTTAAAAATGAGCTCAGCTGGTGGCCTCTTTGATGCTCTCAATATTGATATTGATGTGACATAAATGGTTAAAAAAGAAGAAGCCAGTGACCTTCTACAAGTTTGGATAAGTTTGGGGATCACTTTGAGGAGCTATTTGTTCTGTAGCATGTATGACACCTGTGTCTTCACAGACCAAAATGCAGCCAATTGAATATCCATAGATATTAGGCAATAATTGCTTATTTTCACTGTATGGGAATACTACAGTGTGCATTTTGTATTCATAAACCTTAACGCTTATGTATAAGTAGCTAAAGTATGAAGTTACTGTCACTGCCGTGGGGCTTCTGCTAGCCAAAATCAAGCTACCTTAAGCACGTTATAACACAGTGGTGCATATGCCCGTCCTATTTTTCCAACTCTTTTTTTTTTTTTTTTTTAAATCCTTTTTTTAAATCTTCGATCCACCATGCAAGCCCGGAGAGGGGAAGGGCCACGTGATGGAGGCAATTAAAAAGAAAAAAAACATCTCAACGAAACATCCCATAGAGGCCTACACAGGTATTTCAAGTGACTGATACCAAATAAAATTAACACCCGTAGCACATGTTCTGTAATGGCCTGGCAGTTTGGAACATTCCCGAAAATAGTTATTAAGCACCTTAAACAAGCTTGGCTAAATTAGGAAGGTATTCTAGGCTATAGGTGCTTAGTCATGCCTTTGCGCACATTAGGGTGCATTTTTTAACGGCCTGCCTGATTGGCGCGAAGGGGTGAGCTTTTGAGAAGCGTAACAGGTGCCCTCACAGACGCTGAGGCCGGAATGGGCCATAAATGCTGTGTTGATCCGCGACGTGGCCATGAGCCTGACTCACTCCCCTCGCTGTGATCCTGCCGTTTATAGAATGTTACGCTCTTTCGCTTTTATCATGGGGGGGGGCCTTGCAGGCCGCTGGAGCGTTGAGGCGGATCCTCGTGTGTGGGCAGCTTCGCTCGTCCGCGGCCCCCGTCACAGTCCGTTTGGTCCCTAGTGTCCCGGGACTTGATGCCATTATGAGTCATGCCCACATGTCGTTATACACTGGTATTATCAGTATCGCCCCGCATGCTACGTTATATACGTATTAAATTTTATGTCTTTACTGTATTTAGAAGCGGTGTGAAGAGTACATGACTATTTAAAGTGTGCAAATAATACTTGTTTTGAAATTATGTATGTGTTAGTAAGCCTTGGGTGTGAAGCGTGTCATTCTGTCTACACTCTTGTACCTAATATACATTTAAAATGTAATGTATGTCATTTAATAATGAGCATTTTCATGAAATAACATTTGCCTGTAACAGTTTCAGTGTCCAGTTACTTGTTCTCAGCAATATAACGACCATCTAGGAGGGGAAAAACATCATTATTTTGGTGAAAGTAAGGGCCAAGTCTTCTCTTCGTTACAGACCTTTGTACAAAAACAGAGGTTTTGTAGTGTGTAGCAGGATGCAGATTTCGATAGCATTGTTAGAAACAGAAGCCCCCAACTAGTTTCTAACCAGTTGGGTTAATTAAATCATAGATGGTTAAACTGTCGTGGGTCTTTGTTCAACTTGGTTATGTGCAGACCTGAACATGGCACAGTGGATTGTGTCGCTCATGCCGAAAGAGGCGGTAGACTCTTTTCGGAGTGCCCCTTGCAGAGGGGGCAGTTGTGGCTGAGACAAACAGATCGCGTCAATGCCGGCGAAAGCGGTCCCGACGGACCCCGTGGCTGGATGTTATTGTTTTAAGAAGAAATCCTCGGCCGATGTGGCGACTTTAACCCTGACCGTGGGGGCTTCATAAATCTTGGCCCTGGCTGGAAGTTCCTGGCCGCGCAGGTTGGAGGGCGTACAAAAGAATCAGAGCGGTCAGGATGTGGAGGCTCAGAGCAGCACAACGGAGGCGGGCCTTTGGGACCCTGCAATAATATCAACAATGGCCAACTATCTGCCGTGGCATGGTCTGCCGGAGCCTTTGCGCGCTCGCGCTGCAGGGATCTCGGTGATCTCACCCTCCTTCTCTGATCCCACAGGCTTGGATTCTACTGCCCTCATGTGCTCTACTTGCTTAAAAGAGCCCCGTCACGGTCCTGAGTCCTCCGCGGCCCGCCTTCAGCTGACGAGTGTAACTGCTGCTTTGCACTGGGACTCACATGCTCTTGTTTAGTCCCATTTATCCATTCCAAGGCCACAAACTGCTTACCCTGGGTTCTGAGAGTTCTCCCCTGAGCTTTCAAGGTTACCTGTGAAAGCAGTAAATTCTTGGGTTCGAGACTTAAGGGCAACCTTCATATATTCTTTTGATATTTTTGGTATTGACAGTTGGGAATGATGTAGAAAAAAATAACGAATGATAAAAAATAATGAATGATGAAAAAAATAAAGAATGAAGGTAATGCTAGATTGAAGTGGATCTTTTTTTTTGCAAATAAATGCGCAGACATAGCTAGAAGGTGAAAAAATACTAATACACTTATTCATAAAGAACTGGTGAAAAAAAATGAATTACATGTTAAAAAGGAAAAAAAAGTCTTTTCCAGGTGAATTATATATTATGTTATAAAGGAAAATTGGAGGGAGGGAAGGTGACGTATAAAAATGTAATAGAAACACGTGGATTGAGAATGATGTATGTTCCCTACCTCTGAGAACAGGAAAGGAACACTTTTCTGGGATTAAAATGAATGTCGGAACAATGGGCTTGATTTTTCGGTTCTCGTTTGTATTGTGTACAGCTAATTCGTGTGGACAAGGAAACGCATTTAATGCAGTTGTGCTGTCTGGGATACATTCCTTAACCTGAAGCACATCTACACATCCTGGGGGGGTAAGCATATCACTACATGGAGTGTGGTAAAGAATTGTTTAACCTTTATTGTTACTGAATTTTAACAATAGCAATGTGGAGGTCGTTCTGTTGTCTCGCACCTTTAGTGTTGAGTATTTGTGTTTAGTTTTTTCTCTGAGTGTTTAGAATGTGCATGTTTTTTGTGGGTTTCTTCTGGTTACTCTGTGTTCCTCCAAAGACAGGCAGTCAAGCTAATTGCTGACTCGGAATTGCCCATGGAATATGTGTGTGTTTATGTGCCCTGTGATGACCTGGCATCTCGTCTAGGGTTCACCTCAGTCTGGAAACCCTGAGTAAAATAAGCAGTCAGAAGATGGATGGGTGATGATTTTTTCGATTATAAAGAATATAATGAAATTGTACCCAGTGGTCGTATCAAAACAATCCAATTTATAAAGAGTATATCATATATTCAACAATGCATACTGAAAAGCGCATTTGTAATGTCTGCATATAATAATATAGTAGCACAATGTTTAAACGGTGATCAGTGCATTTCAACTCATTATTTTTCATTATTGTTCATGCATAAATAAATAAAATCCCGTGCTCCACAGCAGGAAAAGCATCCCTTCATATATTGCAGAAGCACTGATTCAGATAATTGTGGTCAATTTAAAAGGCTCATTGGAAATGTTGAGCATACAAAGAATATCCCTTGTTTCAGTGAGTAAGAAAGGAAATATGACCATTTAAAGAAACACTTGGGGTGTCCTTTAATATTGAAGAGCCGCTGACCTCTCAGTACGAGGTATGTTGTTTTGGTTTGTCTTACTCATTGTCAATGTTAAGATGTCGACAGCTACTTTTATCATAAACACAAGGGCGCGGTAATGTAAATGTGGGCTCTAAAACTCACTCTATTCCTACCCAAGGAATGGAGACAATTTGCTGCGTTGACATTAAATGGCTTGTCCAGTTTCCCGGGGCATGGTCTTTGTTTGAGTTGGCCCCACTTGTGAGGACTTTGTCCTGCAAGTACCAAACACCTTTACAGGCCATTTATAATATGAATGACAGGGTGTCTGGCTACTCGGCAGATTACTGGTGTATGTCTCTAAGAAAAGCACAAATGAACAATTAGTCTAAACTGGGTTTTCGCCTGTTGGCAGAATCTTTGCTGAACCTAAGCTATTTACCGGCAATCATTGTCTGTTCAAAGTTCAGACATGGAGTATGTCGGTTCATTTATATTTCAGTATAAATGCGGGGAAAAAAAGTTTTAATATGCACATTATTTTTAGTGATGAAAAGGATCAAATCGGTTTTGACGCATTTCAATTGATTTGACTCCTGTGTTTCATTCACCCTGTGACCTTTTGCAATTTTGTATCTGCGGTAATTGAAGCGCAAAGTTCCAAAACTTACTCAGTATACAGGATACGTTTCCGACAAAATTTCTGTGGAGTTTGTGAGTTTTGGCAGATTCAACGAATGTTCTTCATTGGATTACATGAGGAATGACTGAGTGTTGGTTCCTAATACTGTAATATGAGGAAGCCTGACATGTGTCATTAGTGGTCTTTTCTCAAAAACAACAAAAATCCCACCATAAACATTAGCAGCCTGTGTGGTCACTTCATGCTACATGTATGGGCAGTTTGTGTTTCTACAGTTGCCTTTCGTTATTTCAATGCTCCTGTCCTTTTTCTGGTGAAGAAGGGTGCACAGCCTGCAAGCCTTGGCGTCCACACTTTGTGGGAAAAGCCTTTCTGTGGTAGGGGTTCTCACCATTAAAGAGCTTCCCATCTGAATGCCGGGTGCCAAACTATGTGGTGTCCCGCTGAGCTGGAGGAGGGAGGACACGGGTTGCAGTGAAGCCTAGCAGTTCATGCTTCCTACCAGTGACACTCCGCATCAATCTTGCGCCTTGCTGTCCAGAAACAGGAAGAGGGATTGCGGAATCAAACAATGGCTGAATTATCTGACTGGTGTGTTTTTTTTTGTTTTTATGGGCCAGTTATTTCGTTCACGTGTGAGATTTGACAGAATGAATTGTAAAAGCCCACATAAACGTCTTTGAGATATTGAATACTAAGCCTTTTAGGCTTTTTAAAACTTTATAATGACCTTCTGACCTTAAAAGCTTACCAGATGACAAGGTTAGTTTTCTCTGGCTTTTACACTTCTCGGGTGCAGTTTTTTGATGCCAGTTTCAGTTTGTTTTTGCAGCTTTTTTCATACATTTCTTGTATTTTTTTTAACAACATCGTAATGATAAAAGTATCGATTTTTTTGAAAATATCTCATTCCTCCATACTGCTGGTGATTGGTCTGAGTTGCCTTAGCAAATCAGGGGGACCTTAGAGTTTCCAGGTTTGTATGAAGTCCACTCACCCAGTCTGGAGGTTTCCTCTCAGCAAAGTGTAACCTCAGGGTCAAACCACCAGCTTTGGGAGATGCCATTCTCCGTCTCAACCCAATCAAAAGGAAACCACCAAACGACACACTAAAGAGGATGGGGTAGACTGCGTGCACTGCACTTTTTACAGGTGATTTTTGTTGTAAAGCTTAAATTTGTGGAATAAAAAAGCATTTCTGTACATTTTGTTAAATAACATTTAAGGATCAGGGAGGTTATTACCAAAAATTAATTTTCTGCCTCTGCTAACACTTTTACATACATTTACTTGTGTGTGTTTGCATTTAACTGACTGAATATTTTGATATATATATTTGTCGCCTAGCTTATAACTTGAAACTAGTTTTTATGTATATTTTATGGATTTCAATAATATTGGAACATCTCATGTGATTTAAATTAGCATTTTCATTTTCCTGAGTAGGACAAGGTCACAAATAATGTGCATGAAGCTACGGTGAACATAGGTTAACGCTGAAAGGAAGTTACCGTGACCTGTAGCAAGGGAGATTGCCTTTTTATTATATATTCAGGTCGATTTAGAATGAGGGCTGCAACCTGTATAAATGCTGTCAGTGTAGTGTTGTCAGCCTTATTCAGGAGCTTAATGTCAGTGTGCTGCCAGGGGTTATGGGTAATAAAGCTCTCAGTCATGATCATTGGCCGAGGGGCACAAAGAAACTCTAGCATGGAGATACGGGAAAGTGGATGTTTCTCGTAGAAGATTCTGGCCCTCTAGCACACCCAAGCTTAGCAAAAAAAAAAAATGTTGAGTGGCTCTTGTTATGCTTGTGAAAACAAATTGGCATGGCTTTTTCCGCCATGATTTTTTTTATTTGAGAGTTTTCCGTGGAATAGCTAGCCCTGGTTTCTCTGTCGCATGTGTGCTGCACTTCAAATATCACTGCCCATTGAGTCATCCCCTTTGATCGTTTCATTAACAACAAATTTAACACCACATGAAACATATAAATACACTTCTGTTGTTTGGATAAAAATAACACGTTCCAAAAGAACCCAAAGTACTGCTCCCAGGAGTATTGGAATAGGAAGTTCCTGGAGTGTGATAGCTTATGGCAGACGTCACCATATTTAGGGGGTTCTTGTAGACTGTTGGATGTGGAATTAGGGGTGTTGATTTTCGACCATGCTGAGAATCCCGTGGCTCTCTGTCACGGCGGTTTGAACAGAGGTACGCGGGGCGGCATTCCTCCCTCGGCTCTCTATTTGTTCAGGTGGGCCACATCGGGTGTGCTGACTTTTTATTTCGCTCCGTTTCGATAGGGCTTCCGTGTTTGGAAAGAACGCAGAAGTGGCTTGTCTTTAGCCCTTACTTTTCCGAAGTGCCCCTTTCAAGGTAGAGTTGCTCTCTGTCCCTGACAACCCCTACTGGGTCTTCAGATGTGATTGCATTGTAAAAATAATGATGATGCGGTTCTGTTTTTGCGGAAGCGGTAATTGCTTGTTGAAACCACATCTGTTACATTTTTTAAATAAGGCCGTGTTATTTGAACTCCTAAAATCAAACTGGAAAGGCAAATTATTGGCTGCTTTTTGACAAAACTGACACAAACTATCTTAGCTCTGTTTTGTTTATTTATTTTTTTGTTACATTTAGCATGAGATCTTTGTTGAAAAATATGCATTTCATGAGATATAACCTACATGGACGCTGTGGTCTGGCCAAAAATACAGTTAGTTCCGTTTTTCGGAGAGCCAAGGCATTTGGTTTGCCAAAGCATACAGGACTGGTGGTCCGGAAACTTCCAGTGAAACTTAACAAGCGTTATTGGCTGGATACTAATATGAAGAGTAGAGCGGAGACTAATGCTGCAAATATCATGACCCAGCATGTCGATTCCTGTGTGCTTGCTGGCTATAGGTAAATGCTTACTATTTACTTACCCTGTCATGTCCAGTTGCCATATCATACAATTAATATCATTATAAATGAGGCTGCAAGATTTTTTTTCTTTAAACCTTGCTTTATACGGATTACTTTCCCTGTAAAAACTGAAATTTCTGTTATTTCATTGTTCATGTACTCTTCTGGGCCTATTCTACCCTTGTGTTTTGGGACTTTATGTCTCCTTTTTGTTGACAGTGGCACATTTATATGGTCCAGTAACAAATTACAAAAGAAAATATGGAAACCACTGGATATGTAATGAAAACTTGATCTGATATCATGATGCATAACGTTTAATGACCCAGGGCTTTTCAATTTCTGTCATCTTTGGTGACAACAGAAATGCTTTTGCTCTTTTTTCTGCCCTACTGAGATTGCAAATGAGCTTTCTGGACTCGGTACACCTATTATGTTCTCATTTTTGTTCTCATTATTACTCAGTGTTTAGCGACCTGGTTCTGATATTCAGACAGTACCCCAGTCTCAGCTGTCATTGATCTACCATGAGAAACCTTCACGAAGTCAAGATATCAAGATAAAAACTGGCACCCAGCCATTGTGATTTTTGTCTGCTTTTGAGAAATATACAACATACAAGTAGGAAAATTATATCATTGTTCATATTTGTTCTTTAATGAATGTTGTGCTGCATCCTCATCACCCTGCAGAGATGAACATACTCTGGGCTGCCCACCAAGTACATCACAGCTCAGAAGATTACAACCTCTCCACAGCGCTGAGGCAGTCTGTTACACAGCAGCTGGGCTCCTGGGTAAGACACACATTGTCGACGTCACAAGACTCAAATGTGGCAGATTCTGTGATGAATGCTACTAATGCATATATTAAAAAATGAGTTTTATGTGGATTTTGACCAATACCACTAAAGTTAGGGCTGCTTGATATGGGGGAAAAATTACATCGCAATACTTGAAATTTTTCAGATAAATACTGTGATATTTGTAAAACTAAAAAAAAGAGTTAAAACTGTACCCAAAATAAACTATAGCTAAATAGAATTTATTATCTGCCAATACAGTCTGTCAAATTAGTTGGTGATGTTGCTACAAATCACTTGCTTTTGCTCAATATCATCTCTATGGAATCCAAAATATTTCCCTATAGTACTTAAATTTCTCACAAATGCACCACATTGTCCATGAGTGGTAGACATGCAATGTTGATATTAACATCGTACATCATGTTGACATAGTTAGCAGTTTTTAGGAAAATTAGACTACCCCTCACAGTATGCTGTTTCTAAGAAATCCACAGGAACTCTGAGCCATTATATTGTGATTATCTGATTGATGACATAAGAAAAATATAAGTAAAACTTAAGAATTTCAGAACATCGAACTTGATGTGTAAGTCAAGTCACCTTTGGTGAGAGTAGTTTCTTTTTTCTCATTAGATTTTCTACCTCCCAATGGCTTTGGCCATTCCTCCCTCCGTGTTTGCGGTCCATGCCCAGTTTAACCTCCTCTACCAGTTCTGGATTCACACGGAGGTGAGCCAATGCATGTTAAATCCATGCTGCAAACCAAACTCCTATGTATCAACCTAGAGCTTTTGCTAATAACTAGTAACTGTAGCAGCAGAAATAACAATAAACATATAATGATACTAATTAATCATTCTCATAATTGCCACTGAAGTTATAGCTTATGTATCCTGATTTTGCACAATTTTGAATGATTGCTAGAGCATTACACTAGTAGTTCCATATGCCTTGAAAGTAATGGACCATGTTTCATTGACTGTAAGATTTGGGTTCCTGGTTCCATATTTATTATTCACTCACCAACAGTAGTCATGTATTGGTATCACTGGTAGACCTACACCGTGACATACCATTAACATGGAAACTCGTACCCCAGCCCGGACTTCCCTGATCCACCTGTGGTGCAACCGCTGGCATGGAGGCCCAAGCACATCGCCTTGTGTTTTCTTAGTCTGGCTTGCAGGATGTACTATGCCGTGGAAAGCTGGAGACAACCATGAGGAACGACATGGCAGACCTCCTCAGGATGTAGACATCATGTTCAGTGTGCAGCGGGGAGACTGGATATGCATCACATGGAACACCAGTGGATACATTCTTCATTTCTCAGTGGCATCCAGAGGAAATGCTGACGAAAAGCACTTAACGCACCTTGAGTCTCATTCATACGAACGACATCCGACCTTAGAGATGACGTGGCTTTTCTCCACTGTGCATTTAAAAACTGCTCTCCAAAGACAAACACATCTGTGCCTGGATGCAGGCATCCTCCATGCTATGGACAACCGAGTGTTATTTACGGCGACATTGCTACATCACAAGGCTTCTACGTGATTGGACGATAAACAGATGACAGAGCATCTTGAGACACTCAGGGGAAGAAGCTTGCCAAGTGTCTGTCTCGTTCAGTTCCTCCCAGTAGATTCAGAGTCAAAGAATTTATGCTCTCGTTCATAAAATCAAATCTCCACTTAATAAAAAGTAATGATACTTAATAAAAACTCACAAACAGAAGCGTGGCTACACTTTCGCCAGCCATCACAGTAATTATAGTATGCTATTAACGAAATTGTGAAGAGCTGTGTTTTTCTATAGGACGTAATTAGTTTTTATGTCTAGATTCTTTGTGCCAAGTAATTTATTGGCAGGTAACCTGTCATTTAAAAGAGATTAGGTCTATACATAGTTCTAGAGGAGGCTGTTATGGTCCCAACGATTTCCAACCCTCCTGTTTTTGCCTTGTTTCCAGCAGTCTCTGACTGGGCTTAACAAACATTTGGGGAAAAGGCATCTAAAATAAGCTTTATTCTTGTTTATTTACTAAGCTGCCTGAACATAGACTTAATGACCTTTCGGTACATTCAAGTCTGGATGTCTAATTACCTCACCATCTGCTACATTATCTCTTTGTTGGATTTTTTTAGACTAATTATTATTCTCATAATAATGGTTATATTATTGTTCTTCAATTAGTTTTGTAGTTTAGACATGGTGCATTAAATAAAAAATATACACATTGGAGCTGTAAATTATACTTGATAGCCTCAAGTTTAACTGATACAATCTACATAAAGTGTCAGACAGAAAGTAAATGTAATAAATTAAAATGAAATATTTTAATAAAATAATTTCCCAAGATCAGTACTGGCGATTTAGGACTTAGAAAGAGCATCATCACAGTATTATGTGAGAGGGGTACTGTTTCACGCTTTCAGGTAATCTGAGTGCAATCGCTGTGTAAATCGCTTGGGCCTGGAGTAATTCCCATCTCCCTCCTTCAGTTGGTAACCCACCTCGGTCCCCTGGAATGGGTTCTGAACACCCCCAGTCACCACCGGGTCCACCATGGTATGGATATTCTGCATTTTATCATTTGTCAGAATACATGCATACATATATACATACATAGGGCTGAATTGTAGTGACTAGCTTTATATATTTATTTATTTGTATATTTATTTATACTTTTTATATATTTAACTGCAGGAAGGAATCCTTACTGTATTGACAAGAATTATGGCGGAACACTTATTATATGGGATCGAATGTTTGGTGAGTATTTTTGTATAAATTTGTAATACAGAGTTGCGTAGACATACATATATTATTGAACCAAGACAGGAAAATTTAACCTATGTTCTTCTTTTATAACCATGTTCTGTTAGTTGAACTTTTCCATACCTTTGACATAGTTGTCATTATCGCACACAGCCAAGTAGTTTGCAAAAAGGGTGGTTCAGTTTTCATTAATGTAACCTTTAACCAGGACTAGTCATATCAAGGTCATTGACCCAGACTACATTATGACATATTAGGCTTGTGACATTGACTGGAGGACTATGGCTGTTATGAGGCGTGATTACAGAACTGATTTACGTGCCCTTTTTAGGTACGTTTACTCCTGAAACTGATAAGATCGTGTATGGACTCACACATCCAATCAACAGTTTTGAAATCCTGTCAGTCCAGGTTTGTTTTCAACATAAATGCATTGCTAAACATTGCTAAATGTTATTGAGTTTTGTGTTTGCAATATGTGGATGGAAATGTAGTTTTTAATGAAATTATTATGAAATTGAACTGGAGCTGAATTCTAAGTTTGAAAGCATAGTCGAAATACACAATTTTTTTCCCCCACCGATTTTAATTATATTCACTGCCCTTATAACCAGGAGTGCTGTTAGAGATTTTGGGCCCCATAAAAGCATATTATATTGGACCCCCAACCCACACCAATCCAATTATGTTCCAGATTTTTTAGGCCCCCTGCCACTCAGGGGCCCTTGTAATTATCCCCCCATAGCATGTTGTCACATTATATTTAATGATAATGTTATATTTAATAATGGAAAGCTGTAAAGAACTGTTGCATGTTTGACTTGAAAAAAAAGGACACATCTTAAGAAACATGGCTCCCAGCAAACAGCCGGTCGCATCACAGAATGCTTCATTTGGAGTCATTTGGAGTGCTATTCTTGAATGCATCTGAACGGGGGGCATATGGGGGGGGGGATAAAGTCATGTCCAATTATCCTGCTGCTTTTGAAAAACTGAGGTACAACCTTCTGTCTCCTCGCCCTTTATCTAAATTGTCAGTGCTTACTTACATGACAATATGCTTTTTTGCTAATCAATGCACATTGAAATTAGGCTAATGCTGCCAATCACATAACATTAAATATACAGTCTAAGAATACAGTTGATTGGTAGTTTTCATGGGATGCTCTGGTGGTGCAGTGGTTAGCACTGTTACCTTACAGCTCTTGGACCAGGGGTAAAATCTTTGCCAGAGTTCTGTTTGTGGAGTTTGCATGTTCTCCCCATGTTGTTGTGGGGTTTCTTGCACATACTCCAGTTTCCCCCCACAGTCTAAAAACATCCTGAAGCTAATTGGAGTCTCACATATTGCCCATATGTGAGAATGGTGTGTGAGTGGGCTGGCACCCCATCCTGGGCTCTTCCCTGCCATGCACCCATGGGCTCTGGACCTGCGTGACCCTTAATAGGACAAGCAGTTATAGAAGATGGATGGTAGCTTTCAGATTGCAACCTTCAGAAAGCACACAAATAGCAGGGCTATAATTCTCGCATTTATTAATAAAGTTTTATCAATTTGCATTAAATAATTTGTATGTCATTTTTCATGGTTGTTCATCACTGCCTTCTTAATGATGCTCCAAAATCCGCCCCCCCCACCCTGGTCCATGGTCCGTGGTTTGTGCTCCTGTATCCACAGCATGGTGCCTGACTTCTCCACCTGATTAATAACAGGGGCATCACTGCAGCTCACTGTATGTTACTTCTTCCATCGACCCAGTCGGCTGCTATGTGCAGATTCTATTTGAATACTGAGCAATTTCCCACAGTTTCCCATAGAACCAGTCACTGCCAGCCATGAACATCCACAAAAAAGGTCTATTTTTTACTGTATCTACTTTCCACATCCATTTTTATTTTCACTTTTTGGCCCCCAGAAACATAGTGACACTTCTTTTCGTCTCCCATAAACATTTATCTATTTAACTAATCATGTTACTAAGTTTCAATGTAAAAATCTATGCAGCATTTTAAAGGATTTTCTATGGCTTATTTTCTGTGAAAAAAGTTTAGAAAACATACAAAGTAAATTTTGGATAATGATCATTGCAGAAGAGATGGTAAGAGATAACACTTGTCAAGCTTGCAGTTCAGATCCTGTTGGTTTATTTATTTATACACACCGTTTCTATGGAGTTTTTTGAGGCACGATCTTAAAGTTCAACATGTGGTCTTTGTTTCCCCCCAAAAAGCTACCAGCCTTTCTCATCATTCTGTGACTTTAATCCCACCTTCCCTTCACTCTACAAGAGGACAAAAAATAAACCGAGTACAGAATTTGAGTTACATTATGCAAGACGGGAGGAAAACGAGATATACATCTCTGGAAACATTGAGAGACTGTTAAAACTTCTCATAAGAAATTCATAAACATGTAAATATTTGATAGTGCACTGATTCAGTAAAAGGAAAGCAGCAGGAGCATAGCTGGTGAGCTTTTAATCTGTTCTACCTCCAGCCAAAAGAGCAATTTATTTGCATCCAAATTAATGACTCTGTGTACATTCATTTTGAATTCTCACAGACACAAAATCATTATGTGCTGGTGCTTGGGAACTTCTAGAAACGTAGCCTCCCCCACACCAGCCCGACCCGCCCCGGCTGTAACCATAACATTGTTTACTGCTTTAAACAAACCACCGTGCAGAGGTGAAGGAGTCCAGTAAAACGACATTGGGAATGATGCAACCCTTTGCACCGATGATAGAATGGTGTCCTTGAACAGTTTTGCTGCCCAAATTCTGACTGTGCCGAGCCGAGTGCAGTTGCGTGAGTAATGTCTTATTCCTGGCGAGAATCTGAGGTTGCAGAGATGCTGTGACATATGGGATTAATGGAGATGTATCTAAATGGGACTGTGGTTGCTGGTGCTCCAGATCGATTCATCAGCGATCACACATGGTCACGTAAAAAGGTAACATACATCCATCCATTATGCAAGCGCTTATCCAGTCCTGGGTTGCAGGGTGGTTGGGGCCTGGATCAAATATCTGAGGATGCATGGAGCAGATGGGGAACACCCTGAATGGGGTACCGGTCCATCATAGGGCACACACACACACACAAACACAGTCACGCAATATGGGCAATTTGGAGATGCTGATTAGTGTAATTGCATGTCTTTGGAAACCGGAGTACACAGAAACCAAGGCGAGTCGAGGAGAAGATGCAACCTTCAGACATGCACAGCAGGATTGAGACCCCCACCGTGCCTCCCCAAACGTAACAGAGAAATAACAAAGCAGAATAAGAGTGCAAATGAACGTGTCCCTGTTGTTCCTGTCTTTGTTCCTTTTTCTAGTTCTTCTACTATCCCTACTTGTGGGGAAGATTTTGGAGCAGCCTGAGCATCACAGACAAGCTATCAGTCATACTCAAAGGGCCAGGATGGGAACCAGGAAAACCTAGGCTGGGCTGCCACTCCGACTTGCCGGAGGTACATCTATATACATCATGCATCTATTCCAGAGATTTCTCATTTGCAGTTTGAGAATGGAGGAGAGAGAGAGAGAGAGAGAATGGACAGTTAGAGACTCACAGGAACAACACCCATCTGTACCAGATAATAAGTCATCTCATGAAGGTAATAAGTCTAATCTTTCTTTCCTCCCAGAATTTTCACAAATTGGGACAGATTTTATTTTTTTATTTGAATGTGGTATCTATGAAGTAAGGCACGCATTTATGCTTTTAAAGTTAGTTTGGCCAGATTTTTTCAAAGACGTTTCATTTCAACAGCCTTCAGGATCTCTCCATAAAAGGCGGATTCCGTGAAGCATAATAGGGGTTTATGAGGACGGGTAATTCCGCACGGAGCCTGGAGTGGACACAATGAGCTAATTTTCTCTTGTCCCTAAATAGCAGGCTTGTGGGTGCCGGGCTCCCCATCAAACGGCTCTCTCATTTGCAGGCTAAACTCGCCCCGACAGGAGCCCCAGTGGTTTGCTTTGAATTTGCGCTGACTGTGGCGCATATTTTGCCACTCACCCTCCATAGCGAGCGGGGAGGGGAAAAAAAAAAACACACGTACTCCCTAACAATTAAATTGGCACTAAAGTCTGCTTGGTGATTCTAAACATGTGGGGGGGGGGGGTCAGAAATTTGACAGAAATATCTTAAAAGGCTTCTCAGAGACGGACAGACTGCACACATTGATATTTCTGAGGAAAGAAAAGGGGAGAGGGAGAGAAAGGGGGGAAAGCTGGAGCGAACACCTCGCTGTCTGACGCAAAACAGAGCCCCAGACTAAAATACCTACAGGGGGTTTTGATGTAAGGAAAAGCCATGCATGGATAAGAAGCTTAAGCAGGCCCCACAAAGACAGGCTCCAGAGGCTGTAGAATAAGACAGAAATACAAAGCGTTATTTTTCACACGAACATAGGACCAAAACGGGGACATTATATGTGGTACCACAAATTTAATGTGTGTGCTTGACCTTTAAATTCAAAATTAATTTTACAATCATTTAACAATTGGATATTTTGTTAGACCATGATAATTAATCTAAATAATATTAGTGTCTGTTTTATCTTGAGCTTTTATTTAAAAAATTAAATGAATTTCTGTGTTGTTTCTGTCTAGCAGTGTAAGGAATGCTGTTATATTCTTGGTGCTATATTCTCCTCCTACTTCCAGGTTACTGGGAAGGAACCAGCTTACAATCCACCCTGGCCCCTCGCTCTCCAAGCCTATGTCACCCTGCAGTTTTTTCTGCTGCTAGGGGTTTATGACAACTTGTTTGCAGTCAGGGAGGTATGTACACAGCTTCTTGTTTTTACGGCCTATCCTAAAAGTAGCATCCTAAAACTTTATCTAAAAAAACAGGCAGAGGGCTGCATTAAGTACAAGGTGTGTGGACTTTTAATTCCTAACATAACAAGGAATTCGCTAAAGAAATACAGATAGATCTAAATGTGTGTCTTTTTTTTGACAGTTATCTTTGGAAACCTCGGCTCCCTCAGGCATAGTTTTGGTTAGCCAAAATGTGGCACCCCACCCTCGCCTCCTGCTTCATGTGACTCCCACCTCTGTGGCATTCCCTCTGTTGTGGCTAGTGAGGCAGCCTTTCCCAGGAATACTCGCTTCCCTGAGAGCAGCAATGCGACTGCTGGCTCGGTGGTCTCCCAGTAAACACAAACGACATAATTGTCGAGCCGCCCGTGTCTCCGCCAGACGGCCTTCGAGGATCATCCATCACCGTTTCTCATAGAAAAACAAAATGGGGGCCCCTGGCTGGATTCTAAATAATACCTGTGCATATATTCATATGATGAGCAAATATCCAAAGCTCATTCAGTCCATTCTTTGTTGTTTTTGAACCGCCTATGAGCTAAAGTCAGGCTTCCTCATCATGTGCTGCAGTTTTGGGAACCAAAACTGACTCAGTCCTCATGTAACCCAACAAAGAACTTGTTAAATTTCCTAAAAGTCTACAGTAATGGTATTTGCTTATAAACTGGACTGAATGAGTTTTGGAAATTTACTCTTCATATGCATACCACGGGACTCCTAATAGTGCCATTTGATGGGTACTAGTGGCATTTGTTGGAAGGCCATTCAAAGCTTTTATTTTGGTTTTTTTAAGTAGCAGTAGGTTTGCCTTGTGCAGTATTGAATTACAGAGGTTAATCTGGGACACTTTAATCACAAACAAATTACAGCGTGTTATTGTGTCCTTAGCGAAGACTGTAGTCTCCAGACTCAACAGAACCAAGCAAGTTTCCCATCTGCTCGGTCATTATAATAACCATGATGACGATCTTAATAATAATAATTATGTTATCTCAGGATCCCGAGAGCAATAATATGTGAAGCTTGGCTTTTAAGGGCTGGCATATATGTCTTTCTGTTTTTATTCAACCTCTGAAAAATACTGTTGCAGGTACAGATGAGCAAATTAGCAACTAGTGCTCTGAAAGGGTCGGAAATCTGTGAATTATGTGAGTTGCAGCTGGTGCTGTCTTGGTTCAATCCCCTGGAAAGGTTGAAGCTGTTCTGGGAGGAAGGAGGTTTCAACTAAGAGAGGAATGGCATTGGCTGGTCGTCTTCTTGTGACTGTGTGTTTTCACCGGGCCTGGCCATGTCCCTCAACACCCGCTGATTCCATCTCCCCCAAAATGAATGCTGAGGTTCCCATGTTATGATGATTGGCTTACATTCCCTGTGACTTTAACACACACATGCATGGCTGTCTTTCCATTTGTATGCATGGAGGGATTATAGAAATGCATGTCCTTGTCAAAGATCAGCATGCGGATTATAGCGAAAATAAGGATCTAATAATATTATCTCACATTACTTAGATAGGAAATGTAGTTAATTGGCATCTTTAAATTGAAGAGAAAAATTGCAAAACTCATTCAATCCAGTTCGTAGGTAAGTATTACTTCTATGGACTTTGTGAGTTTTGGCAAAATTTTTTCTTTCTTGGATTCCATGAGGACTGAGTGAGTTATGATTCCAGTCCCATAATATACGATGTGGAAGCCTGACTTTAGGCTTCATTGGCGATCTCGCCGTCAAAAACAAAAAATGAACTGAGTGAGTTTTGAAAATTTGCTCTTCAATTGCCCATAGTGTGTGGTTGTGTGTGTGAATGTGCCCTCTGATGCACTGGTATCCTGTCCAGTGAATACCCTTGCCTGGGACTGGCTCCAGACCCCTGCCTGCAACTCTGACCAGGATAAGCGGTTGGAATATGGATGGATTGATGGATGCACAGATGGATGGATGTTAAATGTAGCATAAAGCACAAGCCATTTTCAATGCAGAACGTCGCAGCCGTAGTGACACTGCCTGGTCTGGCACGGCTATTGTCGCATGTATACAACGTAACACAGAAAAAACGTCACACGGGCATCTGTTGGTATCTGACTGCTGGTATGCCCTCAAATAAAATGCTTAGCTTCAAGTGTTCCAGCCACTACTCACCTGCTTAGACAGGTTCCTGTAGCTGGCATGCAGGAAATGTTCTGATGCTAAGCTAGCCATAGCTACATTTAATGAGTTTCCCACACAATTTTTACGGGTTACACGATTAGCTATGTGAAACTACAGCAGTGTGCTGGGCTTTTTTCTGTGTAGAGACGCTTTGGTGTTTATTCCATGGTTTTGGCTGTTTCTTCAGATGCTCTCCCCAGCCTTCCTGCTGCTGATGACCGGCTACATCTTGCTTTCACTGACCGCCCTGGGGTTCATCATCGAGCAGAGGTGCATGTCCTCGCTTGTCTCTTGAACCATCATTAAATGTATTTCGTAAAGACAGAAGGTAAAAGAAAAACATGTATATATTTTTTTTCCTCCGTAGGCTTGAGGCGGCCATCTTGGAGACATTCCGATCCATCGTCTTCCTGGTTTTCTATAAGACCGGCTGCGTGAAGCAGTTTACGCCTGTGCTGTCCATACCCACTGAAGTAGGTGAACTACTCCATCACTTCCTACCTTAAAGTTAAAGTATGGATACATAATGAGAACACCAGAGGTAAAGTGGGAGGGCTTGGACCCAGTAGACTGAGCAGATCAGAACATAGACGTGAGTCACCCTCAGATGATTCAGAGCGTCATTGATCTCAAACTTTGGGGGTCCGCGCCGATGAAGACGCTCTCCATTGAGGTGTGATGGCGCACACTCGTGCACGTGTGCGTGCATGTGTGTGTGTGAGCTCGCGGTCTGGCACCAGGCCCTGGCTGCTGGGCCAGTGATGTATGACTCCAGATGCATGGCCCAATTGACCATAAAATTGCTGTAGGTTTCTGGCAGCGCGGCGAAGCAGCTCCGGGTCGCGTCTGACCCCTCATTACCCCCTCCCCCCCAGCCGTCCGCCTCACCCCGCCGAGAGCCTCCCTCATGGATCCAATTAGAAACGTCTGCTGCTAACTGGAGGGGCCTGATGAGATTTGCACATGAGAGCTGAATTGTCCTTTTTATCGCATTGCTAAACATCTGCTTGCTCAGGTGTTAAAAAGGCGTGGCGGGGGGGTTGTTTCTTTTTTTATGTCGGGGGTTTATTTATAATAATAGAAATATTGATCTGACACTTTTTTCTCACAACTGATCAATTAAAGAATATTTTGTCTAGCTAAAAAACACTGACTTTCATATTTAGAAAAAATATTAAAAGTCTATGAGACTGGTTTCTGCGCACCCTGTATAGCTGACCTGGAATAGATTTTTATTTGTATAAGTTCACATTAGTATACATAAGGGTACTGTTTTATTTTTAAATGTTTCAACATGCCCGTTTATGAAACGTACAGTAAGTTAGCCTAACGATTTTAATTGAGTGGCCCTTAAACTTGTGCTCATTTAAGCTATTGTACCGAAGTTAAAATTAGGCGATGATGTAGTACTCCGAGGCTTGATGTGAATGACCGAGGCTTTCATTTCGAACAGAGAAGTTGTTTTAAGTTGTTCCAATCGATTAGCTGTGGGAAACCTGCAAAAAATATAATTATATTCATACGCGTTCGATGGGAGAGCTCAAACGAGTGGAAAAGGGGGTACTGTGATGTTTAAGTGACGTTCCTGTGATATACAGCCCCTTAAAGTTAGTGCTGGTCTTTATTATTGTGCTGGAGGTTTCCCTTGTAAAGCAGCATGCTGGACCAGTAAACCCATGTGCTCATGCCTCCTCCCCCCCTCCCCCATTGTCTGTGTGGCACACATGGAGCCCATGCCTGTGTTTGGGGGGGTCGTGATTGGACTCTAATGATGTAACACATGGTTTAGGCCGGGGTGTTTGAAGACTGCAGGAACGGGGTGGCTGGGCCGGCCCAGATCCTTGCATGTCCCCTAGTAATTACCCAGCGGATTCCTGGGCCTGGCGGCGACCCACTGATGAAGTCATCGCTGTCGGGGCGGGGGAGTGGGGAGGGCTAATAAAAATACACCTGTCTTGGGGTGTAAAACGAGTCTTTAATGGTGGGACTTTGAACCGTTATTCATAGCCCCGCCGTGTTCGCGAAACACGCCTGTGATTCTTTGCTCCTGGGGCGTCTGACAAGAGATTGCTATATTTTCAGTAGATGTTGAAGCGTATTAAAGTGTTAAGTGTGTCATTTGCTGTAAGGCCAGCCGCTGCTTTCACTTCAGCCTTTATACGACCACTTGCTCGCCGTGAGAGCCTTGTCCACGAAATTAGCCACTTTATATCTTTCATGCATTATAACTGCTGTAAAAGTTAGCAAGGTAGCATTAATAATACTTTCAAATATGGGCTTTTTTCTATGTGGTGTATTTTTTTTTAACTCTTTAAGTTTATTTTTTTCTGTCTGGTTTTGACCATTACACATTTTTCATAGGGAGTTAAAAAAAATATTATGAAGTTCACCTGCACACAGTTTAACTAAAAAGTAGGTTAAGTTATGATATTTGCAGATGATTCTATTGCAGTTGACTCTGGGAAAGGACTAGCGCCATGTGTCGCCTATGGCGGGGTGGGGGGTGGGGAGGGCCACAGGCTTCTGGTGCTCTGGGGATGAGGGCCGAGGAAACACTGACATCGCTCAGGAGGTTGCATGATCATTTAAAAGTCTGGAAACTTTTTTTAATGACATCATCTGAAAGCTCAGCGGGACAGAAAGGAAATATCTTCTACCCACCCCCCCCCAAAAAAATGCAGAGTCCCAAAAAGCAATGTGTGGAGTAATTTGAGTTTCCCTCAGTCGAAAGGGCCTGGCTACCACCTACGCGTGATGTGAAACGGTAGAACGGAATCCACCTGGGACTGCGCTTTTTTCGACCGACAGTCCTCACCCCTTTCACTCTCAGCGAAGGGTTTCTATTACCATAGGACATTTCTGCCCCATGTCGATGTGTTGTATTTCAGCGTGGTATGACCCTTCATTCGTCGGTGTTGTTGGATGGGCTACAATTTGCCGTAGTGTGCACCTGGTGACTCGGTCTGGCCCATCCTTTCCAGCTGTTGTCAGCCGCTGACCGCTCTTACTTTCCATAATGACAGTGATTAGCCTCTCCTGGGAGCAACGCAACATCTGAAGGCTATTACATTGTTTGCATCACCACAATGTCACAGATCCTTTAAGATCATTTACTTGTCTACTTAATGTTACAGTTTAGACAGTACCAATCATGTTCTAAGCCCAACACTGGCTGTAAGTGCCAGCTGGATTATGGGTAAATGAAGCAAAAGAGGTCAGATTGTTTAGTAGCTCAGTGTTTATAGCCTGGAAATTTCTTCTTAGCGAATGAGGATAAAGGATTTCCTTTTGGGATGAAATCCTTCAGTAGGAGTATAAAGAAGTCTGTCTTTGGATGTCGGCTGTTCTTTTTGCTGCTCCTGTTACTTGCTTTTGTACATTTGTCTCTCTCATATGATGTGTACAGTACTATGTGAACGTTTTAAGCCATCGAAGAAAGTTATGTTTAAAATACGTTTATGTTAGTGTGAAACTAGAATTTTCTGTCTGTCTAAGTGTTTTAGCTTACCCATTTAAAAAACTTTCCTCAAGCCACCCCTCTATTTACATTTACCATCCAAGATACCCATGTATTAATTGAACTTGAGAACTAGCACACTTTGATAAGCAATAACTTATGAAGTTATCTAATTTAGTTAATTAACTAAAGTTAGATGGTGGTGAAACTTAACAAAAATAAGGATTGACTGAAGTGACCCTGAGGAGAGGTTTGTGAACTAAAGTTATGTTTCACCAGCTATATAACAAGATATTAGGAATCTTTTGGAGAACAGGAAATTCATTTTAGCTTTTATTATCCATCCACCCATCCATCCATCCATTATCTGCCACTTATCCAGGGGTTGGGTCAGGGGGCAGCAGTCTAAGCAGGGATGCCCCAACCTCCCTCTCCCCAGCCACCTCTTCCAGCTCCATCGAGGGAATACTAAGGCGTTCCCAGGCCAGCCGGGAGATATAATCTCTCCAGCGTGTCTTGGGTCTGATTCGGGGTCTCCTCCCAGTTGGACAAGCCCCAGGGAGGTGTCCATGAGGCATCTTAGATAGATGCCCAAACCACCTCAATTGGCTCCTTTCTACGCAGAGGAGCAGTGGCTCTACTTTGAGCTCCTCCCGAATGACTGAGCCCCCCACCCTATCTCTAAGGCTGAGCCCAGGCACCCTGCGGAAGAAACTCATTTCGCCCACTTGTATCTGTGGTCTCATTCTTTTAGTCACTATCCAAAGCTCATGACCATAGGTGAGGGAACGTAGATTGGCTGGTAAATCCAAAGTTTTGCCTTCTGACTCAGTTTCTACTTTACCACAACAGAGCGGTGCAGCGTCCGCATTACTGTCGATGCTGCACCGATCCGTCTGTCACTCTCCTGCTTCCTTCTTCCCTCACTCATGAACAAGACCCTGAGATACTTACACTCCTCTGCTTCAGGCAGCAACTCATCCCTCCCCAGGAGTGGGCAATCCACCCATTTCTGGTCAAGAACCACAGCCTCAAAATTGAAGGTGTTGATCCTCATCCCGGCTGTCTCACACCGGGTTGCAAACCATCCCAGTGCATGCTGCAAGTCACAGACCAATGACTCCAACAGGATAACATCATCTGCAAAAAGCAAAGACACAATCCTGAGGCCCCCAAACCGGACCCCTCCGCCCTTTGGCTACACAAAGAGATTCTGTCCATAAAACATATGAACAGAATTGGAGACAAAGGGCAGCCCTGGCGGAGTCCAACATCCACCAGGAACGAGTCTGACTTATTGCTGGCAATATGAACCAAACTCTCCCTCCATGTGTACAGGGAACTGTTGTCCTGTAACAACGGACCCCATACCTCATACTCCTGAAGCACCCCCTACAGGACCCTCTGAAAGGACACGATCATATGCCTTTCCCAAGTCCACAAAACACATATAGACTGGTTGGGCAAATTCCCATGAACCCCCCAGTATCCTTCTGAGGGTTAAGAGCTGGTCCAGTGTTCTGCGGCCAGGTTGGAATCCACATTGTTCCTCCTGGATCTGAGGTTCGACCAGCAGGCAGACCCTCCTCTCTAGTACCCCAGCGTAGACCTTTCCAGGGATGCTGCGGAGTGTGATCCCCGTGAAGTTGGGGAAAATCCTCCGGTTCCCTTTCTTAAAAATTGATGACACTACCCCAGTCTGCCAATTCAAAGGCACTGTCCCCAACCTCCATGCATTGATTGAAGAGACGTGTCAGCCAAGACAGCCTAACACTGTCAAGAGCTTTCAAAAACTCAGGGAGAATCTTATCCACCCACAGAGCCTTGCTGCTTGCAGTTTTTTGACTACTTCAGTGATCATAGCCCTAGAGATGGGCAAGGCTCCTTCTGAGTCTTCCATCTATCTTCTATAACTGCTTATTCCATATGGGTCACAGGGGGTCTGGAGCCCATCCTGGAGGCTGCAGGCACAAGGCAGGGAACAACCCAGGATGGGGCACCAACCCATTGCTGGGCACACTCACACACCTATGGGCAATTTGGCAACTCCAATCAGCCTCAGCATGTTTTTGGACTGTGGGGGGGGGACCGGAGTACCTGGAGGAAACCCCACGACGACACGGGGAGAACATGCAAACTCCACACACATGGAACCCAGGCAGAGACATGAACCCTGATCCCAGAGGTGTGCGGCAACAGTGCTAACCACTGCACCACCGTCCCCCCCCGTCCCCCCCTTCTGAGTCTTCCATTTCTAATTCCACTAAGGAAGGCATATCAGTGGGATCCAGGAAGTCCTCAAAGTATTCTTTCCACCACCTGACTACATCCACATTTGAGGTCAACAGTTCTCCACCCCTGTTGTAAATAGCATGGGTAAAGCCCTGCTTCCCCCTCCTGAGTCACCTGATGGTTTGTCAGAATCTTTTCGAGGCTAGCCAAAAGTCCTTCTCCATGGTCTCACCAACCTCTTCCTACACTGAAGTTGTTGCTTCAGCAACTGCTAAAGCTGCTTTCCACTTGGCCTGCCAGTACTTCTCAGCTGCTTCACGAGTCCCACAAACTAAAACTCGGAAGGCCTTCTCCTTCAGCCTGACCGCTCCCTTTACCGCTGGTGTCCATCACCAGGTTCAGGGATTGCCACCGTGACAGGCACCAACAACTTTACAGCCACAGCCCTGCACAGCCGCTTCAGTGAAGGAGTCCTAGAACTTGGCCCATTCAGGCTCAATGTCCCCTGAGTTAAAGATCTTCCCAACAGGGACTACCAGACACTTCCAGCATACCCTCACTATGCGTTTGGGTCTACCAGGTCTATCCGGCTTCTTCCCCCACCATCGGATTAAACTCACCACTAGGTTGTGGTCAGTTGACAGCTCAGAATCTTGCTATCCCCGAGTGTTCAAAACATGTGGATGCAGATCCAGTGACACAATGACTGGAGACCCCAAATTATCAAGATATTCTGTCTACCCTGCTGCTTGTGACGTCTCCACTATTTATATGCCCTGTTGCTGAAGCAACACCAGCACCTGCCTGCAATCACCTCCCTGCCCCCCGCTTTGAGACTCAAATGTTAAAATTGGGACAGTATGAATCGGGACTTATTTGACTTCCTCCGCCGGCCCCTAGAGGATGGGCTTCCCCTTTGAGTCTGGTTCCTCCCAAAGTTTCTTCCTTCTAGGGAGTTTTTCCTTGCCATTGTCACCTCTGGCTTGCTCACTGGGGGCTTTGGGCGGGGATAATGTAAAGCGCTTTGAGGCAATGTAATGTTGGGAAAATGCCCTATACAAATAAATTTGAATTGAATTGAATACAATTACAATATCGTCAAACTGCAGCCAAGGATGCACTGGTGCCAGGTGCACTTATGAACACCCCTATGTTCAAACATGGTGTTTGTTATGGACAATCTGTGATTAGCAGAGAAGTCCAATAACTGTTCACCACTCAGATTCCGATAAGGCAGGCCATTCCTCCCAGTCATGCCCATCCAGGTTTCATTGTCATTACACACGTGAGCGTTAAAGTCCCCCAGCAGAACAATGGAGTCCACAGAAGGGGTGCCTTTCAGCACCCCCTCCAAGGTCTCCAAGAAGGCCAGATACTCCGAACTGGTGTTTGGCGCAAACACACAGACAGACAACAGTCAGAGCCTGTCCCCCGACAAAGTCAAAGGAATGCGACTCTCTTGTTCACTGGGGTAAACTCAAATGTACTGGTGCTGAACCTGGGGGCTATCAGTAGACCTACATCTACACCCAGCGCCTCTCACCATGGGCAAGTCCAGAGTGGAATGGAGTTCAGCCCCTTTCCAGGAGTTTGCTTTCACAGCCCGAGCCATGTGTCGAGGTGAGCCTGACTACATCTAATCAGTATCTCCCTACTTCCTGCACCAGCTCACCCTCCTATCCCACCAGAGAGATTACATACCATGTGCCAAGAGCCACTTTTGGTAGCTGACACTTGGCCCGTCGAGGCCCCTGCCTTCGACCACCACCCTTTTTATATTGCACCTGACCCCCACGCCTCCCCCTGCAGGTGGTGGGCCCAAAGGAGTGCGGACCTATGTATTTACATTGGGTTATGCCTGGCCGGGCCCCATGGGTGGAGGCCCGGCCACCAAGCACTTGCCTTTGATCTCCTGCCCCAGGCCCTGGTCTCCCCAATCTGAGTGGGGTAACATGGTCCATTATATTGTTCATAATGAGGGTTTTCTGAATTGCACTTAGGGCCCGTCCGCACTAATACGTTTTCATTTAGTAACACAGAAATCTACTTCCAATTCAGCCTTCTGTCCCCACTACCATGGATCTTTTTTTCCCAGAAACAGAGAAAAATTCCACCGCTCTCCGACAACTAATCTTTAGTTACCCCTGCATCAGTGAGCTCCGATTGATTCGTACCTAGTTTGTTTCTCTCTTCGTTTCAATGTCTCTTTTCCTAATTGGTTATTCTTCACGGGAATGAAGAATGCATTGCCATTGTTTTCACGGAAGTAAGCCTCATGTGACCATGGAGGATGTGCGGGACTTTTGCTGCCTGGAAGGTTGTTTTGCTTACTTGTGTGCAGTTAAATCGTGTTTCCTGTACATTGTATGCTGTTTACAACTATTGTGGAGCTCAAAACAAGACTGTACCTGAGCCAAGTTAAATTTAAGTACAGCTCTAGCTTATGATAAAGACATTCAGCCATCGAACATTAGCATGCACTGAAACGGAGGGGCAGAGAGTGAGACGTGTAGTGACTAAATTTCTGGATCCTTGTTGTTGTTGCTGTGATGGTTCCTTTTATGTACAGCTTTATGTTTGCGACGCTACAGTACTCTGATATTTCACTTTTGCTAAATCAAATGCATCCATTTACTTTAAACACATTTTGTGTTTGTGTGTGAGATTAATCAACAGTCAAGCATTTATAAAAACTGAACTTTATTACTAATCAAAGTCAAAATAAATGATTCAAAATATATAGCTCACCACAAAAATTTGGTTGGACAAAAATCATGCAAATGACACGTTCAGCTCGTGCTACAACAAACAAGTTAAATATAAAGTGCTAAAGGGATAAAGCTCTAAAGATATATTATAAAAAGCTTTGGTTTAATGTGTAAATGAAAAATGTCAGAAATATATGCATTAGCAGCCACTCCTATAGCTACATCATTAACTTTTACATGGAGCAGTATGAACGCGAAAACTTTTTTTCAACACTAGTGATAACAGTAGTGCGTGCGGACAGAGATCTTTTCTTTCGGAAACTCCCATAAATTTTTTTAGCATATTAGTGCAACTGTACATGTTACACTGCTGCGTGAGAAGCTGCGTTGATGCAGGCGAACGCCTCAACAAACTCCTGGATTATTGACTACCTGATAGACAGACCACAGTTTGTGCAGCTGAGGGGTTGTGTGTCTGAGCAGAAGGTTAGTAGCACAGGAGCACTGTAGGGAACTGGTCTCTCACTTTTCTTCTTCTTCACCCTGTATACTTCAGACTTCCAGTACTACTCAAAGTCCTGTCATCTGCAGAAACAACCCAGTTGTTGGGTCTGTCAGTGGTAGACAGGAGACGGGAAACTGGTGGATCGCTTCGTGGCATGGTGTGGAAACGACCATCTCCTCTTGAATGTGACCGAGATAAATGAGATGGTTGTGGATTTTATGAGGACCAGGACTAAACTAAAAACATTTTCCATCCTGGGAGAAGAGGTGGAGGAGGGCTACAGATACGTGGGCATTCACCTGGACAACAGACTGGACTGGAAATGCAACACTGAGAATGTCTACAGGAAGGGACAGAGTAGACTCTGCATCTTCAGGAAGCTTAGGTCCTTCAGTGTGTGCAGCAAGATGTTGCATTTCTTCTACCAGTCTGTCTTGGCAAGTGCTATTTTCTATGCAGCCATCTGTTGGGACTGCAGCACCATTGCAGGCGACTCTAAGAAGCTGAACAAACTGATTAAGAAGGCTGGCTCTATGTAGGGACTGCTCTGGAGCCCTTAGAGTTGGTTATGGAGAGAAGGATGTTGCACAAGCTGCTCAATATAATGGACAATACTATACAGCCCCTACACAACCTACTGGCCGGGGTGTTTTCAGTCAGAGACTCTTTCAGGTGCACTGCAATAAAGATCGCTATAGGAGATCATTCCTGCCTATGGCAATAACCATCTGTAACAAGTCCTCTCTGTGCAGGAAGAGGAGTCTCCTCCTCTGAGGCAATACATAATGCACATTTACGTTTATGTTGCACATTAAAGGTATTTTTGCTTATTTGTACATTTCGCCTATTTGTAAGTTGAGCATATTTTATATATGTATTTTTGCATTAATTTGGTGTTGTCTATATATGCCTACTTTGTGTCTGTGTGTTCCTATGATTTATGTAAATGGCTACTGCAACACAAAAAAATTCCCTTGGGGATAAATAAAGTAATCAGAATTTGTACTATACCTTATTACCCTTTACAGTCAAACATCGGCCCTGCTCCTATTACACTGTTATCGGCCCTGCGGTACTGTACTGTGTTACCCTTTACAATCTGACATCAGCCCTGGCCCACCCCTGTTACACTGTTATTGACACTGCAGTACTGTACCTTGTTATCCTTTATAGTGAAACATCAGCCCTGCCCCTGTTACACTCGTATCGGCCCTGCGGTACGTTGTGCCCCTTTAAGCAGGAACAGGGGAATGTGCTTTGTGTCCCTGGATACCTGCTGGAATGGTGCAACCTTGGAGAGGCTGGGGGGAGGTAAAGGAGGGAGGGGGGTATTAGAATGCAGAGGCTTTGGGTTGCTAAGGAGCCAAAAGGGATGGGGGGGGTTGGAGGGAAGACAGGTCGCTTACTGGTCCCCAGAGACCCATCAATCTTAGCCGTTCTCTCTGGAATCCCATTGAACTGATTTACAGAAAGTCCAGGGAGACAGAGGTCTATGGCTTAGGCTTCCCCAATGGCACCATCAAAGTGCGGGGGCCCGAGCCGTGCAAGACACATGTCCTCCTAGTGATTTATCCGCTCATCCATGCACTCTGGACGTGGTCCCGTCGTCGCCGCCAACTTTCCAGGCCGGGGTCCCCAGAGCGACCTCCCCCCCCTCAAGGAGTCGTGCTGTTAAGGTGTGAGCTGTGACCCAGCTACTCCACCCCAGGACCTGCCCCCCCCCACCCCCCCCGCAGGCAGCTGCTGGGAGTGGCTGCAGAATATCACACCTCAGCCATCCAGGAAAGTTGGTAATGGGGGGGGGTGAATTCATACCCACAGCCAGCTTTGTACAGCTGCTGATGGAAAATCGAAGGTCGAACCTTTGTCAATTTTTAATTAAAGCCAATAATTTCAGTTTATTATCAGTGGGGTTACAGTTTTGTATAGAGGTACATTGTCTATGTACAGCAGTTATTCTTCTCTGTGCTAAATAGTTTTTAATCTTAAAATAATTCTGATAGTGAATGGTGCATATATATATAATAAAAGTATATATACTGCTACCTCAAATTATGTGCAATTGGAAGCTTAATCTTGGTTGTAATGTACATTCTCTATTTGAATTCAACCTTTCTAACCCTCCTGTAATGGATTTGACCACTACAATCAGAAATATACCACTATTCAAGATATGGTCACTGGAAGAGGAAAATATTCCATTATTTGTGGTGAGTACTGGATGGGGAAACATCCCACTACTCATGGTATGGTCACTGGAATCATAAACATTCCCCAACTCATACTGTGAGCCCTGGACCAGGAAAAATTCTGCTACTGAGCCATTGGATTTAAAAACTAAGGAACTAAAATAGCATTTTTGTGGAAACTTTGCCCTAAAAAATGCCGTATCTGTGTACAAGTTTAGTTTTTAGGACCTTTAGCTTCAAATATTTTCAGGAGTTTTACAGTGTTTAATTAGCTAAAAGATCAAATGGGTTAGAAATACTATACAAGACACAGGGAAGTAAGATAAGCAAGAAAATATTTTGGGCTGTCATGGCCAAAAAAAAAAAAAAAAAAAACAAAAAAAAAAAAATGTGTGGGAGCCTGGGGCTCTAAGCCCCATCGTGGAAAACTGTGGGGGAGTCAGCACCCACAAAAAAAAAGAACCCGGGGGGCCCCAGTGGG
>JAAGVU020000129.1:16887597-16945544 GCA_011763525.2 Mormyrus iriodes
GAAAACTTAACAAAACACAAGGGAAGTAAAAAAAGAGAAAAAAAATTTTGGGCGGTCTGGTCAAAAAAAAAAAAAAAAAAAAACAAAAAAAAAAAAATGTGTGGGAGCCTGGTGCTCTAAGCCCCATCGTGGAAATCTGTGTGGGAGTCAGCACCCACAAAAGAACAGAACCCGGGCGGCCCCAGTGGACGGGGCCGTGAGGCCCAGCCTGGAGCTTGTAACGGAACTGGGGTGGGACCCCAGTGGAGGGAGCCCGGCACTGGCTGGCCTGGTGCTGGGCCGCAGATGTTGAGCGAGAGAACGCCTTTCCTCGTGCCTGTGTGTGCTGCGTAACGTGTGGGCAGCCATATGGATGGCGGGGGTTTCGGAAACATCCCGCTACAGGTCATACATCACTCGGCTGACATCGCCAGAACGAGCCTGTTTTCATTTCGGGCCCTGAGTGCCTTCCCTCAGAGCCGCGTTAAATCTGCTCCTGACCCGGACATCTCCGGCTTTGGGTTTCCTCCTCTCGTACGGCCGGCTCTTGCCGAGGATGTCGGAGAACTTGTTTTTTACCCACAAAATTAAAATAATTTTATTATATTACTGCATTTTGTTCTCAAGGTTTTTTTTTTTTTACGTTATATAAGACTATGTGTTTCAGTAAAGGCCCGAGGCTAAATAGCTCTCGATATGTTTCCATCTCTGTTTCCTTACCACAGTATGGTGACCAGGTCCGGATAATGTGATCCGCTTTGCTGAAGAATAAGACAGGGACAAGTTGCAGAAGGCCCTCCTGGCCAGTTGTGGCATTTCGCATAACGTGACGAGAACTGCTATGCTTGGACTCCTCATTTCAGAGTTCAGGGAGGTAATGGGTTAGAGTGTTAAGGGAATACACGCAGTGTGAGATGTAGGGGGAGTGGGGGGAACGTCTGGTAAACAGCTGTTCCCGTGTGTCCGTAAAAAAAAGGACCAGCCTAGTTTTCTGCCTTTATGGCCCCGCCATTCACTCGGAAAGAAAATGTTAATCTGCTCGTGCTGGCTCTGTGCTTCATGCTCAGGGGTCTGGAGGACAGCCCTGGGTGAAATCGCTGTTTCACGCTGGTCATTTAGAAATCTTTAGCATCTCCAGTGGAATTTCTTTCCTTAAGCATAAAATAGCACGAACGATTAGCAGAAAGAAAAGCATTTACTTAATAACCAACGTCTTAATTTACCGCATGTCTATCTCCATTATAGGTATTGACAGTGACTTCCAGAGAATTCTAGTACAATTCATGGTTTCACTATACAGATAATTTTCTAATACAGTGAAATCCCATGTCCTTTGATTTCATTAGCAGATACGTTTGCAGGTCGTTGCCTGAACCCGAATGATGAGCACCAAGGTCTTAGTAGAATTTAATTTTTAATTTATAAGCCTAACTCTGTGTGTGGTTTTTTTTTGGGGGGGGGTGGGGTTTAACAGGCTATTCTTACTTTCGCGTGAATCAAGCCTTTATTTGGAGACTCCCGTAAGAAAGTCCCATGTAAAAATGATTAATAATAAGCTGTGGGCCCGGGTCCCAAGCTCACACTGCTCCCCCCCCGCCACCCCAGTAGGGAACCTGTTGCTAGGACAGGTAGCGAGGCGCGGAAGAGTGCAGACATTCCAGGCCTCGCCGCTCTCGCTCTCTGAGGAAAACAGCTGCGCCTTCCAGAGGAAACGCTCATTTTTTCCCATCAAGCCATGGTCATGATGGACAGGGTCGGCTTTGGCACGCGGCGCAGGGTAGGATGCAGTTTATGGCCTAGAACACAGAGGGGGAGTGGAATCGCCAGAGCGGTTTTGGCGGAACCTCCCAGGCTATTCCCTCGGCGTTTGGATACCAGTGACCCCACAACCTTATGCTGATGCATCATGGGAAAGTGATTTGCCTCTTTCTGACCAAAGTACATTTTTGTATTTCTTGTATCGCTCTGGGAGGCGTTTCATGTTTTATTTTGTTAGGATTAGCTATTCACAAAAATTTTTTGAATATATACAAATGGCAAAGTTTTTCAGAGCCTCAAACACGCTGTCTGAGGTACTTCTACTTTCACTTCGCGGTCATGTTTGCCTTTCTAACCATTCACATTTTGTTTTTGAAGTTTTTACTGGCAGAGGAGGCAGACCCACATTCTAACAGCGTGCCTTTGTTTGCTTAGGTCTTCATCACTCTCTCGGTGCTCTATTGGGGCCTTCAGTCGCTGAGAATGCTGGCAGATGGCAAGAAAAAACAACCGTGAGCAAAGTGCCGTGCTGAACTGGGGCGGAGCCTCCCTGAATGTCATTGGAGGCATTTACGATGAGCACTTATGCTCTTATTCACCTAATTAAAGAATTGTTCAGATTTTTAAGCAATTGTACTGTGAATCAGCTGCTGTTTCTGTGCTTTATGATTGACTGGTATTTTATGAATTGTTTTCTGTAACCTAGTGAAAGTCATTGATGTCTAAAAGCCACTCGTGAAGTCTTAAAAAGAAACTGAATTTACATTCCCTTCAACTCCATACATACTTATAGAAAAAAATTATTCTGCTGTCCTTCACATTACAAGTTTGTAAGGTATTTTCTTTATTTAATGTTCCCTTCATTGTATAATTTCAGAAGTCCTTCTTGAAAATATATTATTTTTTTCCTTTAAATAATGTTTAATGGTTCGCACGTGCATGGAACAAAATATGTACAAAATGACTGTATAGAATTATTGTGTATGATGGTGTAGCTGCTCCGTTATGCACAATTATACAGACCAAGTAAAGGGACAAAAATTTAATCTGATTTTATTACATTTTATATTAAAATAATTTGTCAGTTGCTGTGTTCTGATCTTGCAGCTTCCTGTCATCAAAGGGAAAAGCTAAATGATTAAACTTTAAATCACCAGATGGCGCCATTTAACTCGACAAGCATTATGTCAATGTTGGACGCAAACTTCGGACTTCTTAATCCGACATGAAAAGCATAACTTCTGCAATAAACATCTCGGTTCATCTCTCTGAATCATACAGATTTTTTTCCTTTTGTTTCAGGCTTACACCATTATTTATGCAGGTATCAAAATCTCCCAGCAAAGTTCACAGACTTTAGTAAAGATGTTTAGGGCTCTTAATTAATATTATTTTGCGTTTTTTATTGTAACAGTTCATTCAAAGAAAGGCCTTTTGTTGAAAACAGGCCCTGTGCATTTATGAGCTTCATTACACATTTTCTCCCAAGCTCCTATTTTCAGAAGCACCTATCCATCCAAACACCGCTGAAGAAATGTCTTCTGAAAAAAGAAAAACAAAAAAGCCTTTTGCGTAAATCTCAGAGCAGTTACATTACACCGTGGACCTCAGCCAGCCTGACCCTACGTAGTCAGTCATCTGCTCTTCCATTCAGCAGAAGTTGTCAGACCGTATCAGATTATTCCTATTATCACCTGATGCGTTTTTTTTTATACTGCTACATGTTTTCTTCGTTATGCCGTCCATTCTTTATACTTTCGATGATATGTCTTTGGCTGCTGAGCTGCTATAATTTGAAGCACTTCAGTGAAGAAACGCAGGACGTCCGACCCACTGTCAGCATGGTTTCTGGGCTGGATGCAGGAACAAAACAGAATGGGGGCAGAGGTGCTGGGACCCCTGCCTCGGTCTCATTCCTGCTTCTCGCATACAGTGAGAAAGTGAAGGGCGCCTGTCGTTACTTTTCATTCAATGCGCTACGCTTGCAGCTCTTATTTTAAGGGGCCTTCTGGAGACTTGCTGCTCTTCTAGCGCTTTGTGTTACACACCAATCCCTTGCTGATCTATTTCCCTGCTCCCTCACGAGGTGTGTGTGGCGTATCTACCCAAACAGGGCACCGACAACCAGACGACTCAAAAGACGTCTTTTGAAGAAATCATTTATACTTGATGTACCTCGTCCCCGTATTCAGCTGCATTAAGCTCTGAAACTCTAATAAGGTGTTTGAGTGAAAAAAGTTACAAATGCATATTGACCATATATTTTTGTTCTGGTAAACCCCTGTTTGCTTTATATGCTTAAGGGGTAACCAAACGAAATATTTCTAATTTATTACCTAGTAATGGAAATGCCATTAGCCCTAATAGGAAAAGTTTCGTGTTAAGTTCTTAATAGGTGTAATTTTGTCATTGATAAAATAATAAGTGACTAACCATGAAATGTACAAATGCACTGTACTGCAGGATGTGGTCGTGATCACGGCTAAGTATAGGCCCACTTCCCTGAACTCTAACCGATTATTTCATTCCAGTGCCTGGTACCAGCGATGAGGTCTGCTTTAATACTTTGTTTCTCTCAAATATCCCACTTCACTTACTGACTTCTGACCCAGGCAGCAATAACACCAAGTTCTGTCTTGCCATAAAATGTGAAGCCAGATTTTCTCAAGAGCTTTTCAACAGAATTGACCGTATTATACATTTTCAATGAGCATTGACATTTCTGATTACTTTGTTTGCACTGTGAATGGGAAGATACCTGTTAAGGTAAAAATGTTTTAGTCAATTACTAATTTAGTAAGGTGAATAATAATAAGCATTGCAAGAAAATTACAAATTACGTGTGTATTTTAAAGAAAATTATAGCTCTGTACTGCAAATATAACCAGACAATTTTGGTAATAAACAGAACTCATAATTCAGGTTAGAGAAAATCCCGACCCACCATTCTGATTTCTTCCAGGGCTTCTTTGATAAAAGCCATATAATCCTCAGCAGAACATTTTGTTCTTGAAGGAAAAAAAAAGATTTTAAATAATAAAAAATCACAATGCAAAACCCAGACGTTCTTTGCCTGTGTCTGTGATGTGGGGTATAGTGAGCCTTATGATAATTTATATCATGGTCTTGTAGACTGATTTCTCTATTTGTACCGGCCTTATTCTGTCTAGTAATAATGGCTCAGCCGTGCCCCTCTGATTTAATCTGACAGTTTTTTCTATCAGGAGGACTGATAGCAGCCCCCTGAGCCACAAATATAATGCATAACCAGTGATTTGAGCCAGAAAGTCTCCGTTCTTAAGTATTACTTCATTTCACATCTATTCCCCTTTTAAATTTTGTAGGGATATGCACTTTAGATATATTCACTGTTGCTCTGTCTGGATAAAGATTACTTACTACGTTTTGCAAATCTAGCTGCAAAAGCTACCTGCGTTTATAGTAATGACAGGATTAAAAGCTAGCATTGCAATGATCTAAATGTCCATACTGACAATGATCATGAAATGAAATGGGACCGATATTATACTGATACTTTAATGTCTTTTTCCTTTTGTTTTTCGTTTTACGTACAGCAGATGTTCAGAAACTGCTCCACAAATGGTATTTTCCGGTTCTCGAATATGGTGCATTTAGGAGTCGTGACTCTGTGCTCTTTTTTTTGTTAACTTGGCATAGTGGACGCTGTGCTTTGGTAAAAACATCACAGTGTCTCATATTTTATGTGGCCTGGGCAAATAAGGAAATGGACAGCAGCGACATATCTGACAGACTCCAACACGAATGATCTGGCAAGAGCCGAGGATGGTTAAGCCCTGAATGACAGGCAATCAGAACAAACTTAACATGTCTGCACCCTCCTCAGGGACATAAACAAACTATGGGGCCCAGCTTTCTTGGCTGCAGATTTTAAAGAACTACAGAATGTATATATAACTTGTCCAGTGATCCAGAAATTTTGTGCATGTCTTGTACTGCTTGACCCCAAGGTCCAATTTGTTCAAAGCGACTTTTTCTTGGCACGGAGTTCTCCTGGAAATCGTACTCTCCTGGGGTATAAAAATACATAAGAATTTTTTGATTTTTTTAAATAAAAAAAATATACATTACAACACAGTGTCTATCAAAGTCTTCTCTTTTAAGCGCGGGAATAAATAGCACCACGCAATGCACATAAACATCCAAACATTCGATTATAGCTTACCCATTCCTCATTCCCTGCATGTATCCTAATTCATGGCCTAATTTGTCTCCATGTCAGTGTTATGGTTTGTGTGATCGCTGTTTGCTTATTTTCTTGATGTTGAGGAGACCAAACTTATATAAACCTATAAGCTATCTGTCCTGCTGGAGAAAAAAATAAGGGCACCTTCAATAATTTAGCATTGGAACACTTCACATATCCTACCTTGCTGTCCTTTGAGACATGTGCACACATGTACACAGTCAAGAGCGAAGGCTGGGATCTGAGGATAGAGTCAGGTCACTAATAAAGTGCCCCTGGAGTATTCTAGGGGATTAGGAACCCAACAGAGATGACAATCCTGCCAAGGCCTGGGCTTGAATCGGAGGCTTTCCAATTGCAGGCACAAACACAGTGAGCCTTAAGTCACTGAGCCACACAACACTGTGGAAGTTATCTGCTTCATACACCTTATAGTGTTTTCCATGGTTGAGAACTTTACAGTTCCATTGAAAGATGCACAGCCATCAAACACAGCTGCCTGCATTTTTTTCTTAATTCTGTCAGACATCCACACATTAGTGTTCTATAAATAGCCCCACTATTGCACAGGCCAGGCAATTACACCATGGCCACATATCCACACAAACAGGTCCCCTGCACGAAAAAATGCACCCACAGGAGAAATGAATGATTACAGAATAATGCCAGTATCCATTATATTCTGTTTATCATATGCCTGAGGTTTCTGACAAGGATATGGTCTTCCAGTCTGCAAAATGCTTATGCCTTGCAGCAAAAAAAAAAAAATTAGCAGTGATGAAAGAAAATGGCTCCTTTTTCCCCACAGTAGGCGGGACCAGTGATTGACAGAGCGTGGCAGTTGTTGCCGTCGTGAGTTTTGAAGCCTCGACGCTCCTGTCACGGGTTTTCCAGCGCGAAGCAACCACTGCTGACACTACGAGGTCTATAAATGGCACACTGGAGCAATTATTTCCTTGAAGCATGTTATATAACTGCAAGCTTGTTGTGTCCTAGTAATGACGGTTTCTGTCATTCATAGGGGCGCACCTTCGATATAATGGAGCAGGCGGAACATCAAAGGCTGAGCCTCGTGTGGGCTGGGGCGGTAATGCCTGCAAACGTTCTCTGTTATTATTTCTGATTAATTCTACATGCCCTTACTGTTATTTGTTCCCTTGTGCGAAGGTCTGAATAGCTGAATTCTTTGTGTTTCTACACTATTCTGGGGATGTAAACTAGTTATGGGGCCCAGCTTTCATGATCAGGGATTTTAAAGAGGGGCTGAAAACCTTTAGCACGCCCTGCATCTTGATCAGTCAGCTTCCACGTAGGACGTTGGCTGGTGACACGTGTTCAGACCTTTGAAAGCTCGGCCGTACTTGTGCACGTCTTGACATCGACAAAATAACAACAGCTGCTTTTTTTTAATACATACGTGGTAAGATCTTTTAAAGTGTTATACTGGAAGTTTAGGGAAACATTGGCAAAAATGAAACATGGATATGCATGTGCTTTACAAGGTCTTTCATTTCTTTGTAAGTTGGTCCTTATTGCATGTCTCATTTATCATTTTTAGATGTTACACTGATTCTCTTTCAGAGGTTAGGCAAGATATTTGACATTTAAGCCTGAATAAAAACATTCTATTGGTATCGATGGGTGATTCTGAGCATTTTGGCTGCAGTGGTGCTGTTAGTGTCTCAGAATAGTGTTATAGTGTATTGCAGAGAATTTGTGTTTGAATATGTATAGTTTTTGGAACATTCTTCCTATGTGGTTATTGTACATGACTGAACTTTCTCAAAAACACATGTTGCACATTCTGCTTATTTAATATGTTCTCAATGGGAACAAGATCTGTGCGACTTTGCGGAATAGCTGCAAACATTAAGCAGGAATTTGAGGTGTATTTCTCTCCCCCCCCCACCCCCAAAGTTGTTTTCTTTGGAAAGCTTATCTCCTCAGTCAGTTCAATTTCGTGGCATGTTTGGAAACATTGGCCTTGACGTAGATTTGATTAAGAGTCATGGCCGATTAGCCCGACGATCAGTGTATAGATGGCCTTCACTTGTGCTGCAGTGGGTAAATGGGGGAGCACGTACCGGGAAATGGGAGCTTCGCAGATTAGGACGTCAGTCTGATGAGAGCAGAGGGCCTCGTGTGAGCGTGTGAGTGCGGGGAGGGCAGGTGACATCAGCGGGAGAGTGGGAAACGATCATTTCAGAGGAGCGGAGGAGACGGCAGCAGCCTCGCACGCACACACACACAAACACACGTGCGCTTGCACGGACGCACTCACACAGTGCCTGGCAGAGGAGGTGCTGTGGTCGCCTCTATCTGGCGCCACACTCTGGGGATTCTGACACACATCATAAACAAAGCCCTGCCTGTCAGCACTGGACATCCAGGGCAGAGCCACGGACCAGTACGAGCTCTGTCTCTGAGCCGCAACTGCAGCCACAGCGCCGGCAGCCTTAATTGGACGGCAGGTGAGTGGAATGCTGATCTCCGTCGCTGTGGCGTGAGTGTGGATGGCCGCTCCTTTTCCACTGGAACTGCAGCCCAGCTTGCTTCTTTAGTTGTGGATCCGGTGGGACCACAGTAAGCAGCCTCGACTTGGACACATTGTGCCGTCTTATTATTTCAGAGGCATCGCCGTCGTACATGAACCTGCTGCTGCATCTCCAAATTGCCCCGGGGGCGCCGGGGAGGCTCGTCATGCTATGTTTGCAGAGCTACTTTCCAGTACAGCACTGTGTTTGTCACTGCCGCTGTGATATTTCATGCCTTTAAACGGCAGAACCTGTTTGCGCTGTTTTCTCCCAAAGCCCAGCTTAAGAGGCAGTCGGCAGCATGTATTTTATTTGTTTACAAGAGATGCTCCGAGCGAATGGGGGGAAAGCGGACTAATCACACATTCTAAAGCGAAATTCTTGGGAAGCGTGATGGTTGTATTTGATGTAACAGGTTTCTCCTCTTTATAGATTGGAGGGCAATTAGATTGTTAAAGGAGTGGGTCATGATTCCAAGAGGGGTTCACAAAATAACCAACGCGAGAGTCCTCTATGACAGCCAGGCGGTCATGGGTCCCAGTGATAGCCCTTCCACCATACTCTTCAGCCTGGTGCTTAACCCAGAACACTCCAATAAAATATTCACCGGCATGAATGACCAAATCATTTCAGATAAGAGCCATCGGTGGGCTACAGAACAATACAGCTTTTAATGCTTATAGACCTTGACACAAAGTAATGCACTGACAAGGTAAAATGACATAAGATAAGATGAGATAAGGCAAGCTAAGATAAGATAAGGTAAGATAAGATCAGATCAGATTACATAAGATGCCCTTCATTGATCCCAGGGGGAAATGCTTGTGAATACAGCAGCAAGGTACGTAAAGTGCAGACAAACAAGTGAGTAAACAAGCACAGAACCCACCAAAATATCCTGAAAAGGACCATTAAGGAAATAAATGAATGTAAATAAAAATACATTAACAGAAGGTTTATGTGCAATGACTAATAATAATAAAATAAGAGATAGCACCCGAATTTTACTATGGCAAACATGGGCAGCTTCCTGGCGTGTCACAGCTGTGGATGGAGGGCGACACACCAGAAGGAGGTGCTGTGGTGTGTGATGGCAGCAGGCAGGAACTACCCCTAATAGTGCTTTTTAGAAGAGTATGGTATGAGCTGGTGGTTAAAGTGCTCTAAGACAGTTTCCAGGGGAGTGGATGGGCAGAATCATTCATGAGGTTAAAATTGGAAGTTCTTTTGCCCCAGCCAAAGAGACTGCTCCCCTCTCCATATTTTCTACTTTTCTTACAAAAAAAACCAGTTTACTCTAAGTCAGCACCCTGGCATTAGTAACACATAGTATTGAAAATGACTAGTGACTCTTGCAGTGGGGGGTGGGGGTCTAACAAGTTTTCCCTTAAAATTATGATGAACTAGCATACCATAATATTGCCTTTGTTATGGGGGGTCTGGATCCTCTCAGACACCCCTCATTTCGAACTATGATTATATGTACATGGACATATCATTTGATTCATACAGATTCCTACATTAATTTGGTAATTTGTGCTGGAACTTCTGGTAGACTAGATGAAATCAGAACATATTTATATACAAAGATACACATGAGATACAAAGATACACTGCACCTTCAAATGCATTCATTATGCGTTCATACAACATTCACAAGCAGCATGTAAGTATATATAGGTATACCTTCTGAAAGCATTGGTTTCATAATATTTTTAATGCACAAGACACAACAGCTTTAGTATACATTAATAACAAACATTATAATTGTATAATCATATAATGTTTGTTATTAATATATTTTAAAGATGTTAAGGTATGGTAGGATATAACATGCTGCTTATGAATGCTCTATGAATGCATTATGAATGCATTATAAAAGTATACTGAATGTTCTATGAATGAATTATTAAGGAATTATGAAGGTGCAGTTAATGTAAAGTGTTATCAAAGATACACTAAAATATAAAAGTGAACTCTCAACCTGGTGGCTGGTGGATGAACCATGCAGGTTCAATAGTGTCATTACAACTACAGGATATAAAGTACATATTTTGGCTATAAGCTTTAGTTTAGCAGTGTTAAGATGGTTTTATGACGGCTAGGAAGGAAGAGGAAGATATCACAGACAAATCTGAGAATGCAATGAGAAAAGGCGGGAGCCCCGAGCTCTGAATGGGTTGGACAGGCACGCTGCATTGTACACACATCCAACTCCTGACATCTCTATTCCCCATTGATTTCAGTTATATTTTGTTGTGATGAGATTGGTTTGCAGCCCCTTAGAAACTGATTGTTGACAAGCGCTCCAGCCGTCCATATCATTATTTGCTGTATTTATATGATTAATAGTGTGGAGAAGTCAGCTGTACCTACTGGAAATTAGGTTGGGAAAAACTGAATTCCCTTGAACAATAAAAGACCCTTTTAATGTAAAGGTGAATGAAAGAAAAGGATTACTAACATGAACAAAGGAAGACAATAGGGAATGTAAGGCCTCATCATGAACCGAAATGCTAGAACTTATCCTAGGAGAACATCATTTTTAAGCAATAAAGTGACTGAATAAACAGTAATAATGTTTCTTTGACTTTTATGGGTTGCCACAAAAAAATAAAGTTTTCATACAGTGAGTTATATCCATTTATACCCGCAGTCCCCACCAGACACACTCATAGCGGCAGTTTGTTATGCCACGCATCAAATGTCCTGTTTATTTCAAAATGTGTTTCAGGAACATAGTTACTATGGCTGTGATGCATTGGAGGAGAGTTTTATCATTGTGAGAATCACTCTGGTTAGGTTCGCGAACAGAAGCACATGTAACTCAGGGATCTAGCACAGAGTAAACTATAAATATGGCCCCCTTTTCAGGTTTACATGGATGTGCTGGGACACAAAATAAGCATTAAATTCAAATTTACACCCTTGGAACTTATAGACCATAACAAGGGTGGGCACCGGCATTTAGGTTTTGACAGGTTTACTGGGGCTGACAGAGAACAGAGCATATCAGTTTATATTGGCAAACATTAATGAGAGGCAAACAGAATTAATCAAGTCACCTGACTCTGCCAGCAAAGGTGGCCACGCCCCTCCCCTCTAATAACCAACAGGTTCAATTTATTTACGTGCCTTGGAAACGGTGCACTCCAATTTAAGTGCTGCTCCTGGAACCTTCCATTCACAGGTTGAGTTCCTGAACTTTTTTAGTGATATGTTTCTTAGAGAGATCTTGGTAAACTCGGTTGGGTGTTTTGGCCCATGGTTATATGGTCTAATGTGTTTACTTGAAGAGAGTAAACATGTGGTCATCAGGAATAGGGACAAATGCGGTAAGATTCCATATTGGAGAACTTTTGTGCACCAGACAGAGGCAAAGAAAGACAGATGTATGAATCATCTTTGCACCATTAGTATGAATGTCCTGCAAAGTGTGTGAGGGTTTTGTAGTCAATGGTTATACCGCAAAGGGGATTAAAAGACCTGAATCACATGAAACACTTGCATGAGCCACATGTGATGCCAGAGATCCTCAGCAGATACGTGGATATGCAGACCATAGTCTGGGGTTTGTGAGACTGTACCATGAGGGGATGGTGCATTTTACAGAGAGGGGTGACACAAGTCTCTCACCTGTGAGTACGAGATGTGCAATATAGTTTTGGATATTTGAGACCGCTATCAAGCTAAATGACAGTAACTGAATATTAAATTGAATATCCATAATGATGATGAGCATAATCGAGGATTTTTATTTGTCATTGTGCAAGTGTTTTACACAAGTACAATGAAATGAATCAGTAGCCTCGCAATGACAATAATAACATACATGCATATACATATATAACATGACGATATACAATGCATTACATGAATACTATAGAAACTATAAACGCAAGGAATATACAGTATACACAGGTATTCACTAGGAAATGATGTCAATAAATATGCTGTGTAACATACTGCACACTTAATCAGCTACAATTTATCATATTTATCTTAAAACAAAAACTATTGCATAGCTTTTCTTTCCGTAGCAAAGTCAGAAAGGAACAGCTTTTGCCATGGCAGATGTTTTCCATAGCGATAGCAACATGCCTTGAGGGACATTACAAGTGTGCCCGGCCTTGAAACGTATATACACATGCATATGTTTACATAACAGCATAATGAAGCTGTCACATTAGTAATGCATTTCCTACAGATTCTTACAGAATCAGACATTGTCATTGCTGGGCCCGTAAGGGTCAGCCAGCTAGGGTTTGCTAGGCAGGGACACAGCGGTTAAACCGCTTCATACTCGCTTTCCACTTGTGATTCCTCACAGCGTATTCTGTGAATATTCTGCCAATGAATACCATGCAATCTTTTGTATTGCTTTCAATAGAAAAACATCTCTCGCCAGAGGCCTTTGCTATTATATTCTTGTTTTAAATTAATGATAGTGCCCAGCCCTCTCACAGAAAAGTCACATCAGGCTACGATTGTGTTGACAGATGTGATATTTTTCGTCCAGTGGTTTTGTTCTTATTTTTCTCCCTTCCACTAAACATGTATGCGATATTTGGAAATGTGATTTCCTGACTTCACTGTTTTACACAGCAGCCATAACTAGAGAATACAGTTTAATCCATTTCGTGTTCTGCTTGGTATGTTACACAGCCATTCTGTACAGCTTTCTGTCACCTTTATGGGTAAACACCACATATTGTTGAGGCCTGTGGCCTCCTGCCATAGGTGCAGATAAACATCTTTTTACCAGAAGTGTCATCGGATGGCCTTATGTGGCCGCCCTTGGATACATAACAGTCCTGAGTTGACAGCAGAGAGCGTTAGGTGATGTGCTTTCACATTTCTGGCCTGGAGGCTCCACCCGCCACCAAATGGGAGAGATCAGTGGCTCTTTTTGCATTACAGAGAGCACCAGGACCAGGACTGAGGTGATGTGAGATAAGAGAAATTCTGTCCAACATGACGAACCCAGAGAAGTGGGTTACCCTGAGCCCGGCGGAGTTTTCCCAGCTCCAGGAGTACGCTCAGTGTAAGTGTGACTTTCCCTAGCCGCTCTACTCTTACTCTTGGCTTTGTGAAATCTCACAACTCTGGAAGGGCATCTCCTCAGATCTTTAAAACTACTTTTTTCTACCTAATCAAAACTTTGATGAGGCTAGACGAAACTGAAATAGACACATAGAAACCTCATCTTATAACAAATGTTTAACAGATATGAACATTTTCTCCTGGATACTGAAATAAATTTTAAGGAGTGTGAATGCCTATTGTTTTACCTTCTTTTGGTGCCTATTTTTGAGTTAGTTAGGGAGTGATGTGTAATGTCAGCATTTTCTCTATTAAAATAGATAATTTTCTAATCAGAAATGTTCACTGAAACATTACCAGTGTTTTATCAGTGCCCATGCCGATAGCTTTGTGGAACCTTAATACCGGCCGCTTTTACTGGCCAACCGATGTGTTGGTTAGGCCCTAGCATGTATGTAGCACTATGACTCCACATTAAAGCCTTTCATTTAACTGTACATTCATGAAATTAAATGACAATAAACTGATTTTAATTCAACTGAACCAGCTTGCCAGCTGAAATAACCGCTATAGAGAATTTCCATTTGATCTTTCAGGCACCGGTTGCTGGTTCCCATTAACTGTTTAACCTACCTGAAGTTAATATCTAAACAATAAGAATCACTGCCTCAAACAAAAAATATAATTGATATTATATTAATCTGTCTTACTGTATTTGTGTATACTGATACCTTCAATCCTTTCCTGTATTACATGAGTTGATTTTGGCTCTCTTTTTGACTGGACCTCAAGGGACTGCCTGCAAAATAGTTACAGTAATGCACTAGTGAAACCCAGAAGAGCCGAGAGGAATGTTTAACTTGGCCACAATTTTCCTCACACTGATTGCTCTGTGCATTGCAACCGCACCGTACAGCTGTCTGACAGCAGCCGTCGAGCTGCCTCTCATTGTCTCCATGCTGGAGACTGAAAGAAAGGGCCATCTATGTAATAACATTTCTGTGAGCCCTCTGGGTTTTGCTGAGGCCAAGGTACCAGCAGGTTAGGAAATTTCCCATCTCTAGAGGAGTGACTGAAAGCTTTCTCCCACTCTCAGTCTTCAACCTGCTCACTCTCTGTCTTTCTCTCTCTTCTTCTGCTTTGTAATTATTTTTCATAATAAGCATAAATTAAGCCATGAATCACATGAAACATTTCACTGGTACGCCACACTAATCCATGTAAATAATGCATTGAAATTTCAAAATGTTTTTGTCTATAAAGCTTTAATAATAAACATATAGCACATGATGTGTAATTCACCAGATATGAGGGTCTACAGACTAGCTTTCACAGAGCTGTCAATGTCACTGCCTGCTGATGGTCAGACGTCCACCATGCATCAGGCCTCCAAACCATCATCCACTCCATTCTCTTATTCATATTCACATATGAATTCTCTAAAAGCTCCACACCTCCTCCTTTCACCTCTCCATCTGCCCCTTGGTTACTTGTGTCATCAGCCCTTCTCACCAAGTGCTTGTTCCTGGCTTTTTTCCCACCACTTCTCGCTGTGATTTTAGCCTTTGTCTCATTTCCCTAAAAAACCTTCAATAGGCATATAGTAGAGCTTCCTACGGTCTCAGCTGCTGAATAAGTAAATAAGATTTAAAACATTAACATGGCCAAATTTTACCTTTGAAATGTTCCTCAGCTACATGCTGTCTTATATTGAAGATAATCTATTGACACTCTTTGTATTTAGATTCCACCAAAAAGCTGAAGGATGTTCTGCAGGAGTTTTATGGTGATGGAGTACTGGCCAAATACAATCCAGAGGAGGTAATATGCCACTTGTAACTAAATCTGGCTGTGAATGGATAACTTATTTAATAGGAACTGTGTACTATGTAACATCCCTTGATTTTGAATGATTACGTTTAATCATAGCTGTTGATATTACTGGTGATTAATTATTTTAAAAATTATATGATCACTGGCCATTTTATTAAATACACAAAACCTGTACCGGGTACAATTTTGCTTCCAGAAGCAGTTCCAGGGTAGATGAGATGTGTGTTCAGAGAAGCCTTGCTACAGTTACTGTTTTAGTGTGTGATATTTTTGCATTCGTGGCCTTCCTGTTACTTATAACGAATCTGGGCATTCTGGATGGTTTTTGTTCATCAGACCATTGTCTGTGTACAATAGACATTGCAGCATGTGAAAATCTCAGGACACCGGCCGCTCCTGAGATGCTAGATGCACCAGATCTGGCACCAACAGCCACACCGCGTTCAAAATCACTGAGGTGTCACATCTCAGCTCTTCCAATTTTTAGCCAAACGTTACCTGCACCTCTTCACCTGTCTGTGTGCTGAATGCTCAGTTGCAGCCATATGATTTGCTGTTTGGAGGAGTAGGCCGTATACCTAATAAACTGGCCACTATAATAAGTATAAGGTATTTGTCAAGCTGCCATAATATATCCATTCAAAACAACTCAAACAAATGTGTCTGAGTAGCTACAACAAGTACTTAACTGGATATTGGATGTACTTTCATACAATATAGTCGTACTTCTGCTTCCTGTCATTCACCAAGTGCTTACTTTCCTTTACCAAATGCTACGTAGAAGCAGGACATTCTCAATCAGGTAATGCACTTCACGTGATTCACTACATCACCTGCTAAACCGTGTGTCATGTGCACTTTGAAATGGGCACTTTCTGATGTCTCCTTAAGGACATCGACTTTGAAGGCTTCAAGCTCTTCATGACGACCTTCCTGGAGAACGAGCTCACGGAGGCCTTCTGCCAGCAGCTCTTCCTGACGTTCAGTAACAAGGGCCCCAAACCCAGTCCATCCATTCCCGATAAGTCGAAAGTCACTGGTAACTATCTACCATTACGTTTGCCCCTATAATTCTCTTTACGCTGATATGGGTTTCTGAATTCCACCTTCTGATGCAAGGATGACTGAATGTTACGCTCATGATATGCCAGGGTTTCTCAAACCATTCATCAGGGACCCCCAGAAGGTCCACATTTTAGGACACCTGTACCAGGTATTCGGTGTTCTTGCTTGTTTGGTTCCGGTGTGTTAGGAGCCGGGAGAGAGAGCAACAATGCAGGCTGTCTGGGGTTCTGGGTTGAGAAACACTGATCTACAGTATATCTGAACAGTAAGTGAGAGACTTTAGGAACAACAGAGCAGGGCGAAATCAAAGACTTATTACTGCAGCATGGCGGAGAACAGATATCAGACAGCAATTTAACTCATGGGTTTAAACATTGGGGTAATATACTTCTGAAAGCCTTTACGTTAACACCATTGACAGGGTAATATAATGTTTTTTAAACTGTTGTCTTTTTAGTCATACTGCCATACTCTGTTGGAAGGTCCCCAGGGGGTATGTTTAATGACTGCAGGATTTTCGCTATCCCCGCCCCCAGAGATAATAAGGCATTTAATCAATCTTGTCACTACTGCAATATAAAATTACGTTTGCTCCAACTGTTGTTTAAAAACTGCTAATGCATTGGAATAAATCACACATTAATATGCTTTTTATCTCTCAGGTATCAAACTTATTAAAGGTAATTCCACCCCTCAGAAGGTCTCTCAGTTGCTGAGAATGAATTCTCTGGACACAGTCAAACTGAAAGACATCGTATGTTACTTGTCCCTGTTGGAAGGCGGACGTCCCGAAGACAAACTTGAATGTGGGTACACGACATTTTTTTAATTCTTTTTTCCTTAATTATCAATGCAGGGTGGTGGCACAGCAGTGCTGTGGTTTGTGTAGTTGCCTCATACCTTGGGTGACCAGGTTTTGATTCCCCACAGTGGCTCTTTTTTCCCTGTGTTGGTGCCAGCACAACCCTAAGATTTTCACAGGGGGCTGTTAGCCGTGGTTAAAATTCTTCATGGGGGTGGGGGTGGATAAGCAGATGATCTGTAGCCATGCCCCTGGGAGGGACCAGGCTTATTTGCTTTAGAATGAATGCTTTTATATAAAAATAATATAAAATAAAAGGTAGTGTCCTTGCTGGGTGGCATTTGGGTTGGGGCAAAATGGCTCATTAATGGCCCACAAATGCCCCCCCCTCCCATGACACCGTCCCTGTGTTCTCCCTGTGTTGTGGTGGGGTTTCCTCTGGGTATTCTGGTTTCCCCCCTCAGTTCAAAAACATGCTAAAGTAAATTGGGAGTGCCAATTTGTCTGTAGGGATGAAAGGTGTGCATGCTCTGTGATGGGGTGGCCCCCATCCTGAGTTATCCCCTGCCTTTTGCCCGTTGTTTCTGGGATAGGCTCCGGATCCCCAAGTCCCTGTATAGGATAAGCGGGTACAGGAAATGAATAAATGAATTGTTATTGGTGGCCCAGTGAGTAATATTACTGCCTTGTACTTCCCAGTTTGCATATTGTCCATGGTCTCTTTGTATGCGATTTGCATGTTTCTCCCAGTGTTCTGCAGATTTCCCCTGGCTACTCCAATATCATCCTGCAGTCCAAACACATGCAGTCATGTAGACGGGTGACTCTAAATCAGTGTTTTCCAATCCGGTCCTTGGGGACCTACAGTCGGTCCATGTTTTTGCTCCCTCCCAGCTCCCTGACAGCAGTCCACGTTTTTGCTCTCTCCCTGCTTCCTTAGCAAAATTCTGGACTGCTGTGGGTCCCCGAGGACCGAATTGGGAAACACTGCTCTAAACTGTCTGTTGTGTGCTTGCGGTCCAGAGTGTACCCCTGCCTGTGCTGCCTGGGATGGGCTCCAGGCTCCCCTGTGTCCTTGTGTTGGAAACAGTTGGGAAAAGATAGATAATTTATACTTATTTTGAATGTATTTTAAAACAAGGGCCTTTGGGGTACCACTCAGGAATAAATGCCCATAGTATTTGTTTTTATAGATGATTAATCTGTATGTGATTGTTTACACTGAATATTGCTTTTTTCAGCAATGGGATATTTACAGAATTTAGGCCTACATTTCCATCGTTTATCCAGAATTACATGGTTAAACCAATTTACTGAAAGACAAAATATTTGTTGAACACTTTATACACAGTAAGATTGAATTTAATCCTTAATTTAGTAATATAATTTAAAAGGTCTAGCCAGCAGATCCTTAAGGGGAATGTGCATAATTAATTCCGCTTAAAAACAAAAATAATAAATGTGCCTTTGTCCACCGCCATTACAATACTGTATAAACAGAGCTACCTGCGGGGCATGATTTTGCCCTGTACGGTATTTATAAAACTACAAACTGCAGAGAAGAAACCAACTCTTTCAACAGGAGGGGGATTATTAACTCCAAGGGCCTTTACTGAGTAGTGAAGTCGCAGCCAATTTGTACGGATGCACGGCAGTAGCAGGTAGAATAGCTGGAGGTGTGTTTTATCCCAGTCGACACATCTTGCTGATGTGTAATTTTCAGCACTAGTTTATAATGAGCCACAGGAGACCTGATTTTGCAGGGTAGCGAAAAACTTTATTACCCCTCACTTTTGCACCGTGTGCCTGTTTATCGCAACGAGATGAGCTTAACGACTGGATTTCACGTGCATCTTTTCCGGCGCCACAAAGCCAAATAATTAATATATAAAAAACAGGTGTCCGTAGACTTTCTCACAGGCTGCAAACGAACCGTGTCAGAGTGTGCCGCCGAACTGCCGGCATCACTGAGCCTGTGCCTCACTTGTTTCTCTGCCTTACAAAGAGTATACTTACTTCCACGTATAAATGTATGCGCTGTGAAGTTGCACATGCTTTGTTATCCTTACAAAGGCAACCGTGCACACAGTTGAATTGCATTAAGATTTTTTATGACAAATGTTGTTATACATTTTATAATCCTCACTATTGTCAGTGGAGGCTGGATTGTTACCCTCTAGCAATTTTTCATTCTAGGATCGTTAAACGTTCATTACTCAACTACTAAATACAATTTAATATGAAGACAAATGGAGGTCAGGGTAGAGCAGCAAGGTAACACTGTCCATTCACATCTCAAAGGTAATGGGCTCAAAGCTGGCTGGTACGTTTGCAGTATACACGAGTAGAGCTTTTATAAAATGATATTATAGAACAATATTTTGAACAGTAATTGTGTCAAAAGAAGAAGATAATGTCATCGCGCTGACATAAAGACAGAACCTTTGTTAAAATGTAAAACGTGGAAATAACATCACGGTAAGAACGTTCTCTGCCAACTTTGAGAAGACCTTCACATAACTCTGGCTATAGTTGTGGGAAGAGTTTCTGTTAGCTGGGATAACTTCTATCTGAATATTGGGAGGAATGATGCCAAATGTAGGAGCTTGCTAAAATTTGTATTTCTTGTGGCCGGGACTGTCAAACATCCCAGCAAATCTCGGCTTCTTTTCTTAATCTATGACCCCTGCAGCTGCCAAATGCTGCTTGTGCTGTTGTTGTAAACAGGTAATTTTAGATATGATGTCTCTGAGTACATTAGTGAGTCAGTGATGTGAAGTTGTTTGTTATCAAGCCCCGAGAATGGACGGTGTCCATTCAGCGATGTCCTTGGACACCTCATCGCAGCAGAACAGCCCTGCAAGTGTTTCAATTAATAGAGATCCGTAGAAAATACCAGTGTTGGCGACCTTTTATCGCTGGCCCATCTGAGGGCTCGTGTGAGTGTGCTGCTTATACTAGTGCAGCCCATCTCCTCTCTAGTATCTGAGCTGTCTGTTTCCATGGTGATGTGGCCGCGTCGCACGACAGGGCATAGTGGTTCAGCACACACACAGTGAGGCCGTGTGAGCTATTTATCTGAGATATCAAACACTCTGTTTGCCTTTTGAAGATGTCTGTTTCTCTGTGTATCTTCTGATGTGCTCCAGATGGAGCTGCTTCCTTTTAAAAAGTAATTTCTGCTTTAAAGTGCAGACTAAGTACCTAAGCACAAAATATTATGGCAGACCTGCAGTCCTCAGGGGCCAATAGGTAACTGTAACAACATTAAGAGAGAGACACTATATTATGCAACATTCCGTTTTGATGATTCCATTTAAGATCATCTTTAAGGTAGCTGTTTTCAATAAGATGTACTATTTGCTTTTTGTTTACCATGAAAACTGACTCAAATGATGATTTTTAAAATAAGTGTGCTGTATTTTTTCTGCACTCCAAATTTTTTGTAACGTTCTGTAATATTTTTCTTTATAGTTATGTTCCGCCTGTATGACGCTGATGGAAACGGCTCCCTGGATAGCTCGGTAAGCTTGCCAGTCATTCGCTATTGATATCGATAACTGTTCTCTCCCATAGACTACTGGTACTGCACCTTTTGCCTGTTACCAAATATTAATGTGCCATGCAGGTAGGGAATCACATGCCTAATGATGTATTATTGGTAGTCTGGATTTGTGAGGCTCTATAACTCTGTGTGTTTGAATGTCATCTACTTTATTGATTTATTCCATTTGCGCAAGGCAACGGACGTGGATCTGGCATAATAAACATGAAACTCAGAACTGACTCTGCCTCATGCCCCACATGGAAGGGACTCATCAACCCAAACATGTTTCTTTCGTTTTCTCACATTTCTCAGTGATTTATCCCCAAAAATCCCAGTTTAAAAACTAACTGCTGGTTTGTTTTTGCTTTAGGAATTAGAACATATCATCTCTCAGATGATGCATGTTGCAGAATATCTTGAATGGGATGTCACAGAGCTGAAGCCGGTAAGTAGAATGTGATGTAGCTGCATTTTTTATTTTACTTTATTTAGTATATTGATGTCTGTGATAGGTTGGCCCCAGTCCTGGGTTCTTCCCTGCCTTGCGCCATAGCTTCTGGGATAGGCTCCAGACACCTACGGCCCTGCATAAGTCAAGCAGGTATGGAAGATGGATGGATAGATTGTATATTATCTTACCTGGGGCAGTGTGAGAGGTGAGGGCACTATAGGCTGCAGGTTTGATTTCTGTCCCCAGCTCTCCGTGTGTGGAGTTTGAAGGTTCTCCCCATTTTTGTTGCGTTTTCCTTTGGGTACTCCAGCTTCTTCATGCAGTCCCAGCGAGTGAAGTTATTTGAATCAACCATAGTGTGTGATTGTGCCGTATGATGGACTGACATCTCACCCAGTTTAACTTCAAAATCCTTGGAGAAGCACCAGACTGACAGTAACCATGCACTGATGAATATACATCATTGTGAAAGATGGATGGATGGATGGATGAATGAATAGATAGATAGATAGATAGATAGATAGATAGATAGATAGATAGATGTACACAGATACTGAATGTTATTTAAAAAATTGATTCCTGTGGTAATATTTGTAGATCCTACAGGACATGATGCAAGAAATTGACTATGACCAGGATGGCACGGTTTCTCTTGAGGAGTGGATCCAGGGAGGCATGACAACCATTCCCCTGCTTGTGCTGCTGGGGTTGGAGACAGTAAGCTTTCTGCAAATTAACAGAGCTACCTAACTGCTTATTGTACCTAATTTGACAGATGCAAGGGTTTTATTTATTAAATATTGGCTATTTCAGTGACAGCCAAATAAATAATGCAAGATTAGATTTTCTTTGTTCATATTTAACTGAAAAATTAGTTTTTGAACATAAAAAAATCTCAATCTGTTGTTTCTCTGTTATTCTGTTCATTTAACCTGGGCTTAGATTTCATTTCTTTACTTATACACTAGTTGTTCACAAATTGCTCACTGCCATGTTCACAGTGATTCTGGCACGGTACCCTTAAAAAATACTGCAAGCAAATGATTTGCATTACAATTATTGTCCTGTCACTGGTTATTAATCTCCAGATGTTTTGTGTCGAGATGGCAAATGACCTGGGTCGCATTACTTCATGCTGAATGTGAAAGGGTCGATTTCACAGGATGCTGTTTCTGGGTGATTTTATAGTATGTTACCTATGGGGTGAGGTGGATGCACCGAATACCTGCAAGAGCAAAACCCAAAGTAATGTTAATCCACACCCGGCTCATCTTGGTTTCAGGGAGCTATGACACCAAACTTTTTGCAAGGAAGAGAGAGATTTTTTTAATTAGTAATTATATATAATGATAAACCAAACTTGATATAATAATAATAATTATATAAATTTATGTCTGTATTTTTTTAGAAGAGCTGATAGCAAAAGTATCAAATACTTTTCAATGTAGTGAAACAAAAATCATTATAACATGAGCATGAGCTATTGCCGCTCTTTTTATTACTTCCCCAAAAACTGATACCACAAGGTCATTTGTTGCTGTTAAAAGCAGAGTAAAATGTAGTTTATCAGTTCGGCCACAAGAGGGAAATAGTGGGCTGTGTAAAATAATCGCGAGCCTGGGAAGCACTAGGTGAATACCCTGCTAACAGTTTTGTGTTACAGACGTATTAATTGAGGGTATGTATAGCAAGCCAAAGTGCCTCTTATTAGTATAAGGCTTACTCGTCAAATATAAATTCTTACTAGTAAAAATAACATTCTCATTAGTAAAAATACAATTTTTACTATTAAGAATATGACCTCAAGATATCTACAATGCAATTCTTACTAGTAAGAATGGTCATTTTTACTAGTAAGAATTTATATTATTCAGCTCTATATATAATTAAATTTTTACTATTTATATATTCTCACTGACTTCCAAATACAATTTTCACTAGTAAGAAGTCATATTGTAGAGCTCTATAATTCAATTCTTACTAGTAAGAACTCCTGTTGTAGATATCTGTAAAAACATTGAAAATTGTATTTAGGATATGTGAGGCAAAAATCAACGGACGTCAATGGGAATAAATGACTAGTAAAAATTGAATTATAGAGCCCTTTAATATTAATTCTTGCTAGTAATAAATTACCATTCTTACTAGTAAGAATTGCATGGTAGATATCTTGAATTTATATTCTTACTAGTAAAAAATTTTACTAGTAAGAATGCTATTTTACTAGTAAGAATTAAGTTATGACGGGTACACCTTATACTAATAAAAGACAATTTGACTTGCTATAGGGTATGTCTACATCTTGTGGGTAAATCTGTAAAGATTTGTTTTGTATTACTATTAAAGTGAAATATAGTTAGATTTGTCACTAAAACAGTTTCTCAGCTAGTGGGGCGTGACACAAAAGTTTTCATTGGGTGACAGCGTATGTGATTAAAAAATTATTAGTTTTTTTTCTTTTTGTCAGCCTTTTTTTAACAATACATAGAGACATTGTGCTACTGTTACTGCACTATATTCTATTTAGTATTACTGCGTTTTGTTTTAGTGAAATACACTTGGTTCAAAATTTAAAAAATTTAGGTCGTGACTTAATGATCAAGGAAAAATGTGGGTCCTGAAGCTAAACCAGTTGAAAACCACTAAACTAAAAAATTTTTGGGAAATTTGAAATTTTACTTCTTTAGGATGTTTAAAGAAATGTCCACAAGGTGGAGCCTTTGCTTAAGTTTATATTTTCAAGTAATTTTTTTCAGTTTCATTATTGTTTTTTTTCTCTTACTCGTTTTATCACATTCACAATTTTGTATCATTTTAATACTCACATAGAATTACATATTGTTTACCAGGCTAATGGCGCAATAAATAAGAACAGACAGCAACTGGGGCCTGATTAAAATGTTAACTGTTGTTAAATGTCTTCCTCAATTAACACTGATGATGAAGTATGCTGAGGGCATATGCTATAGAAACTATAAATATTCATGTTGCATATGCTTGGCTGTTCTGTTATTCTTATTATTCTTTTTTTTTTTTTAATTTGTTGTTACTCCTTGACAATGACCGCCCCTTGAACGTTGATCTGCTGTCAGAATGTGAAAGATGACGGACAGCACGTCTGGAGGCTAAAGCATTTCAACAAGCCAGCTTACTGCAACCTTTGTCTGAACATGCTGATTGGGCTTGGTAAACAGGGCCTTTGCTGCTCTTGTGAGTATGACAGCGTTTAATCAGCCTGAAAGCATTTCAATGCCTTTATGTCAACAGGTGCTGTTTTGGCCACTGTGAGACACAGTTGTGTTTCTGAAAAGCAGCTGAAAATTCTCTCTAAAGTTATATAAGCCCTCCCCATTATTGTTCAGAATAGGCCTAGATATAGTTTGTTTTCTCTTTCTGTATTTTAGTGATGTCCACTCGCCAGGAATGTGTGCTTCATTCTTGTTCCTGCACTGTGTGTGGAGTTACATTGTTCTGGATCCCTATCATGTTCTAAATGTTGTTTAGTTAGAATGTTAAATTATCCTATGTGCGCATCTCTGTTATTGCCCCATAATGGACTGACATCTCTTGTTGGCGCTTGTCCTGCACTTCCTGGCTATCTGTGACCTTGCGTTGGATTCCAGTTCTTCTGGAAAAAGCACGGATAGATCATGTGTCTGACTGAAATTGAATGGATAATGTGCATCTCGTCTCCTCGCAGTCTGCAAGTATACAGTCCATGAACGCTGTGTGGCTAGAGCTCCGCCCTCTTGTATCAAAACGTATGTCAAATCCAAGAAGAACACAGAGGTATGTCGGGTCAAAGTGTTCAGATATACGCACATGCAGAACAGCAGCGTTCTCCAGAGTCAAAACCAAGGGCTCCTTCATACCTAATGCAATTAGGAACCAATGTTTGTATTTAACATAACTAATGAGAAAATTTGCCAGTATTAGCACTGGAAAACAGACAGCGTTATATAATAATCATAAGAGTCTCTTTTTATGTCATTCCCTCCCCTCCAAAGGTAATGCATCACTTCTGGGTAGAAGGAAACTGTCCAACCAAATGTGACAAGTGCCACAAAAACATCAAGTGCTACCAGGGTCTGAGTGGACTTCACTGTGTGTGGTGCCAAATCACTGTAAGTTGACGAGAGACCCAATCATCTCTTGATTATTTGATTGGCTTAGGGCTCAGATTTTGTCATTTACATTTCGCATCGCGCAACATCACATTTGTATCTTCTAATGCCTTTTTAAAAGTCAGCATGTGCATAGGAGATTTAGCATATAAATTAGTACATATAATTAAACTATATAAATGTATGCTAGTTAGACATGTAGAATACATTTTGTCAGTAAGTCATTTTGTGGATAGCAGTCTCTGCAATAGCCTTGACTGTATTTTTATATAGTGCAAAATAGCCTTGGTTATATTTTACATAACACATTAACTTACTGAGAAAAGTACATTTTAAAGCTTTACACTAAATAAGTGATTCATGTTGAAAAATATGCAATTAACAGTTATTGAAATGAGAAACAGTAAGTGCCCAGTTCATGAGCAGTTAATTAAAAAGTATGTGAATTTCACAGCTGCCTTTACAACAGGGACAGCTGACAGAAGATGAATGCGTATGTGTAACGGCGAACTGGGGCAGCCTTCGGCCAGCCCACTCGGTCCGATGGCTAATTGTGGCGAATCTGGAGCGTTTATTTGGTGCGTTTTTTTCTGCGATCCTCTGAGGCCCCGGACGCGTTTGCTCCTGAAACGGCAGCCTCGTTTCGAGAGGCGGGGGCCGGCAGGACGAGCACGTGGGCTCGCTCTCAGGATCCCGCACCAGGGGCCAGGGCCACGCGGGGGGCCTCAGAACAGATCCGGGGGGTCCTCAGCAAACATGCCTAATTATTTTTCTCTGGCAAAGGCGCTCCGAATAGCACAGCTTAACAAATGAACAAATATTTCTCTCACTTTTCTTGCCTTTCCCTTGCTGCCAGCACAGATGGCTCCACTGTCCTCAAAGCGTATAAATTATTTGCTCCATTGCTATGAGAAGTAATTAAGAAATAAGTGAATAAATATTACTCCAGTGTACATCTAGGCACTTTGGGACTTGTTATGCTTTTTTTCATAAATTTCATTAATGATTTGTTAAAATTTCAAATTCTCTCTCTGAATTTGAAGATCTTTCTTCACCAATAACTGAATGATTACTCTATTATGTATGATTTACTATTACTACTATTTGTAGAACTTTGATAATAATAATACTTGTAATTGAAATACTTGTAGTAATTATTAATAATCTTATGTTGACCTTACAATACTTAAGTTACTCAATAAGTACATCCTAAGTAAATTACTTAATAAGTACATCCTCTGCTAACTGGAAAAAAAGGACTTTTGTAATATTGTCTGTCTTATTTGATATGGTAAAGGTTTTGCACTGGGATTGACTCAGATTTTCATTCCACAGCTCCACAATAAGTGTGCGTCCCACATGAAACCAGAGTGCGACTTTGGTCCGCTGCGAGACCACATACTGCCCCCCACCACCATCTGCCCCGTCGTCCTGGTTAGTCGTTGGCTATATATATATAGGCGGCCCTATACTCTATCTGCGATTCCACTTGAAGCTGTCCTCAGCTCTGCCAGCAGATATGAGTTTCGTTGACTTCATGACTCTCCCGACAGAGAATAGGTGGTCATTAATTTGCGTCGTCAGCTCAGTTAACCAAGTAAGCAGCAGCCAAATTTCATGAACAAGTTAACATAGAGTTACAAGATTTTCATCTTGGTACGCCTGTCACTATTCTATATCCTGGTCCTTTGTTGGCATCACCATTTACATTATTATGTATAACGTTTGTCCAGGTGCCTTGAGTGTCATTAACTGCTGTTTCCTGTGGTTAACAGGAAACATAGGCTGTGCCAATACCCTGATTGTAATTATGAATTGTTTCCTGCAGTCTGAAGGAAACACAGGCTGTGCCCGTACTCCGTTTGTCATTAAGAGCTATTTCCTGTAGTCTGCAGGAAACACGGGCTATGCTCATATCGTGATTGCCATTATGACCTGTTTCCTACAGTCTACAGGAAACGCAGGCTACACTAATACCCTGACTGTCTTTATGAGCTGTTTCCTGTGGTCAACAGGAAAGGCAGTCTACACTGAGAAAAGATTCCAGAGCAAACCAATCAGGAGGCAGAGGAAAGATGCAGCGTGCCAATTCTGTGACTGTGGATGGACAAGGACTTCAGGTGCAAGAACCGGGTGCAATTTGCCATAAAAACTCATTTATTAGTCTACATAAACAATTAACGAGTGAATGTGTACAAAAGAATAATAATAAAAAAGTGAAAAGTGAAACATAATACTACAGTTTAGTTTAATGAATTTCATAACAATTTATATTGTGTTTATATAGCTCCTTTGAAAAATGCACAAAAAACTGTACTCCTGAAATGGTACAATCCTGGAAATCTTGAGTGTGTTTTTTATCCGCAAAAATCTATAAAAAGATGCCTGGGATATTGATATATTTTTGATAGATACTCATCTAGGATTCAACTAATCAATCAGTCAGTCAAAAATGGTCACATAAACGGAATGTATCAACAGGACTGACAGTTTGAATTCAGCCCAATGGGTGTCCATGCTGTCAGCCACACGTGCAGCCCAGAGAATATGATGAATCATATCCAGAAACATCCATCTTTAATAATCAGGGTTATTATTTATAATTAGAGGAAGTAATGGATCACGCATAACCTCTGGATAGGTCTCATTAATTCACCTGGCTCCACTGGGACAGCAGACGGAGAGAGTTAAATGCTCCATCTGAGTCACAAAGCAGGCTGTCAGTGACCCGCTGCAGGCCGAGCGGCAGCGGGCACAGACCAGCCTCTCCACATCGCTGCCACGCTATCTTTCAGGATAATGTTTACTGGAAGGGCTTCGGGAATTTCGGTTTTAATTGGTAGTCTGTCACGAAAGACGAATTGCGCCTTTTATTGGGAGAGTAATGCAATATTGAATTACTCCTCCTAAGTTAAATAATCAATTGTTTGAAATATGTAATGTATCATATTTCGTGTTCTCTGTGCGGAGGAGAGGGAACACCGTCCCGATACTGATGATGATGCAGGATTCGTAGCATGAGGCGAAACGTTGGGATTTCGTAGGGAGTGCTAGCAGATCTGCCGCCGGCCAGTTTCAGCACTCTGCCTGAAGCAGAGCTCTTTTTTGTTCACAGATGTTTTTTAATTCACAAAAGTGTTTGTCCCACACCTTCCTCCCCAACCCCAACACCCTCAGATCACAGCAGCAGAGGGCACTCGCCCACTATTGGTGTTCGTCAATCCGAAGAGCGGAGGAAAGCAGGGAGAACGGTAAGCCGGCACTGTGGCTGGACGGCGTGGGCGGAGCCTATTGCGGTGTCCGGCCTGCGGTAGGGCACGGGGCCAATCGCTCGGGAAATGGCTGCTCTCTTTGGCTCAGTTCTCCTGGCCGAACCCACCTTGCTGACTTTGACCTGACCCGGCATCGCCCCCTGCTGTCACCTCCCCGCATTGCCGTAGTCTCGGACCCCCCCCCCCCCAGACTAATTGGGTTATTACTGAATTACTGAACACATTCATTCGCCTCTTTATTACTTTATTACTCATCTGTTTAAATTATGGGATCAAAATATGACTTGGCCCAGTTGTTATAATGAAATAGAAATTAGAAGGAATTACTCTTTATAATGGCCTTTCCCCCAAGGGGATTAGCTAGATGACCTTCCCCTCTGTCCAGGGTGGGACTGCCGGTGACACAGAGACGAGCTGTGCAAGCTGCCCTGGCAGGGACAGGGAAAGGCCATTATGGAGTGTTCAAGCTAGCTGCACCTTTACTTGGGCTGGCAGGACCCTCAGAGGGTGACTGTTGTATAGCCTGGATTTATAAATGAAAATACCTGGATGGAAACATAAGCATGTGATCTAAAGAGCCAATGAAATAAAGGAGAGTGTTTTATGTATTTCTTAGGCCTTTCGCAGTCTCTGTAGCGATCTTATCGATGTGATTATATTCCATTTTAATGTGTTGGTAGCCAACAAGAACTGTCTCTATAGGGGGTGGATTGTAGTGAAAATTCAGCTGGCAAAGGTGGTGTCTTAAATCTGAGCTTTAGAGGTGTCACATGAGGAAGGTATGGAGTTACATATGGATATCTTTTTTTTCCCCGTATTCTCTCTCATTCAGAATATACAGGAAATTCCAGTACTTGTTAAACCCCCGCCAGGTGTACAACCTTGCCAAAAACGGACCCATGCCGGGGTAAGTTCCAGGCGAACGGACGAAAGCGGAGCCTGCATCCGTCCCTTCAGGATCCCGCAGCGGGGCCTTGTGTTGTAAAGCTCGGTTCAATACAAACCCGCCATGTGTGTACCGTTCTCATGCAAATGTATTCCAGTGTTGCGCGGCATCGATATGGGACACTTTGTGCTAAGGAAGTGCGCCTAAATTGGATATTCTGCCAAATCACAGGCTAATGCGTGCATTATTAAAAGGTGAGGTGGGACGTCTCTCATGTCGTTGGGCGTCTTTAGCTAGCTGCCCAGGCACTGAGTACAGATTGACAGGTGCATGGCTGGACGGGGGATGGAAGCATGCGTCTGGCGCTCACATGTGATCACGCATACCAACAACAGTTACGCCCCCCTTCCCCTCCCAGTGAACACACTTGGGATTGTTCAGACTTGTGGCTGTGGAACATGATCAGGTCATTAATGAGACGCAGTGGCATCTCCTCTGCTTGGGAGCACATTAGCCATTCACGTCGCCCGACGTCTGTTTATTACTGTTCCAAAATGTTTTCCCGACAACGCATGTTTGGAATATACTTCCCGTGATTAATTATGGAGCAATGGTGTTTTGTTTTTCTTTATAGCTCCCCGTAATATATACTCAGGGGGGTGGTGGTGGGTGTTAGTCTATGCGGCTGATATGGTTGAACCCATAGTCGTGTACATTTCTGATGACTGTATCAGCGTGTACCCCATTGGTGTATGTAATGTGGTTCCTCTCCACAAGGTCTTAGTGGTCCTGAAGGCAAAAACAGCTGTGCTCTCCGCTGTCAATTAGCGGCCATCGTAATGCAATTACGGCAAATTAAGTGTTTGTTTTTTCATATTCAAATATCTCCAAAGTTGTCTTTCATGTGCGTGGCCATCTGCCTATTGTCTAATGTGGTTTGTGGTAGTCACAAATCCCAGTCGGAGAGTAATTGAACGGCTCATTTACCCACAATACGATGATCCAAGGCTTCCTCATTCAGTTACGGGTTTATTATTGTGAAGGAACGGAAGAAGTTGGACTGAACATGGCCCGTCTTGATCTGATTAGACTCAGAACAGGCCAGTTCTGTGAATGAGTAATTGTTATAGTAATTTGTGCCTAATTTTGCAAAATTCAAGCCTTTTGCAGATGCTTTCTAGATTAACAGTGTTTGAATAAACACAGACTTGGAGAACATGCGGAAAAAGTCATCGAAAATTCTGTTTGTTAAAAAAGTAATGATACATTAATCACACATAGAATTGTTAAACAAGCAAAAGATACCACAGCCCTGTGCTGCATAAAGCAGTACTGGGTGGGAAGCTAAAAGTGACTGTAGTTTTGTGAGATACACGTTGTCTTTCTGCTGCAAGAATGAGATGTGTGCAGTTCTGCTAAAATGTTTCGCTGCAGAACAAATTATCATTAATTTTCAGCACCATCCAAAAAAAGAAATGCTTTGCACCTGAAAACCACTCTTTCAATAAAACTTAAATTTTTCGTGTTATGTTTTATAAATATTTTGTTTTATTAAATGTCAATTCGTGTCCCTTAATAATGAATTGCATTAGCACTATATGGATAAATATGGGATATTTTCAAAGATGGGCAAAAGTAATATTCCCTCATATTTCAGGTGTAATTTTAGGTTTATACAAACCTGCATATTTAATCAATTCACAGCACTGGATTATCTTGGCAGGATGTAAATGCAGTTTTGCAATTTTGTAAATGTGAATTTTACTTTTATGTGACAAATGTGAAGTTGCCAAGATGTAAATAAATATGGCAATAAGTCATAATGATTTTGCCTCATCTTGTGGCACAGTTAAGTAAAGAATTAGACCACCATGCCAGCTTGAGCAGTACGTGTTTCTGTACATGCAGGACATACTGTTTTACGGTGTCTTATCTCACTGCCCCCATTTCTTACATACTCAAACATGGGGACACGCGGCACTGCCAGAGCACCCATTTTACAAGCTGCTAGCCACCCCAGCTGTCTGTGCAGTAAACCCCCGTCCTTCCAGTTAGCATACATGTTTACATATGTCCTGGTTAGCCTACATACTGCTGAATGTCCCAGTTAGCCAAGACGTTGTAGTATGTCCCAGTTAGCCTACATGTTTATGAATGTCCCAGTTTGCCTGCACATTTATGAATGTCCCAGTTAGCCTACATGTTTATGAATGTCCCAGTTTGCCTGCACATTTATGAACGTTCCAGTTAGCCTACAAGTTGCTGTATGTCCCAGTTATCCTAAATGTTTATGAATGTCTCAGTTAGCCTACACGTTGCTGTATGGCCCAGTTAGTCTACATGTTGCTCAAAGTCCCAGTTAGCCTACATGTTTATGAATATCCCAGTTAGTCTACACATTGCTGTATTTTTTTTGCTGCAGTAATAGAAAAAAGTGTCTATGCGTGTCTCTCTGATGTTTGTTTCCAATTTCAGGTTGAATTTCTTCCGAGACGTTCCCAGTTTCAGAGTCCTTGCTTGCGGTGGGGATGGTACAGTTGGATGGATTCTCGATTGCATCGGTGAGCTAAGACTCATTTTGACACATCATGAACTTTTTTAGTGTAAGTGGTAATGGGTGTCCTCCAAACCGTACCATTAATATGGAGTATTACTTTTCATTTCAATGTTAACTAAATTAAAAGTACAGAATTACAAGATGAAAAGATCTCTGTGTGCATATTTATAATTATTATTTAATTATTCATAATAGGTAAAATTCAAAAAATTCAATTGCTGATTTATTACTTAGGAATTTTACTTATTTGACAGCTATTTCCTGGCGACCCTGGGAGAATTGCATGGAAATATGTCACAAATGTGCCATATCATTTAAACACTGCAAACAAAGCAAACTTTTTATTAAACAGAAGTTAAATTTCTTTAAAAAAAATTCAGTTTCCTTCTTTTATTTCCTAAGCTGCATCTATTAATTTCATTTTTCCTCCTTTTGGTGAAAATGGTCAAATATACTTGAGGAAACCATTTCTATTAAAGTCAAGCCAGTGTTTTAAAAAATATATATAGCTATATATATATAGTTTTTGGAGAAATTGATGCTGTTTTTGTCTTTTTGAAAATTGCTTCAATTTTTTATCAATCAAAGCTAAACAAAATAATGGTGTAAACAGAAAACCCGCTCTGAGGTCAGGAAGTGAGAATTTACAACAAAGTGAAGAAGTGGTTTGTTCACCAGCAGCAGCAGTCAGTACTGCAGGGGACCACAATGTCCACGGTGGGAGTGTGATGTTAGCTATTGTTACCATTACAAATCGCTTATTATTTATGATTATTAGGTGTCGTATTTATGTAAAAAAAAAGAAAGTAATACATTCTTTGCCTTTATCGAGTTTCAGAAGGACACTGAAATCATTATCCGTCTGTCTCCTATACTGCTGATCCAATACGTAATGTCAGTGTAAAAAATGTCTTATAATCTTATAATAAATATTTAATGTCTGAACAATCTGCTTCTACCAGTTTATGGTTCGTTGCAATACCAAGACATGAACACACATAGAATCAAATGTGAACTTAAGCTACACGCCTGGTAAGAAGTTTGGTTGTGAGTTTGTGAGTTAGTGTGTGATACTTGGAAATGAGACATAGAGTTTTCAGACAGGCCTATAGCAAGACTGCTGTCAAAAACCTCTTTTTGCTCACGGACAGATAAAGCCAACTTGGAGAAAAATCCCTCTGTGTGCATACTTCCTCTTGGCACAGGAAATGACCTTGCGCGATGCCTGAGATGGGGAGGAGGTACAATATAAACTGCCGTTATTATTATGATAATTCAATTGCCCAAACTTAAAAGGGGTGCTACTGTGCTCTGCCAAATGGATATTTATATTAGCATTACTGTAATTGGTGAATTTTATATAATACTAAAACACTCTCAACCTGTAGTGTAGTACTTCCACATGCAGTCTTTGTTATTGTGTGCTATTTTAGATTTCCACTAATTTTCTGAGAAACAGTTGGTAAAGTGACGGAATAATAAATTATTTTGGGTAATTTTGTCCCTATTTTATATTGTATAGCTGCGGAATGCTGCTGTTAAATCTGAATATGGATGTCCCTCCATGCTTTATCATGGTGTAACCAGTGTTGTGATGTAATTGAGGTTATGAGGGAGGGAGTCTTATGAAGATCCTGAAAGATATTGAGAACAGTTCGGAGGTGCTGCTGGACCGCTGGAAGATTGATGTCCATCCCAGCGACAAAGATGAGAAGGGAGACCCTGTGCCTTACAGCATAATCAACAATTACTTCTCCATCGGAGTGGTGAGTGTTATATTCCCGGCAGTAAGCCTGTGTACATTAGTTCAAAGATAAAAAATTCAGCGGAAAACCAGCCAATCAATTCGTTATTATTTATAGAAGTAGCCAAGACCCCCTAGAGGAACTCAAATTTGAATTTCTTTTTTAATTTGAGATTTTCAAGATATTATAATGGTTCCATGGTCACCCATGCACAGATGAAAAAAATACCAGCTGTAAGTCAATGATTCCAATGTGAAAAACAGTTTCTTGCTCAAACTAACAACAAGTTTGAAACATCGTTATTGATGCATGGTGTCAGTTTGTGAAGTATATGTTGTTTGGGCCATTTTCTATTATTTTCCACATATTACGTATTTATTTGATTTAGTGGAATTGTCATCTCTTAATAAAAGCTTCCCAGAAAGCAATGTGTTCATTCATATAGGATTGTGTGTGTATATTAAAATTTATTCAAAGATCCCTTTATCACTTTATCGTGAAATTTACATTACTTAGTATCTTTATTGGCATAAGCCCTTGTAGCAAATGTTTCTGGGAACAAAAATTAGCCATTAAACATACACTTGGCTTTCAGCTAATCCGCAGCTATCAGTGTCCCACTGATGATTTCGGAACCTCGGGTGTCTAATCAGGTAGATTACGGCTTTCACATGTTGGCCATTACAGAGAAATGTCACTGGAAATACGGCAATTGACATTTGCTGTTTAGGGCCTGGTCTGCTCCCTGAGCTGTGACATTATAATTTGATGGCAAGATAAGTGATGCATGCCTTCACAAATGTTAGCTAAATGATGTCCATTTTTATTCAGTATCCCTTTCTGGCACATAACTACCAGGCAATCAGCTTTTACTGGCAACTGCTGCAAATTACTGTCAGTTCGACACCTATAAATGCCAACAAATATGTAGGTAACAAGACACATAGTCATTGTACATTACGGACTTAAAATATTTTTGGAAGCATGTCTTCTCAGTAAAGGCTTCCTCTGCTGCTGATCTCAAATACTAAATGTATAACATCCTAACATTTCACATAAAGCCAAAATCACTCACATATACTTATTATTACAGCTATGAGCCTAAAGAAGTTCATATGACAAACACAGCAAACATTCAATACTTCTGTTTATTATTGTTCTTGTCATTTAATAGTAAATTACGTTATATTTATGTGTTGACAAAAATTTGACTAGCAAGATTCTTGTATCAGTTTCTGTCGTTAATGAATATATGCTCTTTCTTCAACATTACCAGCTCAGTTAAAGTGAGACTAATTAGAATATAATGCTCACTTTGCACGTAAGCCGTGTCTTAGTTATAGTTGAAACCCATGGTGAATGTGTAGTGTTTTGAAACGGCAGAGGACACGACTTTCTCTGCTGCTTTGTAACGCAGGCAGTCAAATTTCTGTGTTTTTATTCAGCATGGGAACGTGTCTCGCTGGAGTCAAATCGCTGCGGACGGTGCGGAGCAGGGATTGGGGGCTCACAGAAGTCAGGCCTTTGCTCCACTTTGCTTTCTTTCTGTAGAGCTGGTGTGTGAACATTTCATTATTAAATTGGGAAACCAGTTTATTTTTTCCTAATTTTGCTTTATAGAATTTTATTTTTTTCATAATCTTATAAGGGTTTTTAGATTTCCAAAGGTTTTATTTTTCTGCAAAGCTGACAACTGAACATTTTTATTAATTTAATGGAAAGGCTTTTATTTTATTTTTCATAATTTTAGAGTTATTTTATATGGATTTGGATTTTTAAAGGTTTCTTTTTTGCAAAGCTGATGTGTGAAAATATTTTTTTTAAATTCACATAAAGCCAGGTCTCTTTTTTGTAATTTCAGAGTTATTTTATTTTAGATTTTTAAAGGTTTTTTTCCTTCAAAGGTAATGTGTGAAAATTTTAAAATGTTAAATTTGTACAAAACCAGTCTCATTTTTGTCATAATTTTCTAATGATTTTGTATATGTCTTTATGTTAAATTTAAGATAAAAAAAGGATATTAAAGTTTGCTGTAAGATACACAGATCGATACAAAGAAGTACTGACGAAAAACAAGGAGACTCGTATGTAGAATTAGGTGTTTACCCCAGTATGGCAGTAAGATTGGACCTTGGTGATTTTGAATGTGACAGTCACTCCAGTAGGGTGTGTACTTTGGATGGGCATGGTGAAATAGGAGAGAAGCAGCAGACAAGTGCCGGTCAGAGTGTAGGTCATGACTGTGCTTCATTAACAAGAGTGGTCAGACAAGAGCCTCAGGTGACTGAGTACCACGGATGGGTCGCTGCACGAGTTATTCCCTGGTTTGCAAGTTCTGTGTGACGAGGAGAATAGGTATAAAACTTTTCATCCATGATAAAAAGGCTCGATGGGCTACAAAGGCTCATCCATCAACATAGCCTTGATAACCGGACCTGAACATGCGTGCTAATAGCTTGCAGACCTTTAAACCTCCGAGTGCATACTTCTAACAGTAAATCATCTTGTCATTCCCTAAGTCTGTAGGGTGCATTTTATTGGCATATTTCATGTAGGGCCTCTAATACAGCATGATGCATTTTATTACACGATACCATCTTGAGTAAGCAGCAGCATCCCAAGATAGAAGAATCCCTCCTTGTTTTGGAGGGAAAATACAGAGCACATCCTGTCAATGGATAGCCTGAGAATCTTCCATGACCCACCAAGGAGCCTGGAATCCTACAGAGTCCTCGTGTTTATTACCTGCTGTCACCGAACTTGTGTGGACGAGCATTTACTCGTGGAAAAATGGTACCAGAATTCTTGAATGGAGAATGTTGTAGATTTCGAGTCACACGGCATCCTGAGAGTCTTTGGTGATGTGGCCTTGCAGAGGACTCAGGGACATTTTTCAAGTTCAGTTGTTGTTTATTTGACTTGGTAATATACATTGTGCAAGAGGTCTGACAAATTAATTTGTTTGAATGAAGATTAAGAGGATTCCGAAACCTCTGTGGAACAAAGTGTGACATTTTGTGTCACATTTCAAATCAAATTTCCCATTGCAATACAGAAAAATCTGGTAGCGCAAAGATTACAAAACAAGTCAACCTCATGATCCTTTCAGAGATTATGCAGATTTAAAAAGATTACACCTTCGAGGAAAGATTACATGAAAGTTAAAAATGTAAACATGCAAATTATGAAAGAGAACAATACAGGATCTGAGCTGAAGAGCTGAATTCTGCTATTATTTCAGACGTTATTATATGCAAGTGTAATAAGCTAATTTACTCCCGTCATTTAAGGTAAACATGTCTGTGTAGCTGTTTGTAGGCTATCAGCTATATAACATTTCATATGCCATAATTCTCAAATAGCCTCAAAAAGAAATGAAAAATGCAACTAAATCTTGCAAACCTCCCCTGAATTGTTTTCAGTGACGTGTGGCTCTCTTTTCTATGAATACCCTTTGAATGCCTGTTGTGTGTGACACACGGCAGCATTTCCTCACCTCTTGTCATTATACCCCAGCCACCCAACCTTCTTTGCACTGCATGTTTCTACTAGTCCTCCACGGGCGTTGTTAGCATGACAACAACAGCACTCTCATTAACCCAGCCAGGCCGGCCTCCTGGTTTAAGGTGCCAATGCCACTGCTTTGCTGGGGAAAGATAAATATGTTATCCCTCCAGCATGTCTGTGCTTTATGCTAATAATTTTATTTTTTTTTTAATTCAATAGAAGTCCATGCCTTTTCTACCTTAGAGATTTCAAGCGGACATCCAGCGAAAATTCTCCTCTCCTCAAATAAACTTTGTGATGAGATTTTCTGATTTTTTTTGCTAATCATGTACCATTTAAATACTAATCCAGATTTATCCTACTTAATTTAACTAGTTGAATAATCCCCCATTAAGAACTGTAATGATCCAAATCAGGCTAGGCGAACGAGACTGGGAGCTAATCACACAGGAGGCCCTAAGATAATGTCGTCAGTCTTCTAATGACCCTGCACTCATGTCAAAGTCATTACTCTCATGGTGAAGGAACATCATCTGCCTGTGAAACTGGTAATTGGACTAAATGTTGAGCTATGAGAAGACATTACACATGTCCTTTATTAATTTGGGCACTGAAGTTCTGCAATAGTAATTATCGGCACTGGGTGGAGAATGAATGTCTAGTGGGGTACCCCCATTATAGATGGAGTAGGCTTCTTTCGCATTGATGGTGAAAGACATTTTTTTTCTTCTTTGCTATTCCACATCGGAGCATGAATCCCTGAAGATGCAGTATCCGTGGTGTGCACTCTGTGGCTTGTTTATGGCTCAGAGGTCAAAAGCCATTTTGTAGCTGGCCTCATAATTGCCCGCACAAAAAGGGGCACTCATCCTCTGTACCCACACTCAGGTATGGATAGAAGGTTCTGGATCTGGCCCAGAGTAGGTGTCAAAACTTAAACCAAAGGGGAGGAGAAACCACCTCTCAATCTTTTGCTTTCTTGTTTTGGTTTATTGTACTTTTTGTAAGGGATCAGGTAACCATCTTTCAGATGTATCCGTTCACTTTAGATCCTTTTGTCCCTGCTGAAGAAAGTGTGGTCGTTGGGGAATTAAGGAAAACTTTTTAACTGTGTCTTCAAAGGGCATCGAGAGAGTGAGAATTGATTTTTCTTGGCTTATCCTAAATTTTGTGCTGTGAACTAGCAGGGGGTCCTCCCTGTGGCTACAGATTCAGTTGCGAGACTCAAGAAACTAGTGGTCATAACAGATTGCTTTTGTGGGGAAAATAAAGAATTACAAAAAAAAAGTTTCTTTAACTTTTTTGTTTGTTTTAGCTCTTACGGGAAAAGTGTGTACAGTATTACTTTGTGTTATGTGACTTTGTACCTCCTTTTTGCCTGCTTTTAAAAAGCGTGCAAATATCTTCAGATTATATGGGCTATGTCAGCTAGATTTAATACAGTTTTGGTATCGTTCACATGTTATCTGCCTCAGTCGAGATTTAGTGGATCAAAGTAACAAAATTGGACCAAGTATGGCAGAAGCTGGACGAAGAATCTGTAGATTTTCCTGACTTGCACACACTGCATATGTCCTGTCACACCGTGTTACATCATTCATCAACAAGACAGTGTTTAATAATTACTCTACTCTTTTTTTTTTTTTTAACCGGAAAAAAGCAAAAGATGTACCCGGCCTGGCAGCAGGCATATGGGGCACAAAGCATAATAAACCAACGAGCTCACGCGAAGACAAATCGCCTGGCAGTGAGCCCCAAATGAGACGACGTCCTACCAAAGCATGTGAAGAATCCAAATATAGCATAAAAAAAGACAGAAAGCGAATTATATCACACATCCCTTATTCCTTTTTAACGTGACACTCGGTCAGTTTGAAATATTCATCGGGGCGGCTGCCCCTTTATTCCGCCTATTTTGAAATGTCTGATTATGACATTGACCGCCGCTACCTGTAGTGCGATCCCACCACAAGGAGCAGAGCGGAGGCCTTTCCAACAGGCATGACATTACGTTTGCCAAGGTGCCCCACTCACACACACATACACGCACACACACACATAACACGCTAGCAGCATAGCTGCTATTCTTGCCCGGGGTCAGGGAGCGAAAACGACGCACTGTTGCCATGGGAGTCAGCGGGATCCTGTGCGGTCGGAGCTGTGATTACTCGCAATGTGTGTTTAATTAATTAAACTGTGTGGAGAAACCATGCTGTTCAGCCCTTTTGTTGGTGATGTTATGTCTGGCTCATAGTGTAGCCTTGAAACCTTACTGCTCTACGAATGCCCATCAGTAAGCGGCTGACTCGTGCCACGTGAATGAAGATGGATTATTCCAAAGTTATCATCACTCAAAGGCTGTAGGATCCTGGTGCACTTAATGCTGCATTGATGAAAGTATAGATGTGGCAATGTTTGAATGATAACACAGAAGCCACAGCTAGCTGACTTCAGCCACTATAATATTGTAATTACAAGGAAGCTGAACACATGTCCCCTTTTTATAGGACGCCTCCATTGCCCACAGATTCCACGTCATGAGGGAGAAGCATCCGGAAAGGTTCAACAGCAGGTGAGTTGTTCCACCCCAACACTTCAGCAATGCTGAATCTTAACGCATCCCTTTGTGATAAGTGTGAGCTGGACCCCTGAACTAAGTGGTGTTTAGGTGGTTCACGCTGTTTTGAATTACATGTCAGAATCCTTCCTGTTTTAATACAATGTCGTGTGTCTGTTGGATGTAGGCTAGGATATGCTTTTGCTGGACACAGGTAAACGCCTCCATGAGAGTAGGCACCTATGAAATTGGGATGGATGGATGTGGAAAATACGGTCATTTTATTTTCTGTATCACACACTATATTTGAAGATTGTAATTGAGTAAACATATTATTATCAATGGTTCGAATAATGTTCTTTTTGGAGGAAGAGAACAGCTTTGAAATGTAACGTGAGTATGTAAGGCCATTTTAAACTCCAGCATGGGAGAGAATATTTCAAACCTATAGATTGTTTTTGTTTTTTTTATTGTTTTTCTCTTGCAAAGCATTCTGTAAGCATTTTCACTTCGAATGATAACAGAAAACAAAGTGGTCAAATAAGATTCCCAAAGACAGCTATATATGTAAGAGGATATTGTTTCATTAGTAAAAGACGTTTCATGTTTTATCCAGATGTGTTATGTACCTGGTGAACGTGAGTAGCATAAATTATTCAGTCGTGTTGGGGTCTAAACTTGACCTCCTTCCAAAAAATAAATATAATTTTAGCAACTTGGCATCTATATTTCTATAAATAATTAACATGCCAATAAGTCATCCCGAACAATAGGGGGTAATTGGTTTGGAAATTGAATTTGCTTGGGTGGCTTAGTTTCATATATCTGTCAGAACAATGACACAGGAGCCTCAGCAGAGGCTCTTCATAATCATATTCATACCCATAACCATATTTTACATTACCAGGTTTAGAGTTCAGCAATTTGCCCGGTGAACTCCAAAATTTATTTTTTGTTATATGGTAATGAAATTAATCTTTATGAGAGTCTTTGGTTGACTGTCTGCTCTCCTGGACAGTGAGATATGGACACGCATATATGTGACGAGCAAAACATATGATGAGCTTGTTTCGAGTAATCAATCTGATATGTTTACATGCGTGTTAGTGTCCCGTAGGAGCCCTGCCCATTCATTCAGCATCTGGGGGTGGGGACTTGCTCGTGTCCAATGCAAATGTATTGCCTTATAGTGAAGGCTTTGTCTCGATTCTGGAGAGGACATGACTAAAAGGTTGGGAACAATCTGAGAAAAAAAAAAAAACGAACAAATGAATTAGCAAAATGATGCAGACATAGTACATAACTATGTGTATAGATATTGTTTTATCCAATTTTGAAAAATGATTGAGATATTTTAAGAAAATTATACCATCTGTTATTTGAATTCTATGAATAATTTACTGGAAGGAATGGGTTTAGGATCTTTCTATTACACACTATCCTTTCCATTTGAATAATGTATGATTATAGTTTTTCAAGGTATTGTGGCTTTTGTAAAATCGTCCAAGGGGGTCTGAGTCCGTTGTCAGGCTCCGAGTTTCTTGAAGTGCGGCTCCTCTATTTTGAAGGGTGACCGCTGGATAAAAGGGTCACTAGTTCAAGTCCAAGGATGCATTGTCGTTTTCCAGCGCAAGATTTTCAGTTGAAAAATCAGCTGGGAGTGACTGGGGTCTAAATATAGCCTGAGACAAACAGGCTTCCCCCCGGTCTATTAAGAAGATTGGAGCAAGTCTTCAGGGTCACTCCACACAAGAACACTGCTAAAGAGTCCAGTTTAATCTCAGAAGCACCTTGACATCCTCATCATCCTTATAATATTCTCTTTTCAAAGAGATATAAAAAATTTGTTTGTCTCAGGATTGACCTTAAACAAGATATTAATATTTGATCAGTCTTAATTAACATGAAAATCACAGCATATTCATTTTTAATTATGAAAAGAAGGACTTTTGTGATGAATACACAAGCCTGGCTCCCTGTCTTGATTTGCACCTTGGGTGATTAAGAAGAGAGAGGTGAGAAGATTTGACACTTTTCAGATAGATTAATTTACTGGTGTAGCCGGACCAGGAGGTGATAATGAGGTCGAGGATTAAAACCAGACAATCAGGGCCGTGGACGACTCCTGTCTCGTTAAAATATACTGTTCATCTTGTCACTGATCTCCATTGTAATTACACACTAATCTCTGCCTGCGAGAGAAGCTGGAAAATGCCTCTTTTCAGCCACATCACAGTTTTTGCTTGTTTTCTCACTGCTCCATCTCCATAGTACCCACAAGGCACAGTCTGATTAACAGTATGCACAACAGTCTGTTTCCATCATCGGATGAAGATGTTAATATCAACATGTCACATCCACTGGATGACGTGACGTCTGATTTCCTGCTGTCTTTCTAACACACCGCAGAGTCGGGTTTAGGGTATCATAAATATTGTAAGGCACTTTTCTTCCACGGACAGAAGCGGTATTTATGGACAGACAACATTTGCTGCCTTGTTCCTAAGTGTATTAGCGCTTCTCCTTTAGCATCACAGAATTAGTGCCTGCCGGCCTCCTCTCCATTTGAACGGCTCTGTGCCCGTAGCTGAGAGCTCAGTCTCAGAGCAGCTTACTCAGACCCTCTCGGTTTATCCACTCCATAAAATATTCCACAGTTAACCTTTCCCAAAGTCAGGGGGAAGCCGAGACATGGAGCGCCGTTTAGCATAATAAGGGCCCCCATCAAAGTGAGCGCAGCACCGGGGCCCAGCTGACCCTGCAGCCCTGGCACACGCAGTCCTGCTGGAGCCCTGGGCCCAGCCAGCGAAAGTCCTCGCACCTCATTTGAGATGAAATAATTTGTCTAAGCAGGCTGTCATCTATAATTAATGGCCACTTATGAGTGTAATTTATTGGGGATCTCACCTGTGGCCCCGTTCGTCTCGCGACAGGGACACCCTCATTTACACCCACTCCACCAGCATCCACGGCCCTCAGATCTGTAATTACGGACGGCAGTACGGTAAGAGGACAGGACGAGGGATGCGGCGCGATCCGGAAACAGTGAGCCGTCCCAAATAGAGTGGGGGGGGCAAGGGGGGGTGTGTGGAAATAAACCTGCTCATCTCCATGCTTTGCAATGACTCGCTTTCGCACTGGTCAGGCTGCTTTAAATGTCCGTGTGCACACGGTCTGCACGGAAGTTGTTAGTAAACACACTTGGCATGCACGCTGGCTGGTGTTAGCCTGTGAATGTGTGTGCGCGTGTGTGTGGCGCGTGTATGCATGTGTGTGCGTGCGCGGGGACAATCTGCGGGAGTGTTATTTGTAAACATGCTTCATAAGCGTGCTTGTGTGCGGGGGTGTGGTTGGAGACACCTAAAGCGTTGGCTTCTCCTGCCCATGGCCCCGTGCCCCTGCCAGTCTCCCCCTTGCCTGGTTGGACCTCCCCACGTCCATATGCTTCCTTGCCTCCGCTGGACTCATTGGAGCGTCCATCAGCCCCAGAGTTTCCCCCAGCACGAGCGCGGGGCCTCCAGCTCCCGTTGAGCCACCAGCTGTCAGCTACACACCTCTCCATGATCATTATCGTTCATATTCTGGGAGCTTTACATTCACAAACTGCAGCTACGACTCAGCTGTATTTTATCATGGCTATTTATTAATTCTCCATAATCCTTTTCTGTTCTGAAATTTTAACAAGCAGTACAATGTTTATAAATAGGCATTGTAATAATTCGTAATTTTTGTATGGAACTTAGCCACATATCTCTCGTTAAACGAGTTGCATCCTTATATGGCTCGTCAGATTTATTTAATACTACCCATAAATAGACGTATTTGATAAAATACACATGCATATGCTGTAGTTGATTTGCATTATATTCGAATACTTTCCCCTAATACTCTATGGATGTTATAAAAAGAACAGAGAAATAAGTAGAAATGTGCTTTGTGTATGCATTTTCTGTGCTTTCATGTTGTGAACAATAATCGTGTATGTATGCACCACTAGGTGTCACTGTAAAACATGACGTTTCTCACAGTGGGGACTGAGTCATTCATAATCCTGAAGCAAGTTTGCCTTTTGACAGCCAAGGAGGGGCAAACAATCAGGATAACTTATGGTCATAAGGGTTGCAAAGGCCTACCCGCCACACTATAGTTTTGTCATGTTCCAATAGCTACAGATGTACAATTATATTCCCAAGGACATGATTTCCTAAATCCCAATCCTAATTCCCGAGGTTCGAAACAAAGAGTCCTTTAACTAAAACCTACTGCGCTGCTTGTAGGACTGCTGTAGAATCAGTCCTCTACTGCGTGTCCGATGTTTCGCCCGTGCCAAGCCAGGTTGTTTTCTTAACACACTTTAGGTTTCATGTTGTGACACTAATCAGAGGAGTGGCAGATCTCTCACCCAACTAGCTTCGGCATTTAACCACTCCCTCTACCGCCCTCAGTCTTACAGTAACATTGAAGAAACCCTGGTTAACATCATTGGATATCTCAGAAAGCTTTTGTGATGGTCAATACCATTGCAGTGTCTGTTCTCTCAGTAATAAATACCTGCATGTATCGTATCTTTGTAAACACTTTTGTATACTTTTTGATTATGCTCCAGGACAGAAGAGGAGATGAAGCAGGACAGTTTTTGGGACCATATTTTTGCACCTTCAGAAAGGGGATTTCTTGAGACAGCCTTGTGTTATACAAAGAGGTGCAGTGCGTAGACGTTAGTTATGTCAATGCGATATTTATCACCTCTGATCAAGAAGAAATTAGTGGGAAAATAAGGTCATAGATCATCCCAGGTTAGATTAAGTGTCAAAAGCGAAAAAAAAAAACCAAAAATCAATGCTGACGTGCCTTTTTTTTGTCTTGCGGCTTTGTAAGAGCACCGGAGCGCCATCGCCCGGGGAGAGCAATGCTGCCGTGGAACCCGTGTTTTTAGCGTGTTATTATATGGTGATGCCACACTCGGGCCCACACAAACGGGCTGGTTGGAAGAGCACACTGCCGGGCCAAAATGGTTTTTGCTTTGAATTTGTTATCAGTTTCAGGTGAAGAGTTTTTAAACATGAAATGGACCTCTGATTTATGTCACTGGAGATTAATAACGAGATGAGGGCTTCTTGTCTGAAATGCTGCGGAGTCACAGATGCTGCCGTAGTATTTAATCCCTCAGTCTGCTATAGCCCTCATACCAGGAGTGAAAATTGTTGAATGTATGTGATCGTTGGTTCGCGAATAGCTGCTGAGATGGAACTCTTAGGGTCATGTGATGGAACAGCTTTACTGTGGAAACAACAAAGCAACAGGCACTTAAAGTACAACCACTGGTCAGTTAGCAGTCATATCCTGCACACTTCTTCTCTCGATACAAACAAAGAAGCTACACCAAAGGGCATATTTGTAACTGGCATGTTTTTAGTACCAAGAGTCCACCAGTGTGCAAACAAATGTAGATTCATGTTTCTTAAATGTCTGAAGCAATGGTCCCTCTGTGTTTTCACTTACATTGGGACACCCTCCCAGCAGATTAGGCAGGTCCTTTCTTCCTCAGAGGAAGCTTCCTTGATCCTGCTGAAGTCGTCCCAATGTTGTCTGTAACACTATAGAGACATATTACTTTCCATGGTATTTATGATCTCACTATAAACCTCATGCTGTTGGAGTTTTCCCAACGTCATCTGTCAGCACCACTGATGGAGATGATGGCCATGGTGTCCACCAGCCGAAAGGAAACAGATGGAAATCAAATTAGATGAATGGGACACTGCTAATTACCTAATGAGAAATGAGAGCAGGCCGTGATTTGTCGTGGGGACGGTCTTGTTAGGTTAAGTGGAGAGAATCGACTGGAGAGCCAGAAGATGATCTTTATTGGTCTTTCGAGTGAGCTGCAGTGTTCTGTGCTCCTGAGTTTGCCATATTCTAGTGTACATTCTGCAGCACAGATTAGTCCATTGCTAGCCATATCAATAACTCTTTTGCTGTGTACCAAGGGTTGACTGTAAAGTGTCCTGGTGTATTGTAATTCTCTGTGATATGATTTTTTTTTTTTTTTTTTGCTAATCTCTATTTCATTACATAAATACAGCAGAGCCTAGTCCTGGCTTTGTTAGGTTTTTGTAGTTAAAATTGATTAAAATAATGACACTATTCTGGGCAATAAGCCGTCTCACCTAGGGATAATATGAGACAGGCAGTCCCCGGGAGAAAAAGACTTCTCCACTGAGGCTAATTCTCATTAATGCAGTAAGAACATTACCACGGAAACCTGGCAGGTCTGTTGACATCATCAGTGCTGTTTAAACATTGTCTCTGTGGGAAGAGTTTCCATTTGGTGACCAGTTAAAACAGCCTCCTGGTAGCTGGACTTGAAGCATAGGGGAAAGTTCTAACCCGCCTCCAAGATACAGTGTAAGAGGTGGGAATTTCTGTCATCTGAACCGATTAAAACACCCACCCAAGGAACAGAGCAGAATATGTATTTCATAACCATATGATGCTTTTAGCTTAAGAGAAGTTCAACTTTGCATTTCTGTTATTATGCACATGATTTTTTTCTATGAATATTTCTCCCTGCAAATTTATTTTTCGCATCTTGACACGGTATCGCGTCTGTTATCATCTGCTTTTGCTGCTAATGATTCTACTCAGGAAGCACAACTTACCCAGAGAACACATGTATTACACATAATCTGTATTTAATCTCAAAATGCAAAATATAATCCATTATGCTATTATCATGGTCTTGAAAACATGTACTCCTCCAGGCCATTTAGAAGGGATCACAACAGTTTCATTGTATGTATTAAAGATACATCTTTAAGCCAATCAGAAACCATGACGCAGGTTTACTGCAGGCTACAACATACTGCTGTATGTTGTGGTGACAAACACTGAGTTTGCAGGATGTTTAAGTACATGGCAAATTGGCTTGATTTGATTTGACCTTCTGTCTCCAAATCCTCTGAAACAAACAACAAATACATTAAGCAGCACCACAGTGTACAAGGCCTCGATTAATATTATTACAAAGTGCAGCGCTGCAAAACGGGTAATAGTAGTATAGTGCATGATTAATGGATAAAAAAATTAAATATAAATAAGAAAAGTATTGTAGAATTTTAAAATATAGGGATAAAATATGCATTATATAATTATACCAAAGTTTAGGTAACAACCGATTCGACCACTGAATTTTTGACTAGATAGTCAGCTTGATCATGCCGTAATGTAAAATACAGCTATTCTTGTAGATATAAAGGGCTTAAACTCATTGCTTACCTATATGGGATAGTGCAGATATGTGTGACATACAGAATGCACAGTATAACCATCCTGTATACACATGCTAAGCAAAACAAGCTAGCAGGTAGCATTTGAAACACCAAAGCAGCAGCCAAAACGTTCAAAAGCAGGACCAGCCTTCTCATCATGTCCCACAATCCCCCGCTCTGTACTCCACTGTATCTATTGATTATGTTGCATGCTATAAATCAATGTCAGGTTTGTTTCTCCTGGAAGTGGCTAATGAAAGCTCATTTTTAAAGTCACTAAATGGTCCTGACAAAAAGCATAATGAGGAAATCAATAATTTAGCGATTGTTGCTCTTGTTTATCCTAATAGATCGCCGTTGTAGGGTTTGACTCCAAAACATAAATTGCAGTTTTCTTTATAAGGCCTTTAGTCTTCCCTTGATTGTATTTCAGGTCAGCATTTATTATGTGTGAGAAATATAGATTATCTTTGGTTGCTTAAGAAAATCAAGAGTATGCATCAACACATCAATGCAATTGTACTTACAAAGGGGGCCAAAGGAACATAGCCATATTTTATTTTCTGTTAAGAATATTAGAGGTTGCAACAGAAAATTAGTCTCAGTGAATAGTCTCAGAATAAATGGACAATAGTGATGAGTCGTGGTTACTAAGGCAAGGAGCTTCACTCTGGACTGAAAGGATTTTGTAGCTGATGAATGGAAGATACTTTGTTTTTAAGTAAATGACTGAATGATTTATTCTGCTATAAATCCTTCAAATATTAAAAATAGGTTTAACAATAGGTTGGATTAGCTGAATAATAGCTAAGTAACTAATTACACAATCTTTTAAGAAATAGCTAATGCAGTTCTTAAAAAAGGCTTATTACCAAAGCAAACACTGCCATGTTTTGTTAGTTGAAATCATGGCAGTCAGCAGTAGCTAGCTAAGTATCAAGCAAAACAAATACACCGTATTGTCACTTTGCCAACTGTTTCCAAAGCGACTTAGCATTGTACTCCTTTGCAGACAGATATTTCCCTGGGATAATTCAGGTGATCTAAGTAATGAGGGACCCAGGGATTTTAGCCAGGAACCTTGCAGCCTTGATCACTGTTACCCACAGTCCTTCATTAATATCATTAAGGCCTCTAACTGTCTAGCTACTAAATAATATCAGTCATCATTCTGTCAGTAGTCACCCTTGTGGAAAAATGATACAAGACAATCCAAAGAAGGTTAATTGTTTTTGGCTTTTGACCCTTTAATCTGGCAAAGCTGATCCGCCATCACCTACTCTGCACACAATGAGTAGTGGACACAAATGTCAAGTGAGTGCTCTTGATCCTGCCTCCACCAGAAAATGTCAGTGGGACTAAGGTAATAGGAGTGTTAGCATCAAGTCTGTAAGCATTGAAAACCACACACGGGTTTTCCGAGGCACATCATGACAATAAATTAATAAACTGCGGGTCATTAAATTTACTGGACTACTGGGAAATTAATCATATATATACTGTAAATCCGTCATAATTAGGGTGGACAGCATTCATTCTATTGTGAGTTAGTATAAGGTACAGACTGCTTGTGAAAAATATACACTCACACACATGCAAATATACAATATATATATATATATATTAACACGTTGGTGTACACACACACACACACACACACAAGATCCACACCCCAAGAGTCAGACTATGAAAGTTATTACGACTCCTTCAAGGTTCACTAACTCTCAGCCTAGTGAATTAAGTCAAGTCATCTTCACTAGATAAACAGTGACTACCAGGCTGTCAGGAAATATTGATTTACCTTATGGGCCATTCAGACACTAAGAGCCTGCCTCCGTAAGGAGGTTTCTCCTACGGCTTTTTAAATGATTTTTTTAACAAGCATTTTTTAGTTCCTCGTATTTCCACATGCATTTACCACCGCACTCTGCAAAGAACAATTCCCAGTAAATTGACATTATTTAGGGCCATTTATGTATTTCTGCTGTATTTTATGGAAGATATTGGAATATACAATTTGGAGATATTTATGTGTGCGATTTTGTTGGAAATAACTATGAATTGTGAGTAATTGCTTATACAGGACTTGTGATAAATTGGTCTCGTCCACATTGTTGGCTATTCAAAGTAGTTAATTGTATAGTAAGCAGTAAAGAAATATTTCGAAAAAATGCTCATCATTCTATTTTTCTCTTTGTAAGATAATATGTATTATGTATCTATTCCTTTGGAGGCTGAAGTATAGAGAGAAATGTGCCATTTTTAATATAACAGCTAATACCCCCATAATTTTATTTTAAATAGTAACACTTTCCTCTGACGTCTGTGCCCCGTTAAGTGCTTTTGAGCAATCAAGCTGCCTTGCGTTAGAGGCTTTTTTAAGTCAAACACCATTATTGGTTTGAAGTATCCAATCGGTTGAAAGAAGCCAATAAGTGTCGTCTGTCATGCAGCCTGCTTGGCTGACCCTCACCTCTCACTAATTGAGATTATGAACCTGCTGCACCTTGCTGTGTCATAATGGTTAATACCCATGCTGTGTGGCTCGGGTAACCCCACCTAATTTGCCACTTGTAGATTTTTGGCTTTTTTTTTCCTGCCTTAACAGCTATGATACAATGTTCTCTTGCAGTGTTATTAGAATTTTTCACGGTTAGATTTTAGGTATTACATATGGTAGGTGTTATATATGCAGGTAAATCAGTATTTCTAGATGCAATTATTAGTGACACTAAATTTTAACAACCATGTGGAAGAATGTGTTTAAATTTCCGATTATTCTTGGGTGCAAATTGCTTGTGTTATGCAGGTCATCCAGCCACACAGACATTTGTTTCTTGTTCTCAGGACCAAGAACAAGCTGTGGTACTTCGAGTTCGGGACGTCTGAAACTTTTTCCGCCACCTGTAAGAAGCTGCACGACTTTGTGGAAGTGGAGGTAACGGCAAATGATCTCACCAAACTTGGAAAGCACTCTTCGGAGGCCTAATACATTATACATTTTTAGGCTGGATTTGACTGTTGTTGTGATGAATAATAGAATGATGTCATTACTGCCACGTTGATGCATCAGTATTCATACTCCCTTTGACTGATTTTGACCAATAAATGTATATTAAATGCCTTGAAACCTGTATTTATATACGTTATCATGTATTTAAACATCAGAAGGAGCTTTCACCTTTGCTGATCACATGGGTAGTAAGGTCACAGTGGGCACAGTACCTCCATGTTTTAAAGTGCCTTTGCTGGTTAGTTAGCAACGCCTACGGCTCTCATGTTGGGAAGGAGTGCGGAGGAGCTACTGAGGGGGGCAGCTCCCTCTTGGTGCCTCAGACGAGCACACAGGTAATTATCTCTGATCTGCCCGCTGTGCGCGATACCGGGTGATAATGAAGGCGACGCTGGACCGATCCATCTCCACCACGTCCCTCTGCTGGGACATCTCAGAAGCCCGAGGCCCTCATTAGTTAGCCGTGGGGGGACAAGCGAAGGTAGAGGGTAAGATGTGCAGATCACATTCGGAATGGCTCCGGTGTGCTTTTGCCGGCAATAAAGATGGAGCAGTGGGTCTTAACAGCTGTGGGTCACGCCTGGCAGAGGCCTGTGCCCCCCTAGTGGACATTTCCAAGTTGTCAAAGACCAAACCACCTTTATATAGAAAGTAAATTATAAGGACTAAATGCTCTCTGCTGAGAATCCACAGAGGGGAACTATTTGGGCTGCTATGAGTTGATACAAACACAAGCAGGTATATGCAAAAACAGTATACTATATCCTGATGCTGGGTATGGCAGAATGAATCTGATAAATTCTTAGCTCTTATTTACATCGGAACTTGAAAATGATTAAAACAAATTTTGTTCTGCTTCTGCTGTATTAATGACACATTTTAAATTGAGAAATATTCAGAATTGAGACTTCGGAAGTAACTTGTTTCATCAGTCATGGGATTGTCCCACAGCCATTGAAGTCAGGAACAATCAAGGTTTTTCTTTTTATTTTCTTTTACGTTGTCGAGATCCCAAGAGGAGCATAGCTGAGTCTGTGGGAGGCGACTTTGTTGCCAGTTTAGATTAGCGTTACACATCCTAACTAAATTAACTCATATTCCATTAATAATTTTGAAGAATATAAAATCTGTTAAAGATAAACAATGGGGAGTGGATTATGAATCAGCTCACTTGTGTAATGTGGTCTGATGTCTTTCAGGTTAGAAATGGGTTTTGAGTAGAGGATGGCATGATACTTCCTGTGGAAACTTCATTTCTCTGACACTTATACCAAAAGCTCCCTGGAATTTGACCCCATGACCTTTGCATTATTAGCACAATGCTGTACTTGTTGAGCTGCAGGAGCTAACGCACATGTCTTTTCCCCCTTGTTTCTTGCCACGGTGAAGTGTGATGGTGTCCAGCTGGACTTCAGTGACATCTCCCTTGAGGGAATTGCCATCCTGAACATCCCGAGCATGCACGGTGGTTCCAACCTATGGGGGGAGACCAAGAAGAGGCGGAGCCACCGGAGAAATGGAAAAAGAGTGGCCGACAAGCAGACTACCCTGACTGACCCCAAAGAGCTCATGTTTGCTGTTCAAGGTAACACTGGTGTAAATATAAACATCTTCCATAGTTGCTTATCCGGGACTACTTGGCAATTTAAAGTTACCAATTCACCTAACCGACACGTCTTTGGACTCTACAGTACTAAGAGGACACCGGTACATTGTATTGCCATGCAATTTGTCTTCTACTATTTTCCTGCCCTACAAAAATTTTATACAAAGTGTGGGAGCAATACTTACATCTATACATACATACAGTGCATATAGGTAGGTCTAGAGTTACATTTTTAAACAGTTTACATTATTACTACTAATAATTCTACGAATAAAATATTTTTTTTTACATAGGCTTATACTCAAAATCTGTATGCTGTGATCAGGATGTTACCATATTTGCTCAAACAATTTACAGGTTATAATATAATGAGGGATGTAACTATGTAAAATTATATTTATGTATTTTTTTGTTATCGTTTTAATGTGTAGCATGAACTGTCATCTGCTGCCTTAATAAGGTATTTGAGCACCAGCCATGTGCTAACAAATGGCTCCTTTAAAGAAATCCAGTTGGCCTCGTTTAGCTCATTTAGGATAAATAAGTCAGCTTGGCAAATTTAGGGTGCTGTTGGAAAGTGTTTGAGATCTTTCTGGGAGCTGGTTAGGCTAGTCCTTAAATGGGATTTGAGTGTTGGGATCTCTTTGATTTAGTTTAGCATAATATAAAGCTTCCAAGACGCAGTTCTGGATTCTGCAGAAAAAGCTGTTCTTTCTCTTTTCTGTCTGTGGTAGATTCAGACATGGATTTGCCATCTGGAAGGTCAGGAATTTTGCCTTTATGCTAGTCTTGTGAGGGCCGATCTTCCTTCCCCAACCCCAGCATTATACAGGCCATATACAAGGGATGCCCAACTCGTCAGTCGATCTCTGCATGTTTCCAGGTCGATAGCAGGAAATGAGTAATGTCATAGATGACCGAGATCGGCAAGACCCCCCACTATATTTTCAAATTCTTGGGCTTCTTTCTGCAGTCCAGCCCTGGATAGACTTGTGCCCCACACCTTGTCTTGGAAGAGAATTTGTGGAAGTGGTTTCCATTTTAGCATATAACCAATATTGTGCTTCACTGAAAGAGATGCTATTTTTTCAATTAGCTGCTTTCCTTGGCTACACAGTGACACCTGTGTGGTTCAGAGGGCAAACAAACTGCTTGATAACGCAGCAGCTGGAAGACTAGCGCATACAATTACCGCCAGCATGGTGAAAAGAGAATGCGCCCTGTTTTTATGGATGCACACGGTTCTATTTACCTGCTTCTCTGTATTTGAATGCCTAAATGGTTCAACATTAATAGAGCTTGACGTTCACCTGGGCTTGGTGCACACATGCATTACAGCAGGTCCTCGTCTATCCCATTGTACCTTACCAAGGCCTACAGTGGTGGGAGAAGAACGATTAGCTGGAATGTTTTATATTGTCTTACATACACCTTGTAATAAGATACTAAGCTGGAAAGTATTTCATATATATATATTGCTGTTATTGTTGTTGTTGTTATTATAGGTTAATGCATGATAAAATATAGGCTCATGGCAGTGCTTCTACAAAGCTTGAGACAGGTTTCAAATATAAATGAAAACATTCTGAGCATTATGAGTGTTTCTTATGCGCGTATCTTATGCTATTTTGACAACACTAAGACACAGATAATTTCTGCCTCAGTGATTTCTTAATTAAATATAGCAGTAAAATGGGGAAACATAGATGTTGCTTTATTAGACTATATTATTAGACAATATTTTACAGTCTGAGAAGTCTGAGGACCAATTTACAAGAATCAGAATGTGGAAAGATGTGTCAAAAGTTATTGTTAATGCAATTATCTGGTTTTCTTGGAATCCTCTCGGAATGTTTAACTAATGCCAAGATAAAAGAATAGAACAACTGCCTCTTAGATGGATTACTTCGGCTGCTCAGATATTTGGCTGTATTTTTAATGCTTTTATGTTTTTATCTATGTGGCCCCATGACGCATAGAGCGAAACATGGCTTGTTGATTGCGTGACCGCTCACCCGTACCTGAACACTATCTTCCCAAGCTGACGCTATCTGCCTTTGGTGTACCTGACCACCTTTTTCTGTAGCATCATCAAGTAAAGAACGTCCTTACTGTGTGATGGGAGATTGTAGCGAGGTCGCACCTCATAACTAACAGAAAGGAGGATGTTATTTAGACAAACTGTTAACAAATTGCTTGGTGTGTTTTCTCAGTGGGTAATGAAGTACCCCTTTCCTAAGAGTGTAGGTTTGACTAGGGATGGGCGCTACCTCTGATTTTCTATTTCTATATTCAATTTGATACCAAGCACTACCAAGCTTTTTTGGGCCCCTAAGCCAGGAGCAGATTTAATCAGTGTCCCCCTAGTCCTGGGCCCCAGAAAGTCTTCCCCTTCCTCCCCCATTGTGAGCAGCCCTGCCTGGTAGTAGTTCATGTTTTGCTCTCTATAATAATATAAACATTTAAATTACCATGTAAAAAACTGATACTTTAATGTCACAATCAATTTTCAAAATGAAACATTCAGATCAAAAGAATCAATATTTAAATATTGATCCACACATCCTTAGGAGTGACCCCTGCCCTGGCACTTGGAATTGAGCTTGCATGTGTTCTTCACGTACTCCAATTTCATTTACTCTTACTGTCCCAAAGGTTCAGACAAATTGGGGGGGTGGTCGCCAAATTTGACCTTTGCACTTGTGATGGACTGGCATCCTATCCAAGGTGCCCCTTGCTTCATGGTTATATTTTTTTAACTTTTGAATGGTTGGCAACAAAGCAAATGAAGATCTAGAAGAAGAAATAGTTTTTGTTTCTTTTTAGATCAACATAACATACAGGTTTTGACTGTGAATAATATCCAAAAGTATACAGTACTCATCCATGAGGAATTTAAAGAACACATCCTTGCTCAGAGCTCATGAATCAGAAAATAATTTGCGGAAGTTGTCTTTCTTTTGTGATAAATGATTAACCAGTGACAAGCTGAATAACTCTCTTTTCGAGTTTAGGTCGGGGCGAGGCAACGTACTCCTATGTCACTGTTTTGCATTGTCGCTGCCCCCTAATGGCTTCTGTAAGCGTCACCTGACCAGCGTGCCTAACGAGACCAGACTGATCTGATTCCCTCTGTCTCCACGTTGTCTACGCCAGTGAACAGATTTACACCTCAAGGAACCCGTCAATCAGTATTAGTGTTGGGACACCAGAAAGAAAATCATTTTTAGGGTAAAAAATGGGACTGAGGCCTAGTCAGAGGCCCATTACACGGCTGTGATCCAAAAGCACATTGATAAAAACATTGTGCATGGTCCTCTTCGTCCATACAAGATATGTCCCACCCTACACATGCCTGACAACTGTACTGTCGTGCATATCATACCGAAAACTAGGTGTCTGGTGAATGCTTGCCGAGAGGCGTGACTGGCTGATTGCTTGTTTGTACAGATGTGGGCCTCGTGGATAATTGGTCCAGCTCCTGCCTCAGTCAGCTGTAACAGGCTTGTGTAAATAGAACAGGGAATCTTCAGGCACGTTTCCATTTCAATCTTTCCCCATTCATTAAATACCTTTGTTTATAGCCAACGTCACAGCCACTCTCTAGGAGTCACACATTTAGAAAATGTACAACCACAGATATATGTGGTCTATGTTTTTTCCAAAGAAATGCACTATATTTTTGCACAGCTGGACTCTTGTTACATTAGTTCACTTTTAATGTATAGGTCTAATGGATTTTATACCAGTCTCCTGTAATACATCTGAGGTTTCCACCTCAATAATAGAAATAGAAATGGTTTCTTAGTATTAGTCACACTGCTATACATTGTACCAGGGAAATTTATTCTAGATAACTATGCACGTTAAAATGGCTAAATGTGTTTCTAAGTATTTAACATATATTTGCACCCCTTTTGATGACTTTCGTATTCTCCTTGCCTACCTTGTAGTACATTTTCAGGGTTTAGCGCAAACAGGGACAAAATCTTGCAAAGATAAATTATGCATTTTCAATAATCAATACAGTATGCTGTGGATGTTTTCGCATGTTTATCACAACATAGGTTTGCGCATGAGAGCTACAGTAATGCAATATGAGCAAAGAAATCCATTCATTAAGCTATTAATGTCCTTATCAGTTAAAAATTACGCTATAAAATGTATTATCTGGCTCTTGGCTACTACACTGTAGACAGCTAAAGAGGTCCCCATAGACTCAATCAATAGGCATTGAGCACTGATGAATGCGGCAATTTGTATCAGGCATGAATTTTCTTACATCTTGCGGCATCATCCATTTAGGCATCTCATCTGCTCGTCGGCTTGCGAGGTAGGACTGTGGGAGGAGGCGGACTGTGGGGATTGATTTAGAAATTGTTTACTGTAAAAAGGATAAATAAAAAGCTGGGCTAGGTGATCAATTAGTACAGGGCTATGGGAGCAATTCTTCGCCATTAATCACGCAAAAATCCAATTTTTTTTGCGTGGAAATTCTCGGGCTGCACCCGAGAAGGCACGTAGTGGCGCTGTCCTTGTTGAAGGTATGTTCAAGGTTAAATCCCAACTTGTCGTAGCAGAGAATGGGGTATTAGAGGGTCCACAAACATGGAGTGCATCAGCCCCAGGCTGCCAGCAGAGCACGGATCAAACTCTGAAAACTCTGACCTTTTGGGAGCCGTTAAGTCGCCCGCTGGTGACGCCAGGAGACAAGCCCTTCAGGTGGAAAGGAATGGCTGGGGGTGAATTATTCAGCACGGGTGTGGGGTGCGGATGACTAATGTCCTGTGACACGCTCCGTGAGAGCGGTTCGAGGAACGAGCGCCCCCCCCGTTAAGCCTTCTGGCCCCACAGGCTCCTACGAGGCGCGCCCCACGTCAGCTCCGCCGGCCCAGTATACACCGGAACCGGGCACGGACGTAGCTCTGACTGGCCTCCTGAAATGCGGGTCCAGGCAGTCTGGCCCCAGCTTCGCTGCTGTACTTTGTCAGATTTCAGGGCCCCAGGATGGTGACCCGGGTTAGCGGGTCCCGCCATGTTTTGGTTCCCCGCTGCGCATCCCTGTTTATCGACGAGACACTGAACTGTTTATCCACCATGAATGCCGCAGCTGCGGAGGTCTCCATCGTCCCCTTTTTGTTTCTTTTCCCCTCCGTGCGGAAAGGCAGCCATATATGGGCATGTGTGTCAGGAGCCCCTTTCTGTACGCGACCGACCAGTCAGGCACACTCCCAATACAGCGGGAATGGGGAATGAAAGGGGCTAAATTTGAAGCTGGGTTTCCTCAGCACCGCTAAAGAGAGCCCTCCCCGCTGAAGTGCGTTTTCAGCATCATCAGCGCGCTTTTTTTCTCCTGTGCCGCATTTCGGCATTCGCGTGCCGTTCCGTGGCTTTTCTTCGGTGACACCTGCAACCCCCTTAAACCTTGGCAGCGACGGGACCTTGGCCCCAGATGCCGAGTCTTATTAGCCCTTGCTCAGCTCACTAAAGAGCTACTGAATAGCTACACGTAGCTGTTTAGCGTCAGGATGAATTCATTGTTAGATGCGCTGCGTTTTTTGTGTGTTTTTGTTTTTTTTTCATGGCGGATGACAGTAAGCAGCCCTCTGTGCTATTTCTGCATTATGTCGTTTCCAGTGATCTATATTTAGCCGACCGCCCACAAAAAAGCAGTGGCACCAAGCAGCTGTGCCGTCGAATCGAGTTTACAGTTTTGTCTCATTAATGCAAAACATTTACGATTTTTGAAATATCGAGGGAGCAACGCATGCGAAACGTTTAGGAATAATTTTTAATTATTTGCATTCGACAAGAATAAATGTCTCTATGCAAGACTCACGTGCAGTCATCGAGGGCACAGAGATCTTCACATTTAATTCATTCTGATAGTTTTTTTTTTTCAGAATCGGAATCTTTATTGCTGCATGACCATTTTTGTTGGCACAGTTTTGTTATTGTTGGAGGCACCATGACAATAGACGACTAACAATTAGGGCATAACGCAGACAGAGTACATTTGAAACGTGATAAGTACAGTGGTTTAAGCAAATTTTAGTAGTGCAATGCATATAGTTGACACAGACACCAAACGGACAACATACAGTACTGTGCAAAAGTCTTAGGCAGTGAAAAGAAATGTTTAAAGCCATTTATCTGGGTAGTAAATGTATAT
>JAAGVU020000129.1:16945644-16965613 GCA_011763525.2 Mormyrus iriodes
CATAGTTTTACACCAACATAAAGATCATTTAAACATCATCTTCTTTGGCTGCCTAAGACTTTTGCACAATACTGTATATCCTTACATATGGTCCGTAATATACATCTCATTCAATGTGCAATTATAATGCAATTGTATATGAAAACAGCATGACCTGATCTATTGTGTTCATCACTATAACTGTTCAGTTTGGATGTAAGTGACACACGTTTCTGTCACACGTTAAATAAAATCTTTGCTTGGGCAACTGGAACTCTTGGGGGCAATGTGGACCATAAGTCTTTATTTGAGCTGTTAAAAGGTGTTCAATAGAATCAGATTGTTTAATGGGCTAGTCTTCTCTCTCCGCTGGAGCATTGTGGAGACGTTAGCATCCTGCTACTCACTGAGAGCATCCTTGTGGAAATAGGCCATGATTTTTCTCTCTGCAGCCAGGGAACCCCCACTCAAACCACCACCACCCCCCCCACACCACCAGCACCTTTCTCCTGCGGCTTCGGGGCCACTGTCCGTCGGCTTGGCCCGTGCTGAGTGTCAACTCTAATGCGAGGAGACAAGTCAGGTGGGCCGATTTGCAGAGAAGGGTCACTGGAGTCAGGACACTGTGTGCGCATTCCCACATGACACAGGCAGCCAGCCACCCCCCACCCAATTCACTCAGGAACATGGAGGGAGGGCCCCAAATCATCACTATGGCGACGGCAGAACACTTAACAACAACAATAACGCACCTAAAAGCGGTATCCTCCGAGGTGCCCGCACTGTAATTAAACATGGGCCCCTTTTCCGTGATGGTAAAGGAGATATCAGGATTTAATCTGACATCTGGACACGAGGACTGAGAGAACAGATTCGTTTAAGGAGAGGGGTGAGGCGCGCGGCGTGCCGAGGAACGGCTGCTGATAAACAGGCCCTTCGGAGACGGGGAGCTGAACAGATGGTCCCAGCGCGATGCAGGTATCCAACAGGGGAAAAAATCAATGCTCATAACTTCAAAAAAGGAAATTAATAATTATATATGAACACAAGCATCGGTGCCGCAATCTAATTAATAGGTGTTTTGTTTTGTTTCCAGTAGCGAAGGTGCTTTTAAGGTGCTTTTCAGAACGCGGAAGTGGGGCAGTACCGCGTCCCATGGCCCGTCGGAGGTATTTCCTTCCTTACGGACCCCGCTGCCACTTTTGTGCCCCTCTGGCCGAATGGTCCCTGTCATTCCCCCCCCCCCATTTTTGCAGCCGGGCCCATTGAGCCAGCCTGACCTCGGCTGTGTTCGGGAGTCGCTGATGGTGAGCCCCCGGTAACCAGGCACTCTGGTTTCAGACCCGTCGGATCACCTTCTGGAGGTCGTGGGCCTGGAGGGGGCCATGGAGATGGGGCAAATCTACACAGGGCTGAAGAGCGCCGGCAGGCGCCTTGCGCAGTGCACTTCCGTTATCATCAGGTGACGCCCTCCCCCCCTCCCCCCCTCCCCTGTCCTCTCGATGAATCAGAGCCTTCTGTGGTGATAGAGAACATTGGGTAACGTGGTCAGCTTGGCTAGCACTGCCATCAGAGACAGTCAGCATCTTATAATGCTCATACGGGTTATTCCTCTGTTTATAGTATCACTGATGTGTATATATGTATACCATATATAAAGGTGCATTTCATGTTCTGTGAAGGCATTATAAATGCGTTATGAAGGTGTACTTCATGTAAAGCATTACCAAATATACAGTAATATATAGTAATAATTCTAATATGTCTCTACTTATAATAATAATGACTATTACTAAAACAACAGCATCATCAACAACAACCACAATAATAATGATAATAATATCACTAGATCACTCTAGAATAAATTCTATTTCTACGTGCTTCGGGGCACTGTTGTACCATATAGTAAAATTTAAATTCAAATAACCCTCTGTGAAGACAATGTGTAGCATTGTGCCCATTCATATAAGCAAATGAATACACTAAATGCTGTGTTTGTCTGTACAATGTTTCATTGTGCATTCACATTACCGTTCCTCCCCCAGGACCAGGAAATCCCTCCCCATGCAGATAGATGGAGAGCCTTGGATGCAGACCCCCTGTACCGTAAGGCCTTCTGTAGCAAAAAGAAACAACTGCAGCAACAACAAAACAAAAATGTCGTTCATTATGATGGCATCTATCGTTTGTACTAGCGATGCATTAGTCAATATCTGTCACTCATTTACAGCACCATAACAGCGGCATTCTGAATCAGTGAATGGTGTTACACAAGTATAAATCTGGCAAATAACCCCGTTGTATGTTTTATTGAATTCTCTTTTAAAGGATCACACTTCATTTGTGATAATTAAAAATTTGTTTGGTTCTAATTGGGATGCACGTTCCCCGAGAGTGCCATCACTGCAGAGCAGCGCAGGTTACATATGACTTGTTCACTAGTTGCCTGACAGTCTGCGGCATGACAGCTGTATTCATTTGAGGCACACTTGTACCTGTAAGCAAAAACGCAATTAATTTCAGCGACATGTACCTGCAGTCTCGCTATTTCCATGGTGACTTAAGAACTGAAGGGAAACCTGAAACGGCCAACCTTCTGAACACTTACAAACACTACAATTAAAATGGGCTGCTACCAGACTAATTATTAGCAATGGCGGTTATGCAAATTGCACTCAATTTTAGACACACAGACAACTTTTAATCTCGCGCTTCTCATTTACACATGTAACAGTTTCGTTGAAGGTATTGTTTGCGAATCTGAGCGTGAACCAGAGCCTACTGACTACATAACAACCAAATGTTTTTCCAAAAAAAGAAAATCAGAAAAAGGAAGACAATTTATCATAAGAGGTTCATAATTATGGTAGAGCAGAACAATTTATTGCAACAACATTTCCCATTACTCTATCGCCAGCATCTATTAATTCAGCAGAAATACAGGTGGATTGAAATGAGCTATTGAATATTGAAAGACTCAGAAAGAAAGAAATCAGACAAAACAGGGGAGGAAATCACTGAAATTACCTTGGTATCAATAAAATCTGTCTGTCTGTCTGTCTGTCGATGATTATAATTATATATTGTAATAACCCCTGTCCCTTATGTCACAGTTTGGCTCAAGACTGAGACAACTGGGGCTCACGCACACTGCACCAACGTTAAGATCTAAATTTATTTAAAGGGGAAAAGAACAGCTACATAAACAAACCCGAACCAAAACACAAGCAGAACAACCCACAAATGCGACAGGGATCATCGTTGATAGACATTGTGTAGCTTGTTTTTGTTTAAATTAATTAACTGGCAGCAATAAAGAAAACACATCGCTTTATCTGAGAAAGAATGAGTGTGTCAGTGATTTGAGAGGACCTCTAGGAATGGTGTGTGATGTGGCCAAATTCTGTCACAATTCGTTAAGCAAGAGCCCACGTGCTTCTGAATGGGCATGAATCGCCTGCTGTTCGAGGGGCTGACCGGGCCTCTGCTGCCCGTCATTTGTTTGGCCCGCCCCCAGGCCTCTAGACATGCGCTCCCACGAATGACGGTGTTCCCGGCATGATCGTAATTTTACTGACTCAGTTAAGGTAAAGTAACATGAAGCGCACCAAGAACTATAGTGAATCATTAATTATTAAACAACATTAATTAATTAATTGATCAATTACTTAATTATTAAAGTGCCTGTTTCACAGCCGTGTAAGGAACAGGTTTCGAACTACTTAAGTAAGGATCCCTATCTTTCTGTTTTTACACCATATAAATTTTTTGGTGTAGCTTTTTTACTTTGTTTACAAACAAAAATTTACATGTGAGGATTGTCCTTAGTTCTTATTCTAAGGTGTTTATTTATTAATTGTAAGACTAAAGCATTCGTTTTTTTGTATTGTGTTCGCTCATATTTCCATTGCAGTCTACGGTGTAAATTTCACAAACATCACCATGCTCTGACGGATTTTTGCATGGTGTTGAATGTTACATTTCCCATCAGCAGCAACATAAGATTGACCTTTGCACCCTGACTTCCTCCCCTTCTCCTAGCCTGAGCCTTGCCTCTCTTCTGCTTCTCCTAGCCTGAGCCTTACCTCTCTTCTGCGTAACACATAGGGAAACTCTGGCTGCTCTTACTTTGTGACCGTGCGCCACACAGTTCACACATGCTGAATGAAAGACAGTGAAAGCTGCCTAAAACCATTTACCTTAACTACTGTACGCATGTAACGAGGCTGCTTTTACAAATCAAGCACCTGGCACAATTTGGAGGTGGTTACAGTTGATATTTAGCGTACTATTGATCATTCTTCAGATTTACCCTAATTACTTGAGATGACTCAAATTGCAATTTGCTAAATGTTAAACTGTATTACACTCAGGGCAATATTGCATTTGTCCTTTATAGGACATTTATTTTATATATTAATTTATATATTCATTTAAATTACATCATGCAGCCTGATATTGCTCATTGGCTTGACTTTTTTTTGCATTTACATTTTGTATTTTTATTTGAAACCATAGTTCGAGTGTTTGTTACTTTAACTCATTACTTTACGTTCTTCTAAAAATTTTATGAAAATATTTGAGAATGTATAGTATAAGGTTAAAATCTCTTCACACTGCTAAGTTATTAATATTATTAATAAGCTGGTTACAAGTTAATTGCTGTGTTATGCATCACGACGCTGTGTTTATAAATACCTCACCCATGTATAGAGGCAGAACCGTCATGATCATCAGCCAAAATATTAAAAAAAAAAAACGTGAAGCATGAATCTGAGGGTGGCAAAGAGATCATAGAGATGACCTGTAAACCTGAATCACAATACGTCTCTCCATCTCTCCACCCCACCTCCCTTTGCTACCTCTGCTTCCAGATTGAAATAATGCACAAGAACCAGGCGCCCATGCTGATAGGCCCCCCACAAAAGTGCGGCTTCTTCGCCTCCGTCGTTCGGAAGTCCTGGAGTGGGAGCAGGGAGTAGAAACTCTCCACCGTGAAGCATTATCCCACAACCCCCCACAGCGAAGAGGAATGCGGTCATTATTGCAGAGTGTGGGGGGGTGAGGGGGGCTTACGACACTAGTGCAGTCAGTATGAGTGTTACCATTGGGCACCCGGTTAATTTAACAGCCGTTACGGCCTTCGCGCCCAGCCAACGAGTGGGTTCCCATTCCGGATCTGCCGCCTTTGCCAAACGCCTGTATGTGAATCGCGTTTACAGGTGTTGCTGTCATTGCCCGAAGATCATGGCTACCTGTGCAACAGACAGAGGTTAATTTATGGGCTGAAATACTCCAAAGCGGATGGAGAAATGGGGAAGAAATGACAGCAGGTGTTCTGGGGCGACACCCGCCTGTAGTTATTTGGGGCAATTTAAGCTTCACAGTGCTGGAATTCATAAAAGATGATGGACCTGAAGCAGATTGCTTGGAACAGCCATTTCTGTGTGGCACTTGTTTTTTTTTAGCCTGTCATTTAAGTTTTCTTCTCTGAAGGAAATACTTTTGCCTTTAAAGTGTGGTTGTATTTACAAGGTAATATGTTGAAGCATCTCTCACCCACAGACATTTTTCCAGAAATTTCTTTTCTTGGAGAATGCTCTGTTATTTTCAAAGGCCTGTGTTGTCTGGCTGTTGCACTTTCTCACAGTATAGCCATGTGCGTGGTTCAGAAATTCTGAAATGCTGAAATTTAGTATCGTGGGCGCATGATTTAAAACGTCACAAAGCTGCTTCTCTGTTACCCTTTTTATTTGTTTGTTGTATTTGATTGATCTTCACAGATGGACATACTGTGTCAATATAAGCTTTTAATGCTATTAAGATTGCATTTACTACTTCTAGGTGTCTCCATGTGAAAATAACTAGTGCTTTATGATGACCAGGGAAATGGCATTATCTGTGCCTGTCGGAGATGATCGTTTAACTGCTCTCATTGAATTGCAACGATATTATTTCACAGTTTCATCACTGAGATCCAGGTGTGCATATTATACTACAAATTTCCTGAGATTTTTGATATTTTAGGTCTTTTTAAATGTGACAAAGAGAAGCGGCATCTGGAAGAATTTTTTTTTTAGAAGATAATTATAAATTGAAAACAGAAATACCATCATTGTATGCTATCCTGATTTGATATTCTGCCTGTTTTTATAAATTTTTTGTAATAGTCCTGTAAGAACTAGGATGTGGGCACGTACCGTATATATACATCAATATTTTAAGAGAACACATGCCACATGAATCCCATAATTACATTGACTCAGCAGTCCTGCAGATTCATTATATTGACGCATCTGCATGCTTTATTCTACAATTTGCATGCTGTTGCATGGAGGGTACAAAACACAATAGAAGCCCATTAAGGGCTCCTAACCTTCACTGATAAGTGTTTGTTCAGTCTCTTTTTGGGGCCCCTTTCTGCGCTTTGTGACCAAAGTCTACATTTACATAAGTTGACACAAAACAATAGAAATGTAAATCCCTCACAAATATACCGATCTTTAATTCAAAGTGCTTGATTGGGCCTGGCACTGATACTGACCACGCTTGTATTATTAAGAAAAACCATCAGGCCAATCTCCACCCCCTTCAATGTTTTGTTTCCAGCTGTGGCTTCTCTGCTCTGATGCCAGCTCTGCTCCCTGTTGTTGCCCTCCGGGAATGCCCCAGTATCATTCACAATAAACAATAGGCGACAGGCAAATCTTATTTTCCTGCATGTCTTATTACTTTACGTTTTTAGTGCTGTGTTTGCACACTTAGGCACAGATGTAATCAGTTTCAGGCCTTGTGTCCAGCTTGGCCAATATCACACAGTTCTAACCTCTAACTCTTAACACTAAACAAAAGATACTTTGCTGATGATGGTTCATACATAGATTATCTTTGACACTTCTGGATCACTTTTGTTCATTTTCTGCGTTGTTACCTATATTTAAATGTGCATGAATATTTTAAAAATGCTGTACTGATTTTTCTAGGGGCTTACTTGAGGTTCAGATTCTTTTGTATTGTTTACAAAGATTGTTTTGGATTTCATGCATTTAGTTGGGGTCTTGCCTTTAAATTAGTCTTGAATTTCAAGCCTGAAGATATTTATTGATATCTAATATTACTTTTTGAGTTTTATTACTGGTTCTATTGTATACGCCTCTGAGAACTATGTTAATTTCCCTCTGGTTTTCACTGCAAAACAATATATACATAACATGCAATTAAATGTCAGTTTATTTGTGCAATAAATGTGTTATATATGTTTTCAAATATTTCTTTACTGAGAGTGTGGTATTGTATTTTCTTTGCCATTTTATGCCATTTTGAACCATTTTTCCTTATGTTGTGGGATGTCACATGCATTAAATTTTAATTGCAGTCAAATTGTTTGTTTGTTTATTAATCTTTTTTAAGCTTTAACTGTATGTATTTTCTTGGCAAAAGTCATTCTAAGTCACCGACTGGGTTAATATTGATATTTACTATAAATTGAAGATAACTGTTGTGTCCTCAGATCCAAAGCACTTTTAAATTCTTCAGATTCGTTAAGCTGTGCTACACAGCGATTAAACAAAAGCAAATTATGTATTTTTCTTGTTATATTGGTATCGTCTAAAACATAATGCGTATGTCAATGTTAAGACTCAAAAGCATTCAGCAGGCGTTTTACTGAATGTGAGGTGCATGTATGCACACACACAAAATGCCATTCACAAACAAAAGATCACTCTTATAACCACATGCGATTTACATAAGAGATATACTCAGTACATTTGAAGTCTGCTGCTTTACTAAATAGATTGTACTGTGTTTTAGGTGCGTGATATACAATCCGTTCACGACCATAATAATAATAATAATAATAATGCATTTCAATTTGTATAATAACACCTTGTACTTTTTTATTGTGAATCTATATATTTACTGTATAGATATACTCACAAGAAGCACCATTTCTAAGAGATGTACTGTGTTTATAGAGCGATCAATAAATCACCACGGTGCTACACAAGTATAAATTTGCCAAACATCTCCGTTGTATGTTTTATTGAATTCTCGTTTATAGGATCACATTAATAAAAGGAGAATGTTTATAATTCTATTAAATAAGGAGAATAAATGTGTTTAAATGAAAATGAGAGTAAATTAGTTATTGCTGAGTATGAATATAATAGAAGATAGATTATAATAATAAAGATTTGGCTGTTGGTTATTGATAATAGGTACGAAATATTCAGAGAGAATAAGTGTAATTGCTAATTGAACAGCTTCTAATGGCTGGCATGCTTTGCAGCAGATGGCTCTGCAGATTAAACCGACGAAATGGTAGTTAACCTGCAAGCGACAATAATTATTTGAAAAGCTATTCGGGGGACAGTTTGTTTAACCCTAAAGCCGCGGCTGATTGACATCGGGAAATCTGATCCGCTGGAAGAGATGGCAGCCAATAGGAAGCAGGGCACCGTCAGTCTGGGCTGGAGGCCCCGGGAGGAGAAACCCAGGCAGAAGCGCTGAGCGGAGCTCCGGCGCCGGGCTTGGAACTCCGGGGTGCGGCGAGCGGCTCCGACCCACCTATCCTCCAACTTCACCCTGCGAGAAGCTTTAAGGGAAGATTAACGGTGAATGCGGCTCATGTTTTTTTAGGTAAGTGCCCCGTTGGATCCTCCGATACGCCGTATGTGTTGCCCGAGTTTATGATCATCATCAGTACATGTATATGCATATATATTTTGCAAGGTTTATGGTGTGCCAGTCCCTAACCCGTAAGTGCAGGACATGTTGATCGCCATCATTGCTACTGTATCTTGTAGTGTCGAGCCGGATCTTTATCTGCTTCGAGAGTAAATAAATGGTGCGGTAATCATACGTATTCAGAGCGACGAGAGGACACGCCAGCTGCAGCCTGTTCAGATGTTTCCTCTCGCGCCGTCCCTTTAGGATCGCTGCACTAACATTAGGGCGGTCATTTATAACGTGTTTTTTTGTGAATGGGATTGCTGTGGGCTGTTTAGCCTGGCAAATTCTAACGGTTCATTCATGTTTTTTTTCTACCAGCGTTTGCTAAAACCCACCTTGTGTCTTTTAAGGGCGATCGGACGGCAGACTCAGCGGAGATCTACTGTAGTTGCTTGTCAGATAAACTGTAACGTTAGAGTTGCAGAATGGATGGATTTTGCGACCAACAAGTGCCTTACGTGACTTCCAATGTGAGTGAGAAAAAAGTTAACTCGCTAACAGCCTCTGCAAAATAAGATGAATTGAGTAATACGACTTTTCAAATCTGTGAAACGCGAAGTTCGGATATAAGTTTAAAATTGCTAAATGTTGGTGTTCTTATTCCTGTTGTATTGTTACTCTCGTGATCCAAAATATTCTGAAGCCCTTATTACTCTGGCAATCCAGTGCCGGATTGACTGTCTTTGACAGGTTTCGAGATGAAACACCTGAGCCAAGTTTGATACCACAGAGACTGATGATTGAACCTCTAGTTTTCTTCAACCATTTTCTGTCAAATGCACTACATGACAGAGAATCATTCCATTGAGACAAATTGATTTGTGTTCCTTTATTTTTTTCTTCTTCTTCTAGAAGCCACAAGGGAAGAAATGTAATGAGAGAACGGCAAATGACAGAAAAAGAAAATTCATTAACTCTGACTTGGCTCTGGACACTGAAGGTAAGTTGGGAGTGGGGGGGCAGACAAGTTCATTTCACGGCTTCTTAACATTTAGCAAAATGCAATTTGTTTGTGGCCACCTGCATCCTGCAAGAATCCTGCTTCGAAATCTCAATTAGAAGACTAGAAGACTAGACTGCAAAGACTTTTTCGTCCCTATAGATTCCCTTAGTTACAAATTTAGCCTGAACTGTACTAACTGTGCACTTTTGGCCTCTCAGCCAGTGTATGCAGACCTATAAGTGCTGCTCTCTCGCTGTTACTGTGCCATGTGAACTGTCTGTATGTCTCTTTGCCCATAGAACTCTTTCAGGACCTCAGTCAGCTGCAAGAGACCTGGCTTGCTGAAGGTATGTGGCTTCCATGTTACTACAAAGTCACCGGGCGAGTTAGATGGGAAGTGATGGGGGGGAGAGAGAGAGGGAGATGGGTGAGAGAGAGAGAGAGAGAGAGAGAGAGAGAGAGAGAGAAGAGCAGCACAGGACGAGATCTGCCTGAAGTTACCTTTTCCTAATGTGTAGCCCAATTAATGGCAGTGCGGGAGAGGCATTGTGTGTGTCATGCATACATTAGAGGCTGTGATGAGCTCTTGGTCTTAAGGGAGGCTGAGGAGGCTCTACACAGAGTGTCATCACAAATTACCAGGAGAAATCTCTCACCGCTCACTGTCTCTTCTGCTTTTGCCAAGAGCGACTGCAGCGTGCCGCCGCCGCCTCCTCCTCTTCTAGCCCGTCTCTCTCCGTGCCGCTTCTCTCCAGAGTTTGCTCTGCAGCTGTACTCACTGCTGTTGTGCTTTTTTTTTTCTTTTTAAAAAAAAGTGGATTTATGTTCTCTGAGGTGCGCAGAAGTGTTGATTTCTGATCCACCACCTTTCTCTACATATATTTTTTTATTTTGTGTGCCCTTCTTTTTTTCCTTCTTCTCTCTAATGGCAAGAACTCCTCTTTGTGGTCTAAGTCAGACGTGATGCTTCAGGATTTAAGTGCAAGTGTCTTTTTTCCATCCTGTTTGCAGCACCGAAGTTTAGGTTGGTGACGAGTTTTGATTGTCTTCCCTTCTGGTTCTTTCAGATTATCTGCTGTTTTGTTGGTCTTAAATCACAGAAATTTCTGAACCAGAGTTTGCATATTCAGAAGTTCAGTGTTAGTGTGTTCTTTTAATCATGCTCATAAAAGGAACTTGATTGGTGCAATAATTGTCTGTTGAGGTTGTCCTGTAGCATGAAGCAGGAAATGAGTTTTGTAGTTAAACTGTCAAAGTGAGACTTTGTTAGTGTGTGTTGTGTTTTATTTAAAATTTCTCATGACATTTTACATTCACTTGTACGTAGTTGGTTTATATCCAGTTAGACTAAACATTTTAAATTCATGGTGTCTCTTCTGAACATAGTAAACAGTAGGTATCTGCTGTTTCAAGTGGGGAAAGACTTAAAAATCACGATTTGCTAGTAGGCTGTGGCCAATAAGGTATTTATGTTACTCTTCATAGTGCTTAGGAACCATGATTTTTAATCCCCTGGATAGAGGAGAAAGTTAAAGTTACATGTTTTAAAATGAATAAGCTTCTGTGTTCAATCTGTTTTTAGCAAACATATACTTTGAGTGTTATAATACACAAAGGTGTAAGGAAATTGTGTACAGGTAATATATAAAAATCTGCTTAAACACTTATTTTAGTAATTTGTGTTTTGTTTAGTCTTGGTAATCTCTAAATATTAAAATCTTCAAATGTTTTTGAAACATTGCCAAAAGATTTTTTGCAATAAAAATACATAAATAATACATTTTCTGGGTGGGAAATTCAACTAAAAGTTAAGTTTAAAATGAATATGAAAATGTATATTTATTAAAAATGAAAACTAAAAAATCAAGACATATTTTAAGATGTAAGGATCAAATGTTTGGTGTATTCTTAGATTTTTTGGTGTTCAGTACTCAATTAATGTCTTACTATAAAATGTAATCCAACCTGGATCTTATAAAAGAAATAATATGTAAAATATAAAAAAACCAAGGAAGAATTTTTTTAATCAATTTTTTAGATCACTATAAAGTGTTGCTGTCCATGGACAACCTATTCATAATGTTTGCTAAAATAGTATCATTACTGTTAAACAAAATGTTATCATAGGTAACAAACATACTAACAAAAGTTTATTCAAAAGTTTTATATACATTTTGGCGCATAATTGAAAGTCATTTGTCAAAAAAAAAAATGTATTAGAAAAATAGAATTGCAAGCCTTAAAAATCTTTTTTACATGGAATGTGCTTGTAAAAAGGCCTTTGGAGACTAACCTTAGATTTAACTTTAAAAATGTTCTCATGAAAATTCGTGTTTATATTTGCTTAACTGTGTTTTAGAGAAAGCTGGCCTTTGGCATTTTTTTTTTCAGACGTGTGAAAAATCCATCCCCATCGTTACACAGGTGAAAAAGGCAACTTGGTATTTTAAACCCTAAGACCAGCTTCATCTATTCTTTAACACGTTTCAAAATGCAAGCAGTATAAATTAAGACTTTAAAATGAAATTTGTTTTAAAATAGATTTGGGAATACTTCACCAGTGCATTGAGCTAGTAAGATTATAAAGTATGTACCGCGGGGCTCAGAGAATAAGACGTCATTTTAATATTTCAGCGTTTCAGTCAGAGGGAAAAATGACTTTGTTCACTGGTGTAGATATTACTGTAAGGGTTACAATTCTACCTGTCTTAGATCAATGAGGAGTGTGTTTCAGGATTCCAGATTTAATAAATTACTTCCTGTCCATTAAGATAAAAAGGGATACTACCTGTTTCGAAGATTTATTAGTTCAGGTAATTGGAAATAAGAGAGAGGATTATATTAGACTGAATCTCTGACATCATGGATTAAGGAGATGATGAGTCTCAGCGACATTACAGGTGTATTTCCCAGAAAGAAGAAATCAAGGCTGCCGTGTTTTGCTCTGTGTTGGGTGTATGGCAGTATATTTAAAATGTCAGTGTGGTGCACTGTAATGGATTTAAAAAGTATATCACCATATCTACAGGATAATAATAATAATAATAATAATAATAATAATAATTATTATTATTTTATAAATCTTCAAGGATAGTAGATTTTCCCCTCTGAGTAGTGTCCATGCATTGTGTTTGAAAGCAGTGTTTCAGTTGAATTGTATTGTTACCATATACTGTGTACTACATCCATATCCTTAAAGGTGTATAAAATTAAAAAGAAAGTAGCATAAAAAGGTCCTGGCAGATTCAAGTTGGAAGTTGCCTCCAGATTGAACACACAAAGGGTGTACTGCTCCAGGCTCAGCCTATGTTTGGCCCTCACTCGTTTCTCTCCTTTTTTTTTTTTGTGAATGGCGGCAGAGCTCCAGTTCCCCTGCTGTCCTCAGGAATTGTTCCCTGGATCAGCTGTCCCATTCACGGAGAGCTCGGAGTGACTCATATATCCGACAGGCCGGCTTGGCGCCGGCCCCTGCTCTCCTGTCCCCTACTACTCCGCGTCTTCGTGCGGGGAACAGGTTTTAATTAAAACCTGAAGAGGCTAGCTTGGCCAAGACACCAGCTCCCCCCATACCACCCGCCAACCTGTACAGGCCCCGCTTGGTTTGCGGGAACGCCGCTTCATGTTGGTTCACCCGGCACGATGGCATGAAGTGGGATCGTTGGAATTTGGGCGATTCCCGTGCCATTTTCCTTCACGTGGGCCAGTTGCACGTGCCGTGGCTGCAGTCATGGGCTGGATGCCTCTACTGCGCAGAGCGACTTTGACGCTGTTTTTGCTCTGTGTGTGCAATCTCCGGTAGCCGCGGTGACACGGAAAAGCACCCAAGATGCCGGCTGACTTTGAGCGGGTTTTCGCATGCTTTTCTGCTATGGTTGGAAATTGGAGTCTGCGCCATGATTGCATCTCTATTTAAAATGCTCTCTTGACTAGCTCGACACTATAACGTGTCTGCTATCTGAAGTAAGATCTAGGGCGATAATACAATATTCTATAATGGGTGCAAAAATACCACATTTGTATCCTTCCTAATAAGTTTTAAAACCATTACAGGAAACGTTTACAGATTATTAAAAGTGCAGAAATATGGCTAAGGCCTTCTTTAATAAACGCCTTGATCTGCGTAAGTCAAACTTGCCAGCTTATTGCCGAATTTCTGCACGTGTTTCTTTAAATTTGTTTTGTGTGGTCGTGCTGGCTTTGTGCTTTGAAGAGGGATGCGGCCGTACCAGCGTGCCACAACACGTTAATTGTCCGTGCGGCGTTGCCAATTAAACGTCTGAAGATGAGGTTCCACATGTCTTATGCTTATAAATAAATGTGTTAATGACTATGCACAGCTAAATCTCCTGTCGCCTCGCTTTAGCGGTTCTTCAACTTCATCATAACAGCTGGCTCTAAGTGCAAATGTACAATATATATATATATATATATATATATATATATGTAATTGAACACATTATGTGGACCGTCTTAGCATTAATCCTCCAGGTAAATGTGTGAATGACAGAAATAGTATGCTATAGGCATAACCCCGACTATGAAATGACTCTCGCATGCTGCATTGGGGAAGGATCCCACAAGGTGTTAAAATTAAAGGGCATTCAAGAAACGTACAAATTATATCTTGTCGCCAGTGATCACTATTTGCGATCGTTTTTCAGGCTGCACTGGTTATGTGCTTTTATCGCTTATAAGCATATTTCTTACCATATCCAGACAATGCATGTAATCTAAGTATGTGCTTTAGAATAGAAACTTGTAACAAAGTTTTGGCTTTTAGTTAAAGACATAAAGATTTAAAAACTGGCCTTTTAGTTTTTTTTAAGAGACTTTTATGATGTGGTGATAGCTATAAAGCTAAGCTAGCTGCTGCTCAGTGTCATCGTAGAATCACCTTTTTCATGCCTTTGATTCTGTCTGCAGCTCAAGTCCCTGACAATGATGAGCAGTTTGTTCCAGACTTTCAGACTGAAAACTGTAAGTATGACCCCCCCCCGGAAGTCGTTCCCTGCCCCCCACCACCCCCACCTTTCAACTATCTCTGTTTGTATCGCTCACCTTTACTCCCCCATCAAAGATCTGATACTGTTTTGGGGAGACTAGACTGATCATTTGCCGTATAAATTTACAGCCCTCTGCCACAGTGTGGCATGTTTGAATAGCTGGTTATATTAATACATTACAGTCATCCCTTCATATGCATTTTCTTAGTTGTTAGACCTTATGGTTTAACTTAATTGTATTACTTTACCTTTCAGAGCATTGTGGCAGTTAAAGGATGATAAGCGGGGATATGCTCATTCATATGTATAGCCAGTATTCATAAATGGTAACATTGTGTTTCACTGTCTGCACGAGGGTCTGTTTAATGTAAAAAATACCTGAGTATGACAGAATATGGCTCCTGAAAGCATGCATATTCTCAGTGAGACCCCATCGTTACATACAGTACGCTATGTCACATGATTTTGGTTTAATTTGGAAGTGTTTGTAAATGAGAGTGAAATCAGTAAAAATGGTATTTCCATTATTTATTAAAATGGATGATCCCAAGCGTTAAATGTGCCAAATTATGCTGAGGATTTGACTGATGGATTTAACTTTGTTTCCTGGTAAATCCTCACGCAGTAATGTCGAAATATAATTTTCTTTTTAGTGTAGCAGGTTTGTAAAAAGTACATTCTTGTAAATGACTCATGGCCATGTTAAGTCGAAAATTCTAACGGCCTTGAAATAAACAATCTCTTGTTTGTTTTTTTATGGTCTGTTTGTCTAAGCTCAGAACAGTTGTATATGTTCATAAACCATGCAAGCTTCAGAATCTAGCGGGAAGCCTGACACCGCGTCCATGCTGAACCGTTAAGCCCGTAGCATTTGCGACTCGATAATTATTGTCATTTAAAAATAAAAAATACACCTTTTCAGTCCATTTCCCATTATGCTTTGCAGTTGGCTTTTGGATTATTGCAAGTTAAAAGTGTACCAGGCAACTTTTGACTGGTGTGTTGCAATCGCGCATAGGCCAGATCTCTCATAGACGACACAATCGCCAAAGTTCCCCACAAATGCCCTTCAGTCTTGCCACTCACTCCGCCCCACCCCCCCAACCCCTCCGTATCAGGAGACTGTTGACCATATTAGAGCTACTCCTGGCATGTTGGAGCAGGATGCGGAGGCCAGAACAGATGGCGGGAGGGCGAGGGCAGCATGGTTGGGCTCCGGGACAGGCGTCCCAGCCTGCAGCCCTCCCATATGGATTTTGCCGGAGAACTCCAGGGCGGCGGGAGGGGCGCCCCCCCCCACCACCACCACCACCACCACCACCCCGTCAGTGCCACTCGTCCCAGGGAGCTCCGGCGAAGTAGGCGGGAGAGTCATGTTTACATCGGCTCACGTTTTTGTCTTACATGGGAGCGTGTTTGCGGTGGTTTGAGGCTTGGCATGGCACTGGCCTCCTGCTGACTTTGTTGGCAACTTTATCCGTTTAATGCTTGTTCTCAAAGAGCTGTTTTTTTTTTGTTTTTTTTTGTTTTTGGATAACGCTGCCCGTCCTCTTCTCGTGAGTGCTTTTCTCTCCTCCCGGACATTGATCTAGAGCTGTGTCCTTAATCACGCCTTCCCTACCCATCCGGGCACAGCTTTCATGAAAAAATCTCTTCTTAGAACTGGCAATGACTAGATTTTTCTATTTTTCTTTGATTATTGTAACTCGACGCTGGGTAAAAAGAAAGTGTCACTTCTGCGACCTCATTAACGTCACCGAAGGGGGTGTTAAGGTGAAGCCATGCTCTTGCTACGAAGAACAGCTGGAGAAAAGTGGTTAATGGTAATCGCCAGGGGGCTCCGTTTTCAAATGATACTCCTTAATTTGTTGTGTGATGAGGTCAGTGTTTGGAAATTCCACCGCCATCCCCAACGTGGATGTCCTGCTTGACTCACGAAGCATTTAACAAAGAGACCTGCCAGTGCCGGCTGATATAGAACCTAAAAGCCAGTATGTCTAGCCGCCATGACACAGGTTTTTTTTTTGTCTTTGGAAAATTTAAGGAAAAATTTAATCATGCAGCTTTGCCGATGCATCAGAACCTGCCAGCTGTTATCAAACTAGGCAGTTCTTTGTCACCAAATCACTCCATTGTCTATAGATAACAAATTGAGTTTGAAAAGCCAGCACTATTTGCCTCTGTATTGTCGTTGAAGTCTCCTCAGCATTTTGTTCGCAAGCTGTATGTCTGTAGTCAGACTTCTGCCGTAATAGCTGCTGGACCCTTTGTCGATCGGCTCAAATGCACGAAATGCACGTTTATTTTTTTCTTTTAAAATTTGATTTGTATATTTGGTGCCCTGTACTGAGAGAATGGATTTGCGTTGCTAAACATCCAAACGACTGATTAGACAAGTGGGTAATTAGCTGTGCAGTATGGCGGCTTTATGTGTGTATGGTGTCGTTTAAATATCATTGGCAGGTCACTGGGTTAGTTCAAGGGTCTGTTGCACAGGTTGACAGGTTTTAGTCTTAACCTCAGCAATTTAAAGTGCAGCATTGTAGGATGTATTTTATTTCTCTTACTGATAAAACGCAAATATTTTTACGCAAAATATAATTTAAAAAAATCACATTATGTGTATGTGTATGTTCATCCTTCTTTCAACTTTATTTTCAGGGTTAAATACATAATAGGCACCCTACATAAAAAGGAAATCTATATGTGTCCTAGAATAACATGGGTCAGGGTCACCCCTACAGATATTGTAAGAGTTTAAAGTCTTTTTGTGAAACCCTGTTGGTCACAGAAAGTCAATATGAGACAATATGTGACAGTTGTGTCAGATTGACACATAGCACCCATGATGTTCTAGAACCTTCTGGAAAGTAGGCTTTAACCGATCGCTGTATTTTTATTTTATTTTATTTTCTGATTCATTAGAGTGTGATCTATACTGGAGTTTCCAGGTCCTTTATGGCTACGCATGTTCTGCCAGAAACTGTTCAGTCTGCAATACGGTGAAATGAGTCATTTCGCAGTTACATCGGAGAAGCGGTGCTGTAGAGGTAAAGCTGCATCTGTCTCTTCCCGGCCTTGTGTGGGCAGAACTTCTTCCAGTGTTTTCACACTGCGTTTGGCCCCAGGAAACGCAGCAGAAGAGCATGCATTTGTCTCCGCAGTTTTGTAGGCCTTCATAGTTCATTGTCATGGAGCTCTGATTGCTTTTTCTGCCATCTGTCTTGGGACGCATCAGCTACTTAACACCACTGTGAACTCTAGCCCAGCTCAGCCTTTGCAGGATTTTGTGGTTTTGCCTGTTTATTATCTTATTTTTGCCCATTTTCTTCTCTTTTCATCCCTCCGCCCCATTGAAGAGATGTTATTTAAGAACAAGCCAATCAAAGATGTTCTGTGTTTTCCTTGAGATATCTGTCAGATTTGATACGGATCATGGGAAGACTTTTTCTACTGATCTAAACATCTCTTCCAACATGGTTGGAACCTTCCAGTATCAAAAAAAGTTGCAAATTTTATATTTATTTAGAAATGCTCACTGGGAAGGTGTGTATTGGAAGAACACATTTTAAACATTCATTTCTTGGAATTAAATAGGTTTCAGTATTTTGAAATATAATATGAAAAGCTTGATCATTATTTATTTATTTTTTTATTCATTCATTCTTATGCCTTAAGCATTGCCATGAAACATTGAAGAAATCAAAGAAATCTTATTTTTTACCTGACAGAATACAATTATTTTATTTAGCATTAGTAATTTAGTCCTGGTTTTATCTGGTAGGAATAGCTAATTAACCCGATACAGTTGGGGGTATCTCCTCAGGAAGTACTCTTTTGACCTTTCGTCACTGACCCGTAAAGGTCACGGCCCTCAGAGGAGCCTTGACAATCCCTGCGCTTTGGAACGATTGGGCCACATCGGTGTCCCAGGAGACAGAGGCGTCGGATGTCATGTTGTCAGATTGATTTCACACCGGCCGGCCACCACACAAGGCATCTGCTTAGCATGTGGACAACTGGGTGGGGGGGGGGTCGAGAAAAAACATCCGCCCCCGAGTCATCGAGCGTCCCGCAACCGAGGCGTTTGTTTAGTGTGTTTTTGGTTTTGCTGTGCATTCAATCCAGCTGTGAAAGGATAAGGACTGATTATATTAGTTTGTTGGGGGGGCGTTAACTCTTAAGGGGAAACTACATGGCTTTTTTTTTTGGTAATTAATGGGCGACAAAAAACTTTGGAAAGTTCAATAATTTAAATTTATTCTATGCACACCTTATTTTGGCTTGTGTAACATTTCCTGTTATAAGTTATTAACTTATGTAACTGATGTATAGTATATGACAATTATTTGTCATAATGATAAGGAGATATCGGATTGTTAAAAAATGTCATTCATTCAAACGCTTATAATAATATATAGGCACTTCTTTTAAATTTAATTCAACTTTTTTGTCACTATAGTGTACAGAGGTACACATATAACGAGAAGCATCTTGTGACTCCTAGAGCTGGTGCAACAAGTTTAAAATTGAATAATATTAGCTCATTGAGTATGTAGTAGCCTAAAACTAAAAGACAGGCCTTACCACTGTTTTATCGTTAATGAGACATTCATTAACGAAGAGGCCCCGCAGGGTTGGTGTCCTAAGCTACACGGGGTGGTCGAGGCCCACTAATGCTACGTGTGCTGTTCACCTCGTATTTACGGTGCACCACAGACCAACGATGGTGGGCCATGGTGCCGCACAGCGCGGCTAATTCTGTTAGCATTGATCACAAACTCAACCGGAAATCGTCTGATACTTAACAGCCTTCTGAATGCGCTAGAAAAGGCAAATGAAGATCCCAGAATCGATGGTACTGCCACCACCCATACGCCCGGTACCGGTGAACTCCCGAAAGGGGATTGGGATGTCAAGAAGGTCACTAGGGGCCTTTGGGGCATTTTGGGAGCACATTCCCGTTTTGTAACCGCAATACAAATGCGATTTTAAGCCAATCACATCGCACAATGAGTGTCACTGTCCTCTCGTGCCCTGTCATGTGGATGCCTGAGGGGGGCGTTCTTTGTGTAAATGCCACAGTGTTGTTATTTAGCCAGGGAATGAATAATCCTTAATCCCTCTTAATCCTTTCCACCCTCTCCCTACCTCCCCGCCTTTTTTCCTGACCCCTGCTCCCCCCGGCCCCCTCCCCTCCCCGCCCTTCCGGAGGTTTATGGCGCTAACGTGTTCCGCGGCGGCACGCAAGCGGGGTGGGGGTGCGGTCCTGGTCTTTGTTCTTGTTTCTGCCAGTCTGCAGGGGGATGCT
>JAAGVU020000129.1:16965713-16982271 GCA_011763525.2 Mormyrus iriodes
CCAATAGTGGCTTTCCACGGACTGCAGCTGAAGATCAAGCGGGAGTCGCACAGTCCCTGTCTGGAGCTGAGCCATGCCTGCAGTCAGGATCGGCCCTTTAAGCTGAGCTATGGGGAGAAGTGCCTGTACAACATCAGGTGGGCCGTGCTGCTTGCACCACCAGGCTGTGGCCCCCTCAAATTGACCTTTTGTTATCCAATTTCCCCCGCCCCATACAAATCCTTATTTACAGTTTTGTTACTGCTTCTGTTCATTAGCAGCAACTTATGCAGCTCGTTGCTCCTGTCTGTATGTGTCGAAGCAGCAGGGACACAGTATGGGCATGAATGCCCTGGCAGATTCCAGAGTTTCAGGACTTTACCGGGGCCCTTGAATACATAAAATTATGAAATTATATAATTGCAGGTGACACGGGAGTTTCTAGCCACGCACCTGCCACTGCACCACACGGACGCTGATAAACTGATGTTATATCGTAATTGGTTATAGATAAAACTTATTAGTGCTATCCATTATCATAAAAAATGGAAATCCTGGTCTGCTTCTCTCTCTCTCCATTCCGAAACTTCCTTCGACAGTAACGTCCAATGAAACGGATCATTTGGAGACGACTGAACCATTGACATTCGGACAAGTAAATGGGCCACGCCAAGACACCGGCCTCCCTCCCAGCCCATTACCGTGGCAAAATACATGTATTAAATGGAAATGGAAAAGCAGACAGCTTTACTATGTCTAAATTACCGCACCTTAAATTTAATAAACTGTACCTTCAAATGTGCAAAAACAAACGTGCGTAATGCACGGTTGCCTAGCTACGTCCGGGGTTGCATTGATTTGATTTGTGAAATGTGAGTGGCATTTAGTTCCCCATATGCTCCTGTAATTATGCAAGCAACAGACCTTTTTATAAGACAAATGACACTTGAGTGAAACAACCACATTGATAATGATAATGACAATTTGCTTAAAGTCCTATGGAGAAAATGTCAGAGCCCTCTAAATTAGTCCTCTGTATTTAATCATCCTATGAAGAATGAGGGATTAAACGCTGTAGCTGCTGCTAGAAGCCATGTTGAAGTTACTTTTCTTTGTCATGTCTTTATTTAGTAATAAATGGGGGTTTTGTGAGTCCACTGAATAGAAGTCTTTGTGCTTTTGTAACTCACTGGATGTCAGTTGAACACATGGTTACTTTCCATTCGTTTATATGGCATCCATGTTGTTGGAATTGAGTTTTGTTTTGCATGTGGCTTTTTTCGGCCCTTGGCTTCCCATTGTAGCAATGTGGAGGTCCTTGGACACTAAAACAAGGTGTTGCAGGATATTGGACTCTCCAAGGGACCCTAGACCATGTTGATCTAGTAAATCATGAGCTGATCATGTTCAAGGGCATAATCAAAACGCACAGAGACCATGGCAGAGGGTCAAAGCTACGTACCAAAAACTCAGCTCTGTCTGTGACTCTCCACCGTCTCCACACCCCCCAGTGCCTATGAGCCGAAGCCTAGCGCAGGAATGAAGCCCTCCAGCCCAGCGACCCCCTGCAGCACCCCCGTGTCCCCACTCCAGCATGCGTCCCCAAACTCTGCACCCACCCCCAAACCTGACAGGACGTACCCCCACCTGCCTCCCTCACAGCCCCTCCCAGATACAACCTTCACCATGGACCACAGGTAATCTAGCATCCATCTCCTGGGAACAGAGAACAGAGACTTGTGTTGTTTGTGCTCCAAATAAATGGGACTATGTGTAAGAGTAATTTCAGATTAAGACCATGCTAGTTAATCGTTTGGAGTCCTTACTGTAACAGTATAACCCACCATATTTGGTTGTGATAACCCATTATTTTTTGTTCTGTTACAGTGCAGATAATCATCCTGCTCTTCCGTGTCTCCCAGGTTCCGACGGCAGCTGTCTGAGCCGTGCCACTCGTTCCCCACGCCACCCTCCGCGTCCCAGGACGGACGCCCACTGTACCACAGGCAGATGTCAGAACCGAACATCCCATTCCCCCCGCAGGGGTTCAAACAAGAGTATCCAGACCCCCTGTTTGAGCATCCCGCCATGATGGGGGCACCTGTCGCTCAGAGCTACCCCCACTCCATGATGATCAAACAGGAGCCCCGGGATTTCACCTACGACACAGGTGTGTTATGGCTCGCTGCACCTCTTCTTAGGCGATAATTGCATATGGAGGCACCTGCAGATGGTTACCGAACAAAATAAATGTTGACCGAAAAACAGGAGTAGCTAAATATATTAGCAACTTCGAAATAATGGAATAAAAATGGACAGCTGCCTCACATTGATAAATGTCATTATATCAAAATGGGGCGGATTTTTATTCCCACATTGCTTTCTAACAGTGGTGGAAAATGAGCCGTTTCCTCCGTTTAAAACCAGATATTTACCATTAGAGGAATGGGAATGTTTATAGAATTAGGGCATTATTAGCCGCGTGATTTGGTTTGCAGGGCTGCGCCGGGTCAGATGGACACGTGTCATTTCCTGCGATTGTGTAATGGAGAGCTGGGCTGGGGCCCAAGCACATCACCCGTTTGCTGGCCCTAATGGCCTCCCCCCAGCCCTTGGGGCTGCACGCCACATTGTGAATGAAGCTGCAGAGGCCTGGCGCGTTCATTCATAAATCTGGCCGGGTGGGGGGAGGAGGGGGAGAAGGGGGGCTGCTGGAGTTGCCCGGTCAGGAAGGAATGTGGCTCCTCCACAGCTGCTTCCTGTTTGGGGTATTTAGAATTTTTTTTTTTTTAGACAAGGCTTCTGATTGGCCAGCCTCATTTCTGTAACATGATGCCTTTTCCAGTGCCTGGTTCTGAATTTCAAGGCCTTCAATTGTTTTTTACCACTATGTCAGAAGTCTCCCAGTCTAAATATTAAACGATTTCCAATACCTCCCTACCGTCACTTTAGCCTATGGGCTAAAAACAGCCTCCTCATTTAAGGAGGAGCGTTGATTTACAGTACCAGAGTCATACAGATGAGATAAAGCTCGTATCGATGTTGACGCGTCCCGTGGATGCAGTTTGCCCGCCTCAGCGTGTTTTATAGCCCAGGTCGTGCATTTAGCAGAATTTATTAGTGATCATATTGGTTCTTCTCTTTTTGTCTGCTGCCCTTTGGATAGGATGGGAGGGCAGCTGGCAATTTAATTAGCAGTAATATCCTCTACCAACCCATTACATTGATGATGTTCAGGGCAACATTTATGGACCATAATGAACTGGGTTAGTCCGCTCATTGAGCAGTAGAGAGTTATGTATTCTTAAGATTTTGTTTAACCTCTGTACTACAGAATTTGAAATGATAGTGTCTGCAATGTATTGAATTTAAGTATAAAAAAGGAATGTATACTTTATTATGATTCTGTAAAGCAGTGTTTCCCAATCTGATCGTCGGGGACCCACAGCTGGTCCACATTTTTGCTCCCTCCGAAAAACATACAATGTCTGTGGATCCCCAAAGTCCGGATTGGGAAGCGCTGCTTTAAAGTATAGACCAAAGGTCTATTCTTAGCACCAAAGTATTGTGAAATGAGAATGATAAATGAATCAAAGAGATCCTTGACCACTGGTAGGAGAACAGATCATCTTTATTGGCCTTTCATGACTCCAGATTGTGGATTTTGCTTTAATTTGAATGTTGACAAATTAAATCAAAAATTTACATTAATGTGTTTGTATGCGATTTGATCGCAGACTTCACATTAGCGTTGGGCCATTTCTGAGCTGAATGGATGTGGGGGAAATGTGTAAACTTTTGACCTCGCAGAGCAGTGTTTCCCAATCTGGCCTTCGGGGACCCACAGTTAGTCTAGGTTTTTGCTCCATGCCAGTCAGGCCACAGTTTTGCTCCTTCCCTCTCTGTGGGTCCCCAAGGACCAGATTGGGAAACAGTCATAGAGATGTCACTTTGGGCTTTGTAACTCTGGTGCCCTCCCCCTTTGTTTTGTGTCCTTCACAGAAGTGCCTAGCTGTCATTCTGTATACATGAGACAAGAAGGTTACCTGGCTCACACCAACAGAAGTGATGGTAATTTGTAATCCATGCTTTGTGCAATTAAAATAAAATGAGAAATTGCATCTTGTTACAGCATAATAGGTGTAGATATTCATTGTAATAAACTTGTGTGTGTTGTAGGTTGCATGTTCGACAAAGTTGCCAGGCATTTCTATGACGACACCTGCGTTGTCCCGGAAAAGCTCGAAGGTGAGGCGTCCTTTAGCACGTTACACATTGGCACAGTCCTGCCGCTTCATCCCCGGGCGGAATTTCACACAGCTACCATTCTGGGCTTTACATTAGCAGCTCTCTACATGGTGCACCATGTCAGATATTTACGCGCCTCTTTGCCCCCCTCCCCACACACCCCCCCCAAGGTGACATTAAACAGGAGTCTGGCCTGTACCGCGAAGGCCCCACGTACCAGCGCAGAGGGTCACTCCAGCTCTGGCAGTTCCTCGTCGCCCTCCTGGACGACCCGTCCAACTCGCACTTCATAGCCTGGACCGGGCGAGGCATGGAGTTCAAGCTCATCGAGCCAGAGGAGGTGAGCATCCCCCCCCCCCCCCCTCCGCCAGCCGCGTTTCCCGCCTGATTTTCCACTAGCAGGGCTTAACGCTATTCCTGTAACCAAACCATCACACCAGAAAATTATGAATGAAAATCTGGTAGTAATCAGCAGCTACAAATGACCTGAAATGTGGTTAAAGGGAGCGACTGTGACAGAGGGATGGATGATCCAGGAGGTAATTTAATATTTAAATGGAGTTTGTGCCTGAAAAGGAGCACCGTGGAGCGTCCTCAGTTCTCGGGCCCATGCCATGATTTCCTGGACAGAGAGGCTCAGTGAGGGGGGCTGGCGGTGTGGGGCCTTGGCTCCCATCCACGGCCAGGGGCGTGCGCGGTGGGCCCCGTCAGCTGCGGCGAACAGGGGCACCATTCATGCCATCAGGTGACCGAAACGCGCTCGCTTTTGTGCGGCCGGTCGCTGTAAACCCCCCCAGCCCCCCGCCCTAGCCCGGCAGGTGTAGGACCTGAATGCACAGTGGGCTTCATGAAGGGACACACACACAGCCCCGGCGCATAAGTGGAAGCGGGCCTTGAAGACAGCACAAGGGTGGGTGGTCCAAGGCACAGGTGCCGTAACATCTGCTCCAATGTCTGCTCCGTCCATGATGACTTCCAATTAACGGCATCCAGCCTGAAACGTGCTGCCGATGCTGCTCTTTAATTGAGATTTTGTCGTTTCTATCCCTCAGCATTGCTATATAAATGAACCCCGATTTTTTTCCTTTTAATATGGAACGGATGGTTATTTGGTGACATAATGTCGGAATGTAGGGGCGTTGGTGACATTCGTCCATCATGGAGATGCACATAAGTGGGAACTCATACCTGGCCAAATTTGCCTGCACCATGTTCGTATGCATTGAGCATCTCGCTGTGGTGTCAAGTAATTAGCTTAAAATATTTATTAACTGATTTAAGGGAGCCAAGTGCTCAGTATTTTTGGAAGATGAATGATATGGTACTTTTAGCACCTTGCCCCAAGAATTTCTTTGGCTCAAATGTCTTATTTTAAGCTCCCTTTGATGATTATCTTTCCCTTCGTTAAGGTCCTTGTGTGATTTACATGATAGATTATGAAGTCTGGGAATGAGATGTAAATTTTAATTGTTGACTTTCATTGGCTCAGCCACATGCCAGTCAGCTCAATGTCAGCCTCATCTCATATGTGTATGTCTGCGTGTGATATTATCATGGGAATTTAAATTATTGGAAAAAGAAGTTAAATAAATATTTACACTTTTTTAAAAAACTAGGCACTTGTTTTTAATTATCAGTTACTACAATTTATGTTTTACTCAGATTCTTTTGCTTAATGATTTTAATGTATGAATTTGTATTGAAATACAGTTTAGAACAGTAAGGTATTAACTGCAGAGTAATAATACAGTATAAAGATATTATCAAGTACTGGATAATTAATGTTGCTATTGTTAACTATTCAGCAGCTAGTTCACTATCAAGGTGGATGTATTTTAAGCTTAAAACCTTCATTGAAAATGTGACATTTTTCACAGGATGTCCAGAATACATTACACACTACCTTAATTAAAACTTTTTTTTTTTTTAGGTGGCTCGCCGATGGGGAATTCAGAAAAATCGACCAGCTATGAACTACGATAAACTGAGCCGGTCGTTGCGTTATTATTACGAGAAGGGGATCATGCAAAAGGTGAGATGTGAAAAACATCCAAGAAGGACCCCAAATCAGATGTCAGTTGTTTGGTTTCTGTGACAGGGGCCAGTACTGAATGTTGGAGTCTATTTCGTCTCTTTCCAAGGTGGCGGGAGAGAGATATGTCTACAAATTCGTCTGTGACCCGGAGGCCCTGTTCTCTATGGCATTCCCCGACAATCAGCGTCCCGTGCTGAAGACTGACATTGAGCGGCAAATCAACGAGGAGGACACGGTCCCACTGTCGCACTTTGATGAGAGCATGGCTTACATGCAAGAAGGGGGCTATTGCAACCCCCACCCCTACAGTGAAGGCTACGTCTATTAACGTCTGATGAGTCGGACCGTTCCGGTACTGTGTTTGTGGGGGACGTAGAATTTTTCGTTGCTCCTTCTGACCCCATTTCTTCTCACATCGCCACTGTTATCCCAGGATGGAGAGTGCACTTTAACAACAAGGACTGACAGTGTAAGCTACCAGGCCAAGTTCATATCATTGCTTGTGTTTATAAAAGGGTATTTGTATAGGTCTGCCATATTCCTTAAAAAAAAAAATCTGAAAAAACAAGAAAGAATGTTTAGAGAAAGTGTGAAAAACTTTGATTGTTAGGGGCATTTTTTTCTTTTGTATCTGTTCAACGTATAACAGAGAAGTCAACCTCTATTTATATATTCTGTTTTCTTTGTTTTTTTTCTTTTATTAATTCAGATCAATAAATGTCAAATTCTTCTTTTAAAATGCTTTTATGGTGAACTGACATACTTATAGACCTGAGGGTTACTCTGTATAAGACCCTGGAGTTAGTTGGTATTTTAAACAAATACTTGTTTTTGTTTTCTTATATATAAAGATTAGAACATAATGAGCATTTTTTTTTCTTTTTTATACTTTGTGTTACAGCATTTATGGCTTATTTCATGAAGTGTATGTTAGTCTGGAAACGGGACTTGAATGATCAAATGTCAGCATGTAAACACAGATATGGTACATTCATTTACAATGTATAATGAGTGAAATAGCAGAGAACTGTGGTCAGCACAGCACTGACCCTATTATTTTTATTATTAGTTTTATTGACTTGCCCCATTGTTCAGACAGGCCCATGGTGGGACCTGCTTCGGCAAAGCTTCGGTTCCCTTGACGTCTCTTTCAGATAGAATCTGAAGCCAATATGTCAGATGGTCTGAGTGCAGTGTGTCCAACAGGAAGTCACATTTTAGCCGTGAATGTGATTTAAAAATAAAACATGGTAAATGAGTATCGTAAAAATGGTATACCTAAATATATACACGTATATATACACAAGACCACGTAGTGCTGGCACTGTCATGTAAAGTTACAGAGACCCTTGAATATAAATGTAAAAGTTTTTATTTTTGTTTTTTTTCTCTGACAAAGCCGCCTGGCGACTGACAGACTCAGTAATACTGCATGAAGCTTGGAAATGATCATCCTATATACGGTAATGGCTCCAGCATTGTGTGGTCCCTTTTCTATTCACTACTTTCATTTTCACTTCTCCACTCAAGACGTTTGTAAAGGGTTTGATATATATACACATATGTACACTATATTCAGGATTTCCCTACAGTTCACCTATAATAAGTTCATCAAGGAGTTGGAAGCCAGAATTGAAGAAATAAAAACAAAAATGAAACTTTTCCTCCTCGTAATTATTTAAATGTACCCTACACACTGAAGCTTTTATTGGTAGTTTTGTGTGGTATTTTATTTAAAAAAAGAGATAAATGAAGCAGGGACCATTTGTCCATTTGTATGTCAAGCCTCTGTTTTTTACAACTATGTGAGTTTGTATTTGCCAGAGAAACAAAGCTGCTTGTTTTCATAAACACAGGTACATAATAATAATTATATAATTAAAATTTAGTTTAGTACTTTTTAGTTGGGAAATGTGAGTTTTGCATAGTGTATTGAAAATACGCCCGACTTTCTAATGAAAGAAGCGTCTTTGTGACATTCAGATTCATTTATGGTTTTTGTTTCGCAACATTACATTTTCATTTTTGAAAACGACATGTATATGTAGCTAAATATACCTTGTATATGGCATTTTTTATTTTATGAGAATAAATACAGATGATGGTTAGGTTCTGCAAAAATTGCAGCATATGTGTCCTTTTTTAAAAAATGGAACAAGTTTACGTAAGTATCAATACATTAATTGTTTAACATTTGTACTGTATTTTAGAGTATGCAGGATAAAAGAATTTAGTATCCTTAGCATAGTTTATTTATAAGACTTTGAGTTGTGAAGTACATTTGATTGCCTTTAAGTAACGTCATCTGTCCCATAAAATGCAAGGTACTCATGAAGCTTCGGTAAACCACAAATGTAAATATCTAAAGAGCAATATCTTCTGAATCTCCCAGGTGAACAGCAACATTGTGCATAATGATCTAGTCATTACCATTACATACATTTCGTATTTTTCAATGCTAATTTTAATGTTGGGTCAATTTTCCACAAACCCTCAAAATCAGTAGCTAAATTAAAAGATTTTTTGCGGGAACTGAGGGAACACCACAAATGTGACCATAAACGTGGTGATTTATTTTTAATTATTTAAATCTGGTCACATAGCTTCACGTGCAATGTAAATTTAGATAAGATGCTCAGAATTTGTTTCTGTTTTTAAAGATAATCTTTAATGTGGCCAAATATTTGTAAATGACTCTGAAACTGTGGTAGACAGCCTGAGCTGGCAGCTTTGGGTGTACTTCATGGCTCCAAGCAGAACACAAATCACTGTGGTTTATTCAAAGTCCAACATTGAAATCCAATGCAAAGACACCCATGTTTTAAATATGTGGCATCTTTCTGTGTCATCAGGGAAATGACAGCTGGTGTAGGCCTGAGAGTTTAGAGTAGCACGAGTTTATAAACAAATTTGTTTGGAGCCGAATAAAGACTTATGTTTTTTTTCTTTGTGTGATCAGTTGTGCTTTTACACAAAACTGTGTGACAATCCCCTGAAGTAAACCGTATTTAAAACTGTGACTGAACGGCTTGTTATTTGCATCCAACGTTTTTTGTTTTTTATGGTCGAAAGTCATTTTTTGCTGTTTTAAACCAAAGCCAGATCGTTTTTTTTCTCCCAGGCTAGCAGATGGCCATTACTTCTTGAGTCATCGCAAACCCATTACGCCAATGGCCAGCGTTCACCTGGGCCCTCGCCGGTGCCCTTTATTTGTACCCTTCCATCCGCATTCATATTTGCTGAGGCTCTTAAGCCACGTTGCTGGTTTATGACATAATATGTTTGCCGAGGTTAAATGGTTTGTGTTGCTCCCTCCGCGGCCCCATTGGCTGCGATGGCGCGGTATTTGTAAAGTGAAATGACACTCAGGCGCTCGGCAAGCCGAACGTGTTTGAACTTCCAAAGCGAGTTGGCTTTTAATACGCCATGTTTACCCACGAAAAAGCTGTAAGTGTGTTTTTATCTCCGCCCGTACGTGTCGCTAAGTGGAGAAGCCAGTGAACATAAATCATTCAGGAGTAATTCACTGGAACAACAGTGCTTTATGAAAACACCGGAGGAAGAGCAAGGAGATTAATACCAACTTCAAGATTATGTTGAGTATTACAGCCCCTGATACAGCTGTGCAGGTACATTTAGAGTCATTTAAATTAGTGGAATATAGGACTGACACAACAAAAGATACTGTATTTAGGGCCACAAATCTAAATGTTGCAACCAACTGCAAAAATCATTTTTTATAAAATATATTACAGCCAATCTCATTATATATTATCTAATATATCTTATTGTATTATGCTATTATGTTATGTTTATGTCTGCCTTACCAGAAACACAATTTAATGTACTTATTAAAATATTAGGCCTCAAATAGCATGCAATTGTTGTCTTCTACATCAGCAACTGCTGCACTCAAGGGGTTGTAGTTTCCTAAAAACACTCAACCCAACAAACATAATTTAGGGTCAACAAAAAAAGTGGTAAGTTCCCAGGCAATACCACTGGCTGAAATGCATCATCCACTCCATAATATTATTTAACCAGTAAACTTCAGAGGGAAAGCAGATGAGGTGAAGACGCTAAACTGTGCATGTGACAGCAATAAACAGCAGATGGTCCATGTTTAGAAAGCTGTGAAATTTGATATATATATATATATAGATTTAGTGGTCACTTTATTATTACACACAGCTAGTATAAGGTAGGACCCACTTTGTGCCCCAAAACTGATTCAGGTGGAGATGAGTTGCATGTTCTGTAAGGCCTTTCTTCACATCACTGATGTACTGAGCTGCAATTTTTTTCCACTTGTAGCCTTCCTGTTAGATTTAACAAATCTCATCATTCTCGTTTAACCTCTCGCATTGCAGCGTTTTCACCCCAGCACAACCACTAACTGGACATATTTTGCTTATTACACCATTCTCTGTAAACTCTAGACACCACAGTGTGTGAAAATCCCAGGAAGGTGGCGGTTTCGGAACCGCTGGAACCGCCACGTCTGGCACCTAACATACAAAGGACGGTCAAAATTGCTTTTATCGGGCATCTAACACTTAGCCAAACTGTAAGTGAACTTCTTCACTCTTCGTGTAATTTGCTGATAGCATTAAAAATCAGGTGACCTAATAAACTGGTCACATTAATTATGAGGCCAAAAATACCTTGTTAATGAAAGTGGTCAGAAAAGAATGGCCACAAAAGCAAAGATGACAGCTCAGTACAACAGTGGTGTGCACATACAAAAAAACATTATATAGGCTACATTTGTAAATATAACTAATGTCTGTGTGTATATATTCCAATATAGGATTTCCTAGGTCTGGAGACACATATCTAAGGGGTCTTTCAGAGAGTCATTCACTCCCGAATGATTCACCTCCAAGGTGGCGGAGATATTCCCGTCGCACGCCGACTCAAATGCAGAGTAGCACCGGCGTGCCGCCCTAATGCGCGCCGTCTGCCAGCACCGCGCATCGCCGTTTTGTACGCCGACCGGGAGGCTGTTAGAATCCCCGGCCTCCTCGCCGGCCGCAGCGCCACTCCTCCGCCGAGGTTCGCACGGTGCTGCTGGCGCGCGAGGCGCCTCTTCACCTTCCACAATGTCGTTTGATCTCTGATATCCTGTCAGGCACAATGAATCTTACATTAGACTGGCCTCTATCAGGTGGTGAGCCATCTGTCGCTGGCCCCAAGACCTGAGAGGGAGTGGGGCGTCTACGACTCCAGGAAAACGGAGTCCGGGCCAATTATTCCTTTCGCCGAACTTCTGAGACTCGTCTCAGCGCGCCGGTCAGCGCTGCTCCTTTGTGAATCCTTGACGCGCCTGCCTCTCTGAGACGCTAGCAAAAGGGGGGAAAAATGATAATTTTCACTTAAAATTATCCGCCTGTCACACACCTGCTGTAGGTCTAACTGCTTTGGCGATGACATCTTCAGGCATGAGGTGAAAATGGATTCTCTCCCCCCTGTGCTTATCTCGTCCGTAGACATTTCTCATATTAAAGAGTCCCGCGCTCCCTTAATGCTTTTTAATATATCGGATTTAAAACGCTCAAAGTCTAAAAACTCTAAGAAGTCTGAGGGTGATTGATGTTGCGGAGGTAAATTTAGACCAACACACATTAGTAACCACCTTATATTCCAGGAATAGGCTTAATAGGAACATTGGAAATAGTTTTGGTGAAAAATGCAATTTGGTTGTCTCCCTTGTATAGTTTGTACAGAGAAATTGATTCACTGTTTTGATGTATAACCTGAACGTCAAATGTCATATATAATGCAGTTTATAAGTAGTCATGCACCTTAATCCCCCAGTGATGAGTTACTCTGCGGGGGTGAACGTTATGCCATTTTGTATCTTTTCAGCAATTTATAACTTTTTATTTAGTAATGAAAGAAATCGATTAAAACCAGCGTTATAATTAGCAGCTGATCACAAGACCTCTAAAGAAGTGCACAGGAAATCCAAAGTTCCACTTATGCATATTTGCTTGATATTTAAGAATAAAGAAACCCATAACTGCGCACTGGATCGTATATTTAGCAGGCTGTCTAGAAATAGACATCGTAATAAACAGTTGAAACAAAGACATGTCTTATTTCCATTTTAAAGGCATAAACTTGCGGAGTACGGAGAACAAGGGGGTCTTTCTTGCGACTTGCCATGCCGGCGACAAAAAGCTTGTGTGATATTGTGAATCGTATGTTACCAGACCACTCCGCACAGTGTAGTGGGCTAATTCTAAGTCAATAATTACATTTTAGATTGTGTTTTAAAAAGACTCTGATTCATACAAAGGCAGTAACCCAACCCCTTCATAAAGTCACTCGAGTGGAGGCTAATTTAGCCAAAACCCCTGTTGTCAAGTCCTGGCTGCAGAAGGGAGATGGTCTGGATGTGTAAGCCAGGACAATATGTTTTTTCAAAGGCCTTTGTCTACGGCCAGTTCCCCCCCCCCACCCCAAAGCCAGGTGGTTTGTCTTAAGATGCATTTTCAGACGTAAATACCGCTGAAGATAAAAACGTACAAAAAATCAGTTGACTTTAAAACAAAAATAAAACTTCACAGATTACACAAAGCATCTCTAAATTACTTCACTGCAGTAAAAATACTGATCAAAATAAATTCAGTCTAATTTTATCGATAATGAAATAATGAAATGGGCTGATGGATGGATAGATAGATCTATGGACGAGGAATTAATATAACACATTTCATATATCTTTAATACAATTAAAAAATAACAATTACTGTCATTAATATAGAGTGTTTAATCAATTAATTAAGGATAACATTTTTAGAAGAACATTTTAAAATGTGCTAAAATAAAAGTGCACACTCCTAACCGAAATGAATCCCACCAGCAATGCTGTACAGAAATAATAGCAAGATACTGCTAACTGTGGTGACGCAGAGAGGGAGGGAGAGAGAGAGGAAAGGTGTGGTATAGAAACGGCATTATTTATTTATTTTCGCATTTAAACAGATGGTTCCTTATGTGATGAACGGAAGTGTCTGTTAACTCGGTTGGCTCGCTATCGGTGGCTGGCGTCCAACAACAACAACAACAGGATTGTGGAGTGCGAGCGGCGGTGCAGTCTGCGATCTTCGGCTCCTCCGCGAACAGAAGGGGGACGGTCTGCGCGCGTGCTGCCGCCGCGCCGCCCCGCGCCGCGCGTCGCCGAGCCGTCCCGTGCCAGCGGAGCTCGCGATGGGCGCCGGCTCCGCTTTGCTGTTCACGGGCGCGGGTGTGCCAAGAGAAAATAAATAAATTAACAAACGAACGAACGAACAAACAAATAAATAAATAAATAAATAAATAACGGTGCTTCTGTACGAAATGTCAACCAACACATTGACATGAAAAATCTGACCATTAATTATTAAGAAAGAAGCCCTTTTCTGTTTCAGCCTCATGCAACTTGTAACTAATAAAGTCTGTTCGACGAGTTTAGAAAAAGGAAGCAAATATACAAAATAAACAGTCTACAGAACATCCAGCATGATTCATGTTGAGTTAATTACTTGATTTGAGTCATTCTGTGGTCGGGGTGTGATGGAAAGGCATTGTTTGTGTTTGAAATATGTCAGATCCAAGAAAATGGTTGGTGGACTGTCAAAAAAAGTAGAAACTTTTGGTTGTATCTTCCTACCAAACTAACATTTGTAATTGTCTGGTTATGATAATAAAATACATGCCAAACAATTACCTGAAGCTGCAGAAAAGGAATGTGGTTCAGTTAGTTTATTCACTTATTTGTGTTGATACAAAAAGTTGTCCCCTGAGGCAAGTATCTTCATACCCCACAATGCTAGTAAAGGTGGAGGTAGGAGAGCAGAAGTGTCACCTCCTGGCACATCGTCCAACATGTCACCTTGCTAAGCTAGTAGCCACTTGATAAATTCATTAACAATGCAAACATGTGGCTGCAGTGAATTTCCATGGGTCTCAGTTCATTTGTAATTTTTTTAAGTAAGTCTCCAGTGAAACAAATGATTTAGAAACACTTACTTGTTACAGTCACTGAGGTAAATCTCTTGTGTGCTCTGTCAATTTGTGCACAGAGATCCACCCCAGTACTCAATAGGAGAAACTGTACAGTGATATACCCCTGGGGTCTTCTTTGTTCCCATTGTGCTATTTATTGAGAGCGTCGGACCCTTGAAATTGCCTTTCTGAGCGAAATGGACACATTTAAGCTGGGCTGTACTCCATATTGTTTTATTTGTGTGCATTTGGCACAGTAAGAGGCATACAGTTACCAACGTATATTTCCAGTTTTATTCTCACCTCACAATGAGAATGAAATGTGAAAATTGAAGGCAGAAGGCTTGTGTGACGGGATTAATTAGACAAGGCCAAGTGGAGTCACACTCCTCACGGCAACACACTTGAACCTTCAATTACACACTGCACAAAGCAATTAAAAGCTCTCTCCTCCTCTCTGTCCTACAGAGTTACCTGTTACTGCATCTCTCTCTTTCTGTCAGAGCCCCTCAGGGGCCAGGGCAGACTGCAAGTCTAATCCGCAGGCAGGTAATTACAATTGATCAATTGTTGTTTGGGGTGAAACGATTTGACTGCTTCAGCAAAGGCCTATTTTGGGTTTCCAATTTTTGAGGCTTATTCATACACAGAGCAGTGTCCGTGTAAGAGAATCGGACACTGTGCTTTTTTTGCCTTTTTTTATAAAGCAGAAGAGCAAAATCTTCAGGATTAATGGGACTAAGGTTTGTAAGATGTACACAAGTGCAAGTGAAAACGAGATGCTCTTGATACTTTTAATATTCTTCATGTCTACGCACCTGATGCACCTGTAAGCAAACCTGCCATTCTCAGAAATAAATGTGTAATTCTATAATATTTTATTTAGACTTTTTCCTGTGGCATACATCATTTTTGCACCTAGATAACCAAGAACAAATCTAACCTTGTACTGAAAATTTAACCTGATGTTCTGCTGCAGGAAGAAATTAAAATCATATGATCTGGGGCCAATTTGCTACTCGAAGGGCCATATTCTATGTCTGGCCTGTGTTATTATTTTATAAGTATTTTGATGGAGACATCTTATCCATGTTACAGTGGCCCTGTGGAAAGTGAATGCAATCTCACAGGTAATTAAATTAAAGTGTCAATCATTGAAATACATTAAATCTAAATAATAGCATTAATATCTGTGTCAATGTCCACATAGTATATAATAATGTCTAAGGACACTCAGGTGGTGGGGAAAATTAATCCAAATAATAACATTGATGTAGAATATTGTGTGATTTCCTAAATGACAAATACCTAAAAAGTATCATTTAATTTTGTCAGTGCAACAGAAACATCAAGCATTCTTTTCAATTCATCACAAAATACCCGTAGAAACTCTAATCATGTGTGCGTCACAATACCGTTTATAAAAAATATTTACTAAAATTCTTTTTTGCTAAGACATTGCCATGGTGTACACCTGGCTAAATTGTCAATTGTCATAAATGGAGTCAAATAGTTCACAGAACTCAGGCTCATCAGACAGAAACAGTGTTGCCTTATTATGAATAACAAAGTATGGTGTGTTGCTTTTGTGAGTCTATAACTGAAACCTGCATGGAGCTTTTGGTGATGATTTTTCATTTCATATTTTAAGTACCATTTGTTTATTTTTTTATAATTTTGTGTACCAGTACATGCAAATCATATTTCATACTATTCGTATAACAAAAAGTCACACAAATAAACTTAGCTTGAGTATGAAAATAAAGTGCAGGTCTTCTTTGGTTTAAGGAGCACTAGTCTGGGTACAGCACACATGGCATCATTTTGTTTAAAGCCTACCTTACAGAGCCATTCACCACTCACAATCAGCCCATTCATAACTCACACCCCCGGGTGGGTGTATCACCCCCCCATCCCCAACCCCCAGGCCTCAACGATGGCTGCACCCCGTCACCACCACACCTCACATCGGATGCTGTGATGGATTTCGATTTATACCACCATTGTTCCAGCGATGTTCACTCCCCACATTGCCCACCCCCCACCATGTAAGTGTGACAATGGGGGGAGTCATAAGACTATTTACTATTTACCCCATCCAAAGCCGACTTTTTTTTTATTATTATTGCTGTTTCTGCCATCTCTGTCCCATGGCGGCCTTTAGCTGGGAGCTGTTTGTAGTCACCATTTCCCCCAGAAATAGACCCCCCCCCCCCCCCCCCCCCCACCCCCCCCCGGCACCCCCCTTCCCCCCCCCCACACACCACCCCCCCCCCCTCCCCCCCCCCCCCCCGCTCCCCCTTC
>JAAGVU020000129.1:16982371-17002006 GCA_011763525.2 Mormyrus iriodes
GCCTTTTTTTTTATTTTTATTGCGGTTTCGGCCATTCCCGCCCCATGGCGGCCTTTACGCGGGGGCTGTTTTTAGTACCACTGTCCCCCAAAAATAGCCCCCCCCCCCCCCCCAGGAAAAACCCCTAAGGGTGTCATTTTCTCCCTCCAAAACCACTAATTTCTCCACATGTCCTCGGAGCTCATGAGTCTAAATTTGATCTAATTTTTAGACAGTGTAGTTTTCCACAGATATATTTTGTTTGCAGCAAATAGGGGAGGAATACATTCCTTTGTATTACTATATGATACGCTGTGTACACTGCATAGCATTTCATAAGTATAGTACAATTTAACTAAGTACTTCGAAGTCGAAATAATACACACAGTAAAATAAGTTATTTTTATGATTTTTTAAAAATTAGTACTCAAATGGTATGATTATATTGAGACACTTTAAAGCAGAATAAATTGCTCAGAGTTTTTTCATGTTCTTCTGTCAGATAATTGTCATTGTTAGTGAGGAGAAAGGGCTACAATAGTATCGAACAGTAAGCTGTTGTTACACAGCTGATAGTGAGCATTATCAGGCATTTGACAATTCAGCCTTAAATCACGTCTTGTTAGAAGAACGAGCCGTGAAACAGACTTTGTGGAGGTGGTACGGAGACCCCTCCTGGCACATCAATGCCCTCTGCAGTGACACGTCAATAGCTCTGGGCCCCAGGGCAGATTAAACATGCTGACCACTGGAACACCCACAGCAGGGCCCGGGGGGGGGGGCGGTGGTTTCCTGGAGGAGATGTGCACGATGAACACAGATCACTTTGCACACACCCATATGTTTGTCCTAGAGGAGCATGTTGTGCTGGCTGTAGAATGAGAGCTGTAGCCTTCACTGAATTCACTGAAACTGACAACGTCTCTGAGGACTCTAAAAAGTCCCCCGTTTTATGACAAAGTCTGAAATGAATTACACTAAACATTTGTGTCGGTGTTATTAACTGTTCCTCCTGGTACAATATATCATAGATTTCAGCTGATTTTAGCATCTATAAATAAAATTTAAAAATCAGATTTGTCTTTTTGGTCTTTCAGACGTTAAAATTTATTCCAGATTTAAAACATTTGAAAGATTCTAATTGTAACTTTTAATTTTCAATTAACAATCTTAAGGCTGTAGAAATCAGTTTAATGAACCTAAAGGCTGAATAAAACCAGTGTTCTATCATTCCCAAAATTCCCAGCAAAGCTCCAGACAGACACTAAGCATAGTCTCATGTCAGTTGTTTTAATTAAACTGATATTTAAGAGGAATCAATACTTGAAGAAAACAGTACTAATACTGAATGATTTGAAACATATACATAGATATGAAACCTATGATTCCTTAATTGGAAAATATGATGACTGTATAACTACTGTCAGATTTTATTTTAAACTTTAAACTATTCAAAACCACATTTATTCACAATCCTTTAAAAATATTTTAAAATGTTACAAAAGTCATTTATTGGTAAATTAATGAAATGTATAAGTAGTAACCTGTAACAAGATACATTTTCACAATAACATAAAGAATTCGTGGCACACAAAAGTAATCTAAAATTGAAGGAATCGGGGCAAAAATCAGTAAGGTCTAATTTAAAACAGTCGTGCCAAATTTCTGAGAAACAGATATTTAGCAAATTATTTACTAAGCTGAAGCAGAAGAATGCTGAAGCGCCCTGCCTGTTTTCGAGCAGTGCATGCTGCTAACACAATTACTGCCCCAGAAAAACAGACCGAACTTGAGCAATACTTGCTTTAATTCTCATTGAAGCAACAAATTGGCAGGCCTCCCTTAAGATCTTGTCATATTATTAAGATTCAATGTTGGAATTATGATCATTAAAACAACATGACTGATTCTGAGGGTAGATGATGAGCTATTAATTTAACCTACTCTTCCTGTAATAATATTGAGACAGACAGTCTGCCAGTTATTAGATCTTAATTACCTCGTGCAATCTGTATGGGATCAGGGAAGCCGGAGCCAGGTTTGCAGTTAGCATGGAACTGCTGTTTCCTTTGAGGCCTGTCCTGTTCTACAATGATAATGCACGCAAACGTTTGTTTCTTTTTTTTGCACACAGTGCAGAACATTGCCCGTCGTGCAAACCGGTGCAGCTCGTGAAAATGTGCTTGATGACAAATTCCAGAGATGCATTCGCATGGAAGCACGGAGCGGGCGGGACTGTGCTGAAGTGCTAGGCTAATGATGGAAACGCATTAGTGAAATCTGCAATGGACTAAATGTACCGTAATACCCCGAATTCTCACTGCCGCACCCTAACCCTTCTGCTCTGGGAAATGAGAGCCGGTGCTTGTTCGGCCAAAGGAGTGGCCAGCGTGGAGTCCTTGCCACACGTCTACCCCAACGTGGCCCTTTTCCTGTTAGTACCTCTCCTTTGACCATACTCCTCCATGTCTCGTTCCCTCTCTGCCCCAGTCTTTGCCTCTCCTGCACGGCTGACTGGTTCTCACAGCCTCGCCTCCTTATTTCCCCCCACAGCAATGTGCCGGCTCTGCCAGTTCGGGCCTCCAAATCTGCACCCTCAGCACTCTGAACCCCCCCCACCCGACAAGAGTGCACGGCATGGTTGGCTCTCTCTGCCGAAGCTCCCCCCAAGCCTTCCTCCAGGTAGCACTCTCCGGCACGTGAATAAACGGTATATTTGATTTTGGACATGCCTGTGTTTAAAGATCTACCTCCACTCCTGAAGGCAGGAGTGAGAAATGGCTGGCGGAGGCCTGGGGCAAGAGGTGTGAGCTGCTGTGGTCTGGATACCCTGGCAAATTCAGGGGACCCAACACTTTACAGGGGCCACTGAATGCAGAAAAATTATATGTAAAATTGCCAAGGTGACATTTTGTCAAGGGGACCTGAATTTCTGCCGGCGCATGAGGCTACTCCTTGAGTTCTCTAGATCGGATGGTTTTATGAAAACTGTGCACTGGTTTTAGGCATGACACCTCCCCCCATCACAATGGTGCAGGCTTTACCAGATCTTTGCCCTCTCAATCTCTACAATTCTGCAACGTTTCCATCAAACAGATGGGAGCTCATAGATATTACTTACACCATTTCAGTTTTGAATTATTTTTTATTTATTGAAAATAATTTTTCATTATTACATGCTGCACCTATGTGTATTATAGCAGAATCGACAGGCTTAGCGTTTCGCATTTTCGGCAGCATCTGGTATTTATTTTTCCCTACGACTTCACCCTGACTGTTTTATTCATTCATGCCCCTGTTAAAGCCCCAGCGGCGGAAAGTTTGAAGTCTGTTTTAGGGTTTTTAATTCAGATTCAGAAGCAGCTACTTGGCGTTAATAATAATTCAAAGGGCCAACGGGCTTCTCAATTTGCCAGGATCGAGAGCGAGAAGGAGAACCGAAAATGTGCTCGAAGGAAGGATCTGGAACGATTCTCCCAAGCCCTTCTTCAGTACGAGATGAACACTCATGCACTCGTGTATGTCCAGACACGGAGCAAAGCCAAGTGCGGCTGCAGTGTGTCCCAACTCTGCTCACCCTCATGCCCGACTCTCTGACAGCAAGCCGTCCGACCGCATGCTCGCATGCACACATCACTGCCAGGGACAATGAGGCAGTCTGTATGTGACCGCGCTGGCAAGAAGAGATTTTTAACAGGCATCTCTTAGCCGGCGGTTATGAATTTAGGCCATTTTTCACTTGGCGGGGTGGGAGGTTACATAAGCTTGTCTATAAGCAGCATTGTGTAACACGAAAGTACCTGCCCTTGTGTGTCATTGTTAAGGATAACCTGCCTGCCTCAGAGCGGGTCCCGTTGATTACCGCGGCGACGGCCCGCCGTTTGTCACCGCTCGCTCAAGCTTCATCGGCGAGCAGCAGGCATCCCTGATTACTTAATTGCTTGTAAGAGCTCATTAAACCTTCCTATCCATCATAGGACGTATGGCAGAGCTCAGCCTGAAGTGAGAGGAAGGCAGGCAGAGATCCATCACTGCACCAGCCCACACTTCAGTCACAGTAGAAAAAAAGTGGGAGTTTCAAACTCCTTCCATTGAAACCCTTTTCTGTCACAAAATTCTCAGCTTGCGATGCACATGGAGAGTAGAAACTCTTTCAGGCATTTAGTGAGGCGTCAGCTACACTTCCGTGTGAATCCATGTCCTGGCAATGCAGGACTGGCGAGTTAGTCTCAGCGACCTCATGGATAAAGCCCCGAGACGATTGCGGGGGAGGTTTGTCGTCATTCCCACAATTGCGCAGTGGATAGCCTTCATTACGCAGCGCTTGCGACCTTTGGGGGATGGCAGCGAGGCGTAGGACAGAAAGACCGAGGACCATTCTAGGTCTCGTGCTATGCGAGACCATGAAACCTTAACAGGTGCAGGATGAGAATGAGATGCTGCTCGTATTAATTGGTAATCATTTGCAAAACGGGTGGAAAAAGGTCTTTTGCCAAAAGCAAGACTTAGGAGCCCCCAGCTGGGGTTGTCAGGGGCAGGCTTGTTGGCATTGTGGCAGCATATGTTTGGTGCCAAGAACACCATGGATTTGCATTTCTTTTATATCAATTTTACAAAGCAAAAATGCTCTTTCTTGTATAGAAATGATCCAAATTTGAGTGTTGCAATTAATCACAAGTGAAATATATTGGCTCATGAAAAGCCCTAATTCTGGTTGAGAAATTTTGGAAAGAGCAAGCAATCATTTACGTGCATAACATCTGCACAGTGCCTCCATTCGGGGTTTGATAAATGTTCCTTTAAGGCTGTATGGTTTTGGTCCCATTTAAAGCGGCTTGGAGGATAAAAAAAGAGAGAAATAGCAATATCATCTGTGATGTAGTTCAAACACAATCCGTCATTTAGGAGAGACCCACGTTTTTCTTCCTTCATACAGTATGATCCCCCCCAGCACCCACAAGATGTAAATTTGGTTTTGAAAGAGTCGTCTGTGAGTCTGTTGTCTTTTGGAGTGTTACAGTATAACTGGATTTTTAACTTAGATCACATCACTGCAGCAGAACACGGTCTACAGAGAAAAAATCAAAGGTTATACATCATTTCATACTTCATTAAAAGAAGCAGGGGCATTTTTTCAATATGTTTATTTCACTCATTGCTGTTCCATATCACCTGTAAAATGTAGGTTTGTAAGCCTTAGGTGTGAGCGTAGTGTCATTCTTCATACATGTTATGCCCTGTCAATTATTAATCTAAGTTATGTTGCTTCAAGGCATTGCGTTTGCACCCTGATTAGCCCAAAGGTAATTGTGTTCGCTGTCTCACCTTCCACTTTGATGAGGTCCCCTTCCTGTCTTCTTTTAAGTTCCCGCCCAGTGCAAACTCTCCGGCCGCCCCACAATCCTTAAAACCTACCATGTGCTTAATAGGAACCCGGTAACAGCAACGCACATTATATCACAGCTGAATTAAATAGGTTACATAAAAAATGCTGCAGCTGATACCCAAGCATTTGCAGTCATTATTAGGAAGATAAATTACATAATATCAATCAATGAAAGAATTAGCAATTAGGGAAAAAAAGACAATTACTCCAGTTAAATTGCAAATTGTTTACTGAGTCATAAGCCACGAGATACAGGAGTCTTCATCCTATTGATAATGACCGTAGCTACATTCATACTCATTAAATGTCATACTTATTATGTTAGAACTGCATTTCTGCATATGTTTTTATAATAATATAATATTATTATTATTATTATTATTAGTAGTAGTAGCTGTTGTTGTTGCTGTAGTATATTATTATGTTAAGGGATTTATTAAGGTGCAAAAAGGGGAACCAATTTCCCAGAAATCTGTGTTGCAGAGAACTGAAAGCACACTGGTAGCCGCTCTGAGCTTTGTGCTGAGGGCATGCTCAAAGCACACAGCCGCCTCAGGCCTATGCATTTCAAAACGCCAAGGAAAACATCTCGTCTTAATAAGGGGCGTGCCATCCAACCCATAGAGCTTATTGAGTGTTTGGACACCTCGCGGTAAACATTTACTATGGCCCCCGAAACAATCCCGAGCTACGATTCTTCACTCCTCTGCTTTCCGCTCGTACTTTCCCCCGAAAGATCCTGGATGATCAATATTTATGAAGGGAAGGATAAGGCTCCACGGAGGTCCTCACCATGAACCTGTATTCTCTAGGATTCTAGAGGAGCCAATGGGCTGTGCAATGTGAGTGCAATCGAGAACTTCATTAAGGCCATAACTCTCAGTGTTACAGCCCCATACAAATCAGAAGCTACAACAGCAACAAAAAAAAAACTTTTAACAATGACCCTACTTTTCAACTTCAACTTTTTCCCCTTACACCTAACATTTTCTAGTTTTAGGGGGCCAACTTCGACTTTATTTATTATTTTTTCAGAAGGATAATGATTTACAAAATGCCTCCCATCAAAGAATTCATTAACGACGAACATTAATTAAAAAATAAATGGGTAAACATCGATATCAAATCTCAGCACTGTGGAAGTGAATACATTATGTGCCGTAATGATGTTTGAAAGGGATTTTAGCAGCTCCGTGGGACTCTTTCAAACCCCTTACCTCTTAGGCAGTTGCTTATTTTGCAACCCTTTGTTGTTAAACAACAAAGAGAATGGGCCCTCATAATGTTATATTAATCAGTGGATTAATATTTCAATTTGATTTTCTTTATAGTTGAGGTGCTGTTGGCATTTCCATTTTCCCTCCATATGTGCAGCGATGTTAAGTGGTATCATTACCATTTTCTACCTGGGGGTTGTTACGGAGATAACAGGCACCAGTGATAGCTCTATTCTATAAAGCAAGGGGAGGCTTTGGAAGGTCTCATGCATTTTTTAGATATTGTTTGGTGTTGCTCCCTATCCGTTATTTTATGAAATACCAAACCGCTGAGTCACAGACTTTACTCTTCTAACCACATAAAATGGTCCTTTCTCTGAATCGGAACATCTGTCATAGGGGGAAAAAATAAATAAATAAACAGATAAACCATGCCAAGGATAATAAAATCATCTACACTATCGTCATTGAGACATATTCAGGGAGATCTGTAGCACATTATTTTTTGCATGAGTAGCAGACTGTAAAATGTAAAAATGTTTGCAGACACTGCTACAGTGTCATATGTGTCTAGGGCAGAATTTTGGCAGCCATATAAATAATCCGCTAGGTGATTTTTTTACATCTATGATATACTGGATTAACTTGCCGACAGTTTTCCTCCAAAGTCCCATGCAGAGCCAACAGGTACAGTGGGCTGATAGAAAGATACACAGTTATCATAGGGTAAATTAAGATCTATTTTTGTTGGGACACAACAAATATGTTGCTATTGCCGGCTCTCGTGGAAACCTCTAAATGGTCGCGGTTCTGTTACTCGTACTTGACCAAGAATCTCTGCAAGGTATACGTTGGCCCTATCCCAGACGCACAGTGGGATCACATAAATGGCTCCAGTCCTCTCAGACATATCTTGTGTTAGGCATAACCGAGCCTTGAAGTGTACTGTTTTATGGTAAACACAGAATCATGGCCCCTTTTTATATTTATTTTGTGTTGGGGGTTAGATTCAAGTCCAGTGAGAGATATAGTGCATTAGCCGCCACAGCCCAGTTCATGTTAACAGTGGCCTTCTTCTGGTACTTGACTGGTACTTGATTTCAGATAAAGATCAATGCTTTTCCTGCCTGCACGAAGCCCACCTGTTATAATTGGGATAAGAAGTCCTGTGACACTCCAGATAGGCTTCTTTTCAGCTGGCATGCAGTGCCTTCTTGTAAAATCATCCCCACCCTACATCTGTACAAAACAGAACGGCTCTAATTAGCTCCTGACCTCCGTGCTCGGTGTGACCCAGCGGGAAGTGTGATGAATTGATGCCAACCGTTGCCAACCCAAGGTGTGGTGGTGGAAAAATGGGCGGTGGGAGGGGGCATGCAGATAGTACCTGAAAAACCCAGAAGATGTTCACATCTGCCAGGATGCTGCACCAGGTATCGCGAGGAGAGCGGGAGGCAACCTCTCCTTGCTGGAAACAACCGACAGCTGGTCCACCTCCCTTCCAATAACGGGAAACATGGGTACATGCAAAGGAGGCCCATGATGGCAGTGGCTCTAAACCGATCTGAGCAGCATCACTGATCGAGATGGACGGTGAGCCCTTTGCAATAACGGTATCATGATATCTTCTGTCAAAACCCTCCTCATCACCTCCTACGTGAATTTCACAGTTATTATAGGCAGCAAAAGTGTGAAACTGCTAGACCATAAACCACTGGATATTCACATTAGCAGACTGAAGTTCTGTAGTAGAGCCCCTCTGTCAGTTTGTAAACGGTTTTAGGGGAAATACAATATAACCGCCTTTTCGGGATAATTCAGAGACAGACGGTCTGCTTCCCACATTCTGTTTGAGAATTCTTTCTTTGTTTTCTCTTTCTTCGGTGCATGTTTTTCCAGCACTTTCCGTCATTTCAATTTGCTCGCAGTATCTCAGTAATTCTTGCATTTAATTGTGCACCTCTAGAAGCACAAAGTGCCGCAATTACATAATGCATCATTTGTCATAAACATCATTCAATCTGGGGCAAAAATAGCACAAGTGCAAAACAAAAGTTGAATGACATGTCACTAGGTAATTGTTGGCGGCTGCTGATTAGCCTATGATAAGCATTATTTAAATTTCACAGCGGCTCCCTGGAAACATTACTGAATCAAACTATTGATAGCCTGCAAAGTGATATCGCTGTGCAACAAATACATCATTAAAATCATTAAGTAAAACAGCCACACAATATTAACAGACTGCAGCACTTTCTTGTGAATTACCCAACTTGTATAAACATTTTCTCAGAGGATTTGATGAGTTTGTAGCAAAAGTTTGTGCAAGTTAGTATGGGGACAAAAAAATTTAAAAGGTTGCGGGTATCTGCGGTCGATCGCATGAAGAACTTTGAGCGGCTTGTCATTAGTCTCCTGATGTATTCTTCCACACCAATTTCTGCCATTACATTTGTATCTCACTGTCTACTCATCTCATAGAGCTAATATTGAGACTAGTTCACCCCATGACTCTGTGAACCCCTTGGTTGCATCTGTTGATGGAGGGTCAACAGGACAGTTAATGGTCCTTAATTCCCCCACCGACCTCTGCACTAACCCCCACCCCCCACGCACCCCCCCACCCCAGCATCAGTATAATCAGCCTCTGATAAACCCCTTTCACACTGAATTGCCCACAGCTGTGGGCCCCTTGTCAGACTGGCACTGCTACACTGTCATCAAGCGCGCCGCCTATCTGACCTGCTAATTTGGAGCATATGTAAGTGCCCTTAAAGTGGCGGGCCTTTTGACATGCCACAAACAGCAGCTGTCGCAGCTGCCCTCGAGAAGCTTTATTTAATTCAATTACATCTTTGGGAGATATGTAAACGAGGAGCCTTGGAGAAGGGGGTGATGGAAGGGGTCGGGGGGGGGTAGGAGGCGGCGGCGGTGGTGGTGGTGGGGGGGTCCGTTAGCGGCGAGACACCCTCGGCTGCCCCTCCCCGGCCTGCAGTGCGGAGGCCCAGGTGGCTTGATAGGCAAATGATTGGGTGGGCTTCCAAAGGCCCCCTTTTCAGCAGGGGGAGACCGGGGGGGCTAATCAGGGTCAGGGAGCTGCTATCACACTGATCAGCTCAGCTCAGCCCCCAGGGCAGCACTGCAATTAATGCGGCTTTGAACGGGGGGGGGGGTATTCACCATCTGGCAATTAGGGTTCATAGGCTCTCCGGGTTTAAACACAATTGTGATCTTATTGGTACCAGATAATGCCGCTGCAGGCCCAGTCGAGGTTCGACAGCCCGGCACTGGAATGAACGCCCGCAATCCGTGGCAATTCAGTCGCTCCTCTCAGCCCTTCAGCAATGAAACAAGAATGATTTCTTTTTATGTGCAAGTATTTACATTTCTGGCTCTGGTCCCCCCAGCTGCTCTAATGGCACCCCACGCCCCCACCCAAAAAAAAATGCATCACATGTTCATCATGATCAACTTAGCACTGCCTGCTCATTGTATAGGAGCAAAGGTTGTCCGTCGTTCTGCGATTCCCCGACGGCGCTTGTTGACCCCAGAAATGGGCGTGGCTTGCATCTTACCAGCCCCTGATGCAAATGAACAGCGACACGGATGAAGGAATGAGGTTAAGCCCGGACGATCCACAGCTTCTCAAACTCAGGTTTGGACATGGGAGAATGCTTTAATTAGCTGTTTGTGTTCATCTGTCACCCAGAATCCCCGTTGTTATGTTTAAGTTGTTAACAGAATGGTGATTCTTGAGGCAGGGAACAGCAGGGAAATGGAAAGTAAAATAAATAAATTAATAGATAGATAGATAGATAGATAGATAGATAGATAGATAGATAGATGAAATCTTGGGATTGTGTTTATTGAGGTCAACGCAGATGACCCCTTGCGGAGCCCTGGAAATACTGAAGAATCAAAATTATCCATTTAGTAGAGACTTAATAATTTGTCAGCATTTGCTGTACAAAAAATATTTCAAATACTTTTTTATTCCATACCTAAAAGTATATATTCAAAATTTCTTGTTAGAAATAAATAATGAATCTTTAGGAATACCATCAATGGCTCCTCATTAGCATTGCACTATGGTAACTATTTGCATATGACGAAAGGATCATTACCAAACAAAAATATGGTGAATCTGCTTCCTCCTCAACAAGTGCAGACGTGCTGGTCTTGCTTGAGGGAGGGTAGTGCAGTGGAGGGAGGTGGGGTCATCCTCAACAAGAGCAACATCCACTTAGGCTCTGGTCAACATTGCAAGTTATACAAAACTACTTGAGCGCCCAGATAGGATGACCCACTCTTTTGCTAATTGCCAACTTCCCTAAAGCGTCCCGCCACCAATGTGGTTTCCTGTAAAGGGATAATTACACATAATGAATTATTAACAGTCATTATCAAAGCTTATGCTTAACTTGTGTCGCTATAGCGTAGGGTTTCCTCTGATCTTCGGCAATCATTACTTATTAAAAACCCTGGATGCTTCTCCCGCTTGGGATTCGAAGATGTGTGACTTAAGAAAGCTACCACCCCTCCCACTCCCGTTTTTAACTCATGCTAAACGGCGGGGGGAAAAATAAGGTTATTGGGTGCCGTGAAAAACCGGCAAATAAATGTGCATTTCTTGGCTCGGTTGAAATCATTATCATAAGAGGGAATTAATTAAACCAGTATTTAGACTTCTCTGTGTACATAGCTGAGACCCAGTTCGACTCGACGTTTCTCTGGGGTGAGTCGTCTCCGGTCGCCTTTCCATCACCCCCTCCGGCGGGGGCGTGGGGAGCCACGTCGCCCACGAACGTCAACGCGGTTCCATATTAGCGATGACAAACGTGTTTATTGGTTATTTAAGCATTTAAACCTCAGTGGCACTTATCGCGCCGGAAGTGAGAGCCGCCAAGGAACCGGTGAAGACTTGTAAAGGAGCTTTTAAAGTCAATCTAATTTGAATATTGCATCAAAAACTCTTCTGAGTACATCCACAATTATTTTTCTTTTCAGGTGAACATTCTTTGAATCAGAGAATGCAATGCTACGAAACGCACTTCAGCTATATCTGCGACTGCGATTAAGCAAAGCTGTCGGTGACCCAAAATTAAGGTTCCATCCACAAGAGCTCATGTATCACAATACTTGGTACTTATAAAACAACGAAAGATAGACATTTGCATTAATTGTGTCTCCTGGCTATAACTTTCATTCAAGGCCAGTTCAGCCGAACAATGTGCCTTAGGCTCGTGCCGGGGGCAGTACACAAAACCGGCGTACCAAGAAGCCACCTTCATGGGTACCAAGAGAACATGCAAACTCCATGCACATGTAGCTACAGATGGATCTCAACCTGCTGAACCCCCCAGAAGTGTGAGACAACAGCATTACCCGCTGTGCCACTGTGCTGCCCTGACAGCTTTCTCATTGTGGCTAAATGAGTTCTAGCAGCAACTGATATGCCGTTGTCATTTTAAACTAAAAAAAATTAAAAGAAAAATCTATGGCATCGACCTTTAAAACTTAAAATAGGATCCTGGGGATATATATATATATGTGGCATGTATAAATATCCCATACACACGCTGTTTCAGGCACATAGCTCTAAATTCAGACGCCACTAAATGTATCTTGTTTTTCATTCCTTTTATATGACGTCTCGTATGAAGACTTTGAGAGGCAACGCTGATCTCCGCTATTTTTGCTGACCCCTACCGTACTCTCTAAGTGCAGGCGAAAATAACATGCAGCCAAAAAGCAAACAAACAAAATAAATAGAAAGCCGGTATCGCCTGTCAAAACACGTAATTGTGGTAAGCGGCGCCAGAGACCCTTCGCAAACGTTTAAACAAAACGCAAACAGTGGGGCTGGTGGGGGGGAGCGGCTGCTTTTAACCACAGAGCGCCATGCAAAAGTCTCATAAGATGCAAATATGGTCAGGGGCGCGGCGTGTACCTGCAGACCGCGCGCGGGCGCGCACGCACGCACAGGCAACAGCTGCAGCGCCGCCGTCCCGAGCCAGCCCTCACCTGCAGGCTCCTTCTCCTCCGCGCATCAATAAATGGATATAACCACCGCTTTGTAGCACTTTCCCTCGCTCCCCTTTTTTCCCCCGAGCGAGAGCCTGATTAAATAATCATTTGAACTCCGTTGAGACGGGGGGTGGGGGGGGGAGAGCTCGGTTCCCCCAGATTCTCACCTTGGGGACATATTGTCCCCTGTCACCAAAACCTTGGGGACAGAAGGCAGCGCCGTGGGGAGGCGCAGCGGGAGCGCGAGGCGCTGATGAAACGGAGCTCGGTTAATGAAGGCACGGCCCATGGCTTCCGCGGCTCCACCATATGTTTCACCGAATGCAAATTGCCCCCAATTCAAACAACTTTTTCATCTTGAAATATGCAAATGTGTTTATAAATACTATCTTATAAATATAGCATTACTCCCCGCGCTTATTCTTGGAATGTGGCCGATTAAAAACTTTTGACCTGCGGCGTCTTAATCGAGTCCTGTGGGGCTGGGGGCCATCGGTTTCCCTGGGTGCAAGATGTCCACTTTTCTGCTGAAAAGTGACTGTATAGTCTGACTCGCTGTTTCCAGCGTACAGGTATAATGTTCCATTCAAAAGAATGAATTTAGACTGAATGCTTAGAATAGAATAGAATAAAATTATTTTAAAACTATTGTTTGCATGGTTCACCAGGAGGAATATCACTATTTTTAATAAGTTTTCAAATAAACACCATATATTGAGCACGCTACACACGTTCACTTTTCCCTGGCCGCTGCTTCTATGAATCTGTTTATAGCCTGTGGAAATGCACCAAAACATCGACTGGGACCCTCAGCCAAAACCACAGTTGTTTTCTTATGTTATATGCAGATTCCTGCGTGGGGCACGGTTGGAGATTATTAGAGCTCACAAGCAGACAAATGCTTTAGCCTCTGTGACTGAGGTTAGCGGGTGTGTGTAGGTAAGGAGGCCACAGGACTGCGAGTGGCACGCAGTGACCCATGCCAAGTGCACCTGAGCCCCTCCTTGTGCCAACATCTTCATCATCGCACACAGCACCTTCACGTGGCAGGTGCATCCATGCAGGAGGTAGGGACAAAGTGAATACAGTTATTACATGTCAATTATGAGATTTTTCAGGCCGAGATTACCGTAGACAGCAAGCATAGCTCATTATTGTCTAATAGACGTTTTGGGAGCCACTAATCTTCAGTACACAGAACTCATAACCAAATGTATTTTATATATATATATATGTATTATGTATGCAAAAGAACTAATTATTACACAAATAAACAGATAATCCCCCACCCATGAATGTAACTAATACAATTATATCATCCATCCATCTTCTAAGCACTTATCCTGGTTGGGGTCACAGGGGTGGAGGGGGTGGGGGGCTGGAGCTTATCCCAGGCAACACTGAGAGCAAGGTTGAGGTACACCCTGGACAGGATGCTAGTCCATTGCCGGACACATAGACACACACACACTCACACACACATGCACACATGATGGGTAACTCAGAGAAGGCGATTAGCCTAACTGCATGTATTTGGACTGCGGGGGAAACCTGCATGACACAGGCAGAACATATAAAATCCACCTACAGAGCAGGGGAGGGATTCAAACCCACAAACCCAAACAATTTTTTGCAATATATGTACAGTTTATAAAATATGTATTCAGACAACATGCAAGGTAAAGTAGGAATAATAGCTGTACATAAGAACTTATTAAAGTATTTATTTATGAAAAGATGGTGAAATTTCGGGAGTTCCCATGCAGTACCATAAATAATTAAACTGGCTTCATGTAACAGGCATATGATTTTAGACACACTCACACACACACATGCACACGTTTGTATCCATATCTTTGTGGAGCCGTACACTCATTTCCGTGGGCAAAACACTAATCCCAACTATGACAACCTTAACCCTATCCCATCCCTAACCTTAACTATAAGTAACCAAACAAAAATCAAGACATTTTTAGTTTTTAAATTGCATTCACAGATATTTAGAAGAATGAGTTACCCTTGTGGGGACTGAAAACAATATGCCCGCAAGGTCAAAATAGCAGGTTTTCATCACACTGTGGGGACATTTGGTCCCACAATGTAATATATACACCACACACACACACGTTTGCATAAACATGCATACAATTTTTTTCAGTTCGTTTAGTTTACAACGCGAAATTATATAAATACGTTCATAAGAAGACAGCGAAAAAGTCTTTAATTAACATTTAAAGTTTTTCAAGTTTTCAGAGGGGCGTGGAAAGACCAAGAATAATCTGAAAACATATTTATTATAGCAGATAAACAGCCTTGATATCCTCCAGCCTAATTAAGTGCCCCCTCCCCCGCCTTAAACGCTCCTCCGTTTCAGTTCACTCAAAGAACTTGCCACGCTAATCTACAGACTCGCTTGCTCTCTCTAGGGGCCCTTCAAATAGTCCCACCTATCTTCTTCTCTTAAAATCTAAGGGATCATTTTCCCTATGATAAAGCTGATAGATGTGGAGCTTCAGTTATTGTAACCTCCAGATTCACAGTCAGCTCATTAGCCTGTGTGCTCCAACGCTAATTTGGAGGGTTATGAACTGGATGTTAATTAATCACGCGGCTCGCAGATATCGGTGGCCCGGCGCGCGACTGTGAGCGTGCATATAAAACAGGCTCAGGCGCATGAGACTCAAGTGTCGTTGTTTGTGGGAGAGCACCGAGCGCGAGCGGCGAAGTGTTAGCGCGCTCCGTGCCAGGTCGAAAGGGAAAGCAGGCAAAGGGAGAGAAACAGAATTCTCACATTCGCCGAGATTTAAAGGGGCCTGGCTGAAATACAGTGACACCTGACTGGCTTCCTGCAATCTGGAGACATTTGTTGGCTCCATGTTCTATGACTGTCACTTAGTTTATTTTAAAGTCAGGTTCTAACATATTTCAACAAAGGATACAAAATACATTGCGTTATGATATTTACATTTTGTTTATCATAATCAGATTTTATGTAAAGGGGTCATCGGATCTGATAATGTAATTTTAAATATTTTATTATGTCGCTTAACGATTGCCCGAACCCCGTTGTGGAAAGTCGATTTCGGTAAAGGCAGCGTGACTTTCGCATAAAAAAAGTATGAAAGTGACGAAACCAACAACACGCATAAACTTTTGCTAGTGGATCTTTATTGAGGCACAGCCGCACCAGTCAGTAAATATGTATCAACCAATTAAACAGAAATTCATGTAATGAATGTTTCACTTACTACAATTTTGCGTTGTATTCTTACTCTGTGATTTAAAATTTTCAAAAAATACCCCAACAAAATTAAGCACTATATATGTAGAAAAACATTCCAATCGTAAGAGAATTTCCTGAGAAGCAAAAGCTCCCTCTACTGGTGACAAGAAAATATACAAGAAAACTTTTTTACTATGGTGTATGGAACATTTCTCATCTATCTATCTATCTATCTATCTATCTATCTATCTATTTTTTAGGCTCTGTGGAGGAACTCTACTACTTTATTTCAAACACATACAATTTTTCTGTTTCTGAACAAATGGAAACTGAAACAACTTGGGAAAACAAGGGGAAATTAATATATGATATATAGAATTTGCTCTGGATAGTGTATGTGGTTGGTCGGCATCATGGCTCATCAAGGCCCTATGGGTATTTCGGTACTCTTAGATGCATACGGCATACATAAAAATGGTTACACAGGCACACACAGACTTAGTCATACGCAAACTTGCTTGAGTTACAGCTCTGCCTACATGCTGATGTAATCATTATATCACGTGTTTATTTGTTTGTTTTTTTGATTATTTTAACTTCTGTCTGTTGCAAGACTAACCCAGGGCAGTATATAAAATTGTTATTAAAACAGTATTACTTACACCAACTATAAACTGCATAAATAAATCACTGTCGGAGCTAATTAGGTAGTCTTGAATAAAACAACACCATAGAGTGTTTCAGGTACAAATTAGCTACATCGCCAATGGGAGATTCTTATATTTTGAATGCAATATGTGGTGCTCTAGCACTTCTCAGTGGTGAACATATGCACTGCATTAAATGAATGAACGTACTGTAATACTAATACTATTACTACTACTACTACTACTACTACTATTAATAATAATAATAATAATAATAATAATAATAAGAAGAAGAAGAAGAAGAAGAAGAAGAAAAGAAAAGGATTGCCAATGGAAACAGAAAAATGTATTTTCAGACTCATTTTACCACTACATGGGAATCTGAATTTGCATACAGGTAGAAGCAAATAACAGTCTATATTCGTACAGATTTGGGCAAAAACATCACAGGGGCCACATGAATCTAGTACTCTGGAAGGAATCTAGTAACACTGGGCACATGAATAGAAAAGTCCCCCTCCAGGAATGAAACATTATTTAATGCTGTGTGTAATGATTTCTTTTCTTTTTTTTGTGGAAATACATATGTACTTCTGGTCAGGCAATTCCCAGCATAATGATAAAATCATGATAATGGACAGTGAGTGTAAGTAACTGCACAACATGTGCCAAACATACAATTATGATATATCTGTAATATATATAAAATATATATATGACAATATATGAATATATATCATCAGCAGAACACAAAAATGAAACATTTTAGACAGCTAGAAAATCTGAAAGAAACTTGCAGGAGTAACACATAAAAATATCAAAAGTTATCTTATTATCAAAGCAAGATAAAATATTGTTTAATATATAGATTGAGAAGGTGGAATTTGTCAGTATGTAAAACATGTTACAATATCTTGGCTTTATTTGAAAGGCAGAATCTTGCTACAATGTTGTCAGACTTGTTTGATGATAAATTAATGATCCATATGTACAGATTATACAAGCCTTTTGTTGGTACTAAGTCAGTTTTATTTGTGCAATTACACAACAGACCACTGCACATTCCTTTCAAGAGGAATGATGGCTGGTGTGAGCCTTTGGGCCCATGAGCAAGGCCCCTAACCCCCAAAGTGCTCCAGAGGCACTAGATAAATGGCTTGACCCTGTACTTGGATCCCAGGCATGCTCTCAGCTATATACATATGTGTGTCTCAAAGAAGAGCAAGATGGCATATGTGAAAAGAAACATTCCATTGTGCAAATGGCACTTGAAGGATTTCATTCATAATAATTTTTTTCATGTATGGCACAGTGCCGCAGTGAGTAGCAATGTTACTTTGTACCTCCAGGGGTGGTGGTGTGAAACTCTCCCTCTACTGGTTGTATGTGTGGAGTTTGCATGTTCTCCCTGTGTCAAGTGGGTATTCCAGTCCCTCCCACAATCCATGCATTTAGATTAATTGTTGTCTTCAGATTTTATTTTGTGTGGTATACATGTGCCCTGCAATGGCCTGGCCTCCACTGAGACCCTATCCAGAATAAGTCATTAGACCATGCATGGATGGATAGATGTTAAAGCAATCACTGCACATGTTCACGTTATATAATAATACACTGTTTCTACCACTAGAGGGCAATGCAATTCAATTACACTGTCAGAATAAAGGATTGAATTCAGCCTTAGAGACAGGATGAGAACCTTGGACATTCAGGAGGGGGTAAAAGTAGAGCTACCTCTCCTCAGCATCAAAAAGAGCAAAGGGCCAGTAAGGTGTTTTGGGCATCTGTCTATGATTCCTCCAGGACACCTCTCTCAGGAGGTATTTCAGGCATTGACAACCAGGAGGAGACACCAGGGAAGACCCAGGACACACTGAGGAGATTATATCTCTCAACTGGCCTGGGAATGCCTTGGTATCCTCCCAGAGGAGCTGCAGGAGGTGGCTGGGGAGAGGGATGTCCGGGCAAGTCTGCTCAAACCGATGCCCTGACCTGAACCCGGATAAGCACTAAACAATGTATAGATGGATGGATGGATGGTTGGATGGATGGATGGATGGATATCAGAATAAAGATTTGGCATTACCAGAATCAACCACTGAAATCATCGTTACTTGTTGCAATATATAAAGTACATTTCCTTGAACAATATTAAAGACTTTTGTTGCATGTTCTTTTATCACTCATTATTTAGGAGTCCTTCACATAATCTACATTTTTTTCAGACATTGAGTGGAAAAGGGCACAATCAGTTTCATTTGGTCTTCTTTGTGGAGTCAAACATCCAGCTCAGATGAGCCCGAAAACAGTGTTCATTCTTTATCTGAATGCCTGACCTTTAGAGACAATCTCAGGCTGTTCGTCATCACAGTATTAATGGTTTTGAATGTCAGTTTAGGCACAGAGGTGGCTTTGTTCTACAGAGGAAAGTTACACCAGGACCTGTAACTCACTACAACAGAAGTGATACTGGAGTATCATGTCCTCTGTCATGCTGGCATTCCTCTATTGCTGGCCAAGCCTTGAGTCCCCGTAGATCTGACCTAAAGGCTTTTCCTAGGTCACATATCCATTAAATGGGGCTACTTATTTTGACATATGGTTGATCGATGTAGGGATTGAGCCCTTGTGTGACTGTTGGTCCTTCTGTCTGTTGCCATACCTTTTTCCTTCCAGAGTACTTGAAAGTGAAGTATTTAGCCTTTTCTATCTGATGTTGAAGATTAATTGAATCTGTACTTGACTCATCATGTAACTCCTTCTTGCCCATTTTAATGGCATAGTATCTCTGATACATACGAAGTACAATCCCTGCTTTTTTGGGTATCAAGAGAATCCCTACGCATGAACTCAATGTAGGCTGATGTGAAGAAATCGCAGGGGCAGTGCAAAGGGGGTCTGCAGGGGGGATCTGGAGGGAACCATTGTACAGGGGGCAATTCTGATGGGGCAAATGGATGGGATTGGAGAAGAGTGGGGGTGTGGGTTCCCAAGGTGGGGAAGGCGGAACAATGCATATACACCCCCCACCCATTCTTTGGGGAGTACCAGAAACAGCAGCTGTACAACTCACAGCTCACTGTCACGCCGGCGGGCTGAACGGCGAGGCATGACGCGGGGCGAAAGGAGTAGGAGGCAGCGAGTGTAAAGGAACCC
>JAAGVU020000129.1:17019791-17031098 GCA_011763525.2 Mormyrus iriodes
ACTTTTTGGAAAACAGAAGAAATTCTTACTAGTTTTTATTGTTACTCTTAATTTGCATATGTTCTAATGTTATATTGCATTTTTAATTCTGAGCAAATATACATTTACTACTCAGATAAATGGCTTTAAACATTTCTTTTCACTGCCTAAGACTTTTGCACAGTACTGTATATGTAAACATGTCTTAAAGAATTGCATTCAAAATACTTTCAACAAAGAAGACATGGCAGCTGTAAAATACCTTAATAACAAACAATATATTTATATAACATTTGTTATTATTATATTTTAAAGGTCTTAACATATGTTAGGAGGATAAGGTATACTTACATACTGCTTATGAATGATCAATGAATGCATTTTAAAGACATTATGAAGGTGCAGTTAATGTAAAACGTTTCCAAATAAAGTGTCATGTGGAGCTGAATTAGATTTGCAAGAGCAAAAGCATACAGAATCATCCCTAAAAGTTCTTGAAAATTCTTTTAATACTCACAAAGGTAGAATGATGACATAGTATTGAGAAACACACAATCGGTTAGTGCACTCAGGTGTTAAGTGAGAGATTGGGAGTTCGAACCGACCTGAGGAAGTTGCACCTCTTTTAGCAGCTGTTGTGTGGTTTAAGAGGTGATAAGAGGTGAATAATCATATCTCCACTCCTTAACACCCCAAAAATGCTTCAGGGGCACAGGATATCTGCCTGACCCTGCGCTCAGACCCCAAGCTTCACTCTCAGCTGTATATGCGTGCGTGTACATCTCATAGGAGCGCAACATGAATATACAAAAACTAGAGAACTCCTTTTGCAAACAAAGACACATTTCAATTCTAAAGTACTTGTTGTGCTCAGCATACATATAGTACACCTATCTAACTTAATAGATGTGTACATTTGTTAGCTGTGAAGATTTGTTAAACTATGGAGTCAAAAACAGACATGGTAAGGGTGCCCTGACAGTGAAATATAAAAGTCAGCATAATATAATTTTAAATATATTATTTTTTTCCATTTAGTGACCTCCAGGACCAATACAAAAAATAGGCAGTCACTGTAGGTGAGAACAAATGACTTTCACTGTAGCCCCTGCTTTCCACATCCTTTGCTATCGCTTGCATCTGATGTGTTTTTCTGCAGAGAGGAAATAAGGACAAAGGGTATTTGTTCCTCCCAGTGGACCAGGTGGCTTCAGCCACTACGCACTGAAAAGCCCAGCCAAGACAAACACGATCTTAGTCATAAGGAAACAGAATTGCTGCACAGGGACATTAACGCAGTGCTGTGTTTTCTTCTTTCATCTCTGTTCGTTTTTCATTTGTTTTTTTTTCTATTTATATTTAGATGCTGGTGTTAAACAGGAAAAAAAATGTGTGGCTGATACTTGGAGTGAACCAGACATTCAGCACCTGTGCCAGTGTAGACTTTTCTGTCAGTTTTTGTTTTGAATCTTTAACAGAAGTGAGTGGTTCTTCCTGACCAGTAAACACGTACCCAGATTCACCAAAATGCATCAGTGTTTAACAATACAATCATGAAGAAATAAACAGAGCATTTGGACAACATCAAAACTATCACATTGAGTTAAATTATAATTAATGTGACCTAGTTGGGTTGTTTATATCAAGAGGAAAAACACTTAAGAGCTTTCCCCAATTGAAGATTATAGGTTTTCTAAAAGTTTATTAAGTTATGAAGGTTACCTTCCCATTATGAATACATAAATTCAAAGTAGGGATACAGAAGAATTTGTTATGTAATATAGTTTTCTAGCTATCACCAACAAACTCAACACAAAACTACCACAAAACACTAGTTTAATCTACAATTAGGTTTCAGTAGAGTATCCAAAAGTGCAGAGATTGTATTTGAGACATAAGCTATGTAACACAGCCAGACCTGTAACAGCCACTTAAAGCGGCTCCCATACAAACCTGCATTACAGGACCCCTGAAGGTCACGATACCTTAAGGGCCTTGTAATAAAGGACCCTGGAGCTGGGGGCAGAGGACAGCGCAGAACACCAGATAGCGGGTAGCATATTGGCTAAAGAGCTGTTTTCCACCCAAAACCTTGTATGTTTCACTTCCAAAATGGGCCTTAGTGGCTAAAGCCTTGAATGTGGCTTTAACATGCCTTTCATATAAATGACAATATGGATAACAAAGTGAGTATTTGGGGAAGCTTTAATCTAGTTCATGCATTAAGACTGAAATACTATGGCATGTCTCTGACTTCTCTTACCAGGATGGATGCCATTTCAGTTCAGTAACTTTGTGCACTTTCTGAGTTAACATCTGAACTTCGGGGTTCAAGACTCTCAACCTCTCCGATGTCAAACGTGAAGAAGAAAGTACAGAAGTGTGCAGGTACATCTTGGGGATGAAATAGCAGCTACCATTCAAAGAACATCCCACTCCCACCCCCCCCTGCCTACCCCAACTGCGGCAAATAATGGATTCACACAGAGCCAGGTTTAACCTGTAGAGAAACATGAGAAGTTGTGTAAGACAATTTACTCTCCTAGTTGTGTGACATACCAGTTAGAAAGGAGTGACAGCAGAACACCCCTGGCTGATGATTCACATGTAACCATGGCGTGAGTTTGGGGGACTCATTCAAGTAAATGATAAACAGAACCTGTGATGCCGATGTTTTCATTTAGCTACATTTTAAGTAAATAAAATATTTTAGAGACGAACAGTAAGGGGATAATACAAAAAATAAATAATGTAAATTGTTAAAATTATTACCAATATTTAATTGAATACCTGTTTGCTTACATAAACGACTTTGATTATCCATGGCATTTGATTCTTCAGTTCAGCATCCAGCAATTGCAGTGGAAAGGTATGAGCTGGGTTCAGCCACCTTGCTCATAATCTATATTTTATTTTCATCCACACCTTCTGTTCTGTGAAGCAAGGAGCTCTTCCTCCCTCCCATATACTGTGTTGTTTGTCACCAGGCAAACAGCAGGGAACAAAGATGCAAAGCCTTAGGCTGGTCCTGTCTTAATCCACGCTGCCAAACGGGGTTGTGGGTGGACGGGGGGGGGGGGCGCCTTCGGCTGGCCTGCACTTGTGGGCGTGTATGTCTCCAACACAACGGGACGGGACAATGGCCCTTTCACACGCTTAAGCTCCCAAACGCTCAGCAGCTGCCACAGGGGGACCAATGCCTCCTAACAGACGCAGACTGGGGTGGGGAGGGGGGGTATGTGTGGCTTTTAAGAACCCTCCTTGACAGAGCAGTCGTCACCTTACAATGAGACCTCCGCTGGAGGACTGCCAGAGAATTCCATCACAGAAGCCACTCGGGCTCACAGTGGCTTCCCGCTACCTCAGGACCAATGGTTGCCCCGACTCCTGCATGTAAGAATCCCTGCCAGTCCCTGCACCCTCTTAGATTTCTGGCTTTAACAGGAGGAGAGCTTTATGCCTAAAAACAAGCCTAGGGGGCAGTTTCGATAGTAAACAATGCAGACAGATCTATCCATCCATCTTCCATACCCACTTGTCTTATGCAAGGTCGCAGGGGTCCAGAGTCTATGAATACACAATACCCAACCCAGGATAGGGTGCCAACCCATCACAGGGCACACTCACACACCATTCACTCACACAGGCACATGTATGGGCAATTTAGGAACTCCAATTAACCTCAGCATGTTTTTGGACTGTGGAGGGGAAACCATAGCACCCTAGGGAAACCCCATGACGACACAGGGGGAACGTGCAAACTCCTCAAACATAGAACAAGGGACCCCTAACGACTAACCAATGTTCCACCATACTGCCCTCTGTGCAGGCAGTTGTTTATCAGAAACAATCTCATTGGTACTAAGTTTAAAGTACAGACTGTTATATTTTTAGACAGCTTCAGATAATCATCCATTCATTTTCTTATCACTTACACAGGACAGGGTCATGGGGCCAAAACTCATAACTAAAATATTCAGTATAATTTGTATATGCCTTACTAGGAAAGTGGGCTCATACTTCCAGGGTTGCAGGTTCAATTCCTGCCCGTGGCTCAGTGTGTGGATTTGGTTTCCTCTGGGTACACCGGTTTCCTTCCATGGTCCAAAAGCATGTGCCCTGCTATGACCACACGTCCTCTCCAGGGTCTCCTCTGCCTCAAACTGAGATACGTGCTAGACGCACTGGATAACCATTTATATGTGAGTCAAATCAGAATGTGTGCACTTCTGTGCTTTATATGCAGCAGTCCTGATGGATAATGTTGACGATGGCTAATTTTATCATAAGGATTTTGGATCTGAACATGCTGTGGTATGCTGTATTACCTTAATACAGACCAAGCCTAGATTAATAACTGTAAAACTGTTCATAAAAATGTACCCAATTTTACTACTCCTGGTCTGGTGGAATATCACTGCTGTATGGCCCGACCGCGACCATCTGCGTCCACCAGCAAATGCAATATGAACACAAGATGCCATGTGGACGACCGACTGCAACCTGAAAGTACTTGTGGAAAAGTGAAGTATGAACTAGCCTTTAATGTGCCCTGTAACACCGTCAGGGGTGTCATTACTTTGGATAGTGGAGGCAGGGCCATGTACAGGGGCAGGGCTACAAGCCCCAACTGTTAGCTGATTGGCCACCAGACTGCTCCCTCCCCTGTCACTCACCTATTCAAAACGAATTACTGGCTAATGATAATTTTGGCTCCTCTATAAGAGATATGGCCCGCACCTTAAGAAATCCTAGAATTGCCCCTGAGTCAAGAGAATTCGCTGATGGGGGGGGGGGTAATGAGCTCATCTCATCTGCTTATCCCATGCGCACAAGGTTCTCGTACCTTTATCAGTGCTTACACACCAGCAGTTGGTGGGGTGATTCCTCTGATGGCCAGTTGGTATATTCATGCTGAGTGGTTCCCTCTATTCTGGGTTTATTGCTATTACACTGATATTTCATATATAAATAGCTTAAAGTGTATGACTATGTGTGTGCCCTGTCCACCTCTCCATCGCCCTGACTGGGATAAGCAGACAGAAAGTAGGTGGATTGATGTATCTGAGGTCATTGCATTACAAATGAAACAGGAAGAGGCACAAAAACTCCAGACTGCTGCTGAAAAGTTTAAAAACCTCAATAATCACCCACTGCCATTTATAGCTATTCGTTTACACAAAACATCCAGTTACTTACTGAAATGTATTTCCTGTAGACAGCATTATGAAAAATAAAGAGAAGCATAAATACATTAAATAATATTATCTTATTTTAACCACCATACCCTTTATACTATATTAGAACTTCGTCCTGAAATGAGGCTGATTTCCTCCTTTTACTAATGGACAAAATAATTTAGACCTGATGCTCAGTCAGCTGTACTTGTATTAGACCTAATACAATTTCTACTACGATGATAACAACGTTAAATGAAATTAGTCTTGCCAAATCTTGCCACAGCACACTTAGGAATGCTTCGCTAGTTGGGGGCAGCTGGCTGATGTAACATCCTGCTGCTCACACAGGCCCTGAAAAGTAAAGGCTGACAGCACGCCGCCTCCCAGGAAAGTGGAGCTATAGCCTTGCTTATCTGCGTTCTTTCCTATCCAGATGCACCACGCCAGGCGCTCCCTGCCACTTCAAAGAAAATGGCCCCACCACACTATCACTAAAAATGAGTGCTCACACCTCAAACGGGCATCACTGGGCAGGTCCACGGTTTCAGCATTTGGAAAGTCCCATCCAGCAGACCCTCTTATGATGTCACTAAAGGATCTTGCAGATGTCTCACAGGTCAATATATATGTTTTGTTTCATTGTGTAGCTTTCGGCCAAAATATGCCTGGTTGCTTTAAGGACTTTAAACAAATATGTATTTGTTCACATCCCAGATAGGTTTAAGTGGTTACCACTCGCAGAATGGAGGCTGACGTGGTTTCGAGTTTAGTACTGGTTTAGCTTGTGTAAGGAAGGAAGAGACTCTTTAAAAGAGATGACAGGTGTTCCGTCACTAACGTTTCAGGTGCTGTGATGCGGCTCGTGGAAGGCCATGGTTTTGAAACACGCTGCCGTGAAGCCCACTTACTACCCTGGTAATGGGTAGGAAATGAAACCATTGTAGGATTTCCATTCCCATCACCAGCTGTAATCCACAATTAATTACAGCACAGGATCAAAGGAACAGGGACTTTGTCACCTTCAGTGGGATTTTGACATTAGCACAGGGGAGACAGTGGTAGCACAACCACCAGGGGCTGGCACCTGACCTCTGTTTTCCTGCTGAGAGTCAAGCTGGTTTAAGCTATATGGAACAGAACTGGGATTTAAAGGATAACACAGGCAACCAGCAACAAAGGGTTTTGACCAATGACCGTGGTTTTATAAATCCTTTGGACTTTATGTACAAAAAGCAAACGCTGAGGGATCTTAAAATAGTGCAAACACTTTGTTGACTAAAATGTAATTTTTTTGGCAAAGAAATAAAGGCCATTCCATTATCAGTTAGAAACACCCCAATATTCATTTTCAAAGTGACTGAGAATGCATTGACCCTAACAAGTAGGTCAACTGGTAGTGCGAAATGCAATGAAGTGGAAAAACAGGATACTGGTAAATAGGTCAACCTTTCAGACCACCGGCCCTCCAGAATCGGTTTTTCAAATTGTTCAGGGGTAGGCTGGCCTAGCACTGACCTCAATACACATTGTACAGGGCCCCAATGGGACATCTCCCATCTACGATGGCAGGCTTTCAATTTCCTGTCACTAGGCCTTTGATCAATGGGCTGCTGGTCTTACCATCTCTGGCTATAGGAGGAGACAAAAGGTCTTACTCACACACTCATCCTGCTGAGGACCTGCTAACTGCCTGCCTGGGCAAATCATCAAATGCCGCTTATATAAAAGCCGAATGCCATTTCCTAATACAGTTTCCTTGTTTGGCACTTGACTTTTGCACAGAGTGACCTGAATCTGCGGCTGTTTAATGTTATTTGTTTTACGCAGATGGAATGGAACTGAATGAAGTAACCTGGGGCCTACATCACGAAGTTGGATTTTTGGTTCGGCAAGGTAACTTGTGGGACTTAAGGTACCGCAGTTTAAACGGACAATATCTTCGACCACTTACGTTTAGCCCAGGCTATCAATGCAGTAATGATTGGCTTATATTACATAGCAGCAGAACATACAGGATGGACACAACTAACCATTTCTACCAAACTACACTGACTTCAAAAAACTGGCATTTAACATATGCATTTCAAAGCATGCAAGCAAGTGACAGTACTATGCGCCAGCTTGCAAACTGAGTCAGTGAAAGGCAGAATAACATAAGCCACACAGCCTTCAGAAATATATGGATACATTAAGGTGTAAAGTTCTTTTTTATTAATTCAATTTCAGAGCAAGATAAATAGTAAACATTTTTCTTCCAGTGATCAGATGGCCGTAGTGCGAATGACCGTAACGTAAAAGAGAGCAGGTTTCAATCCGAAGCAGCTACACACTGATTCTTTTTTAACAAAAAAATACAGAAAACAGAAAAACATGAGAGCTACAAGAAGACAACACCATGGTGTCACCTCAGAGTTAAGCTCAACAACAAAAAGGACATCTTGTTACACTTTATATAAGTAACCGATAGTATGAAAGCTGCGGGTGTTAGCTACAACTTATTGACCATCATGAGTCAATATATTTTCATTTAAAAAAAAAAAAAGAATCAAGTTGTTGAACGATACTATGTTGTGTAATACTTCAGCCTGTTCAAAAGTTCTGCTTGTGACCCAAATAGAGAAGAGCATTACACTTACAGGTCTCTGTAACTACAGTACAAATGTAACGGCCCCTCATGCCCCAGTGTACGAAAGAAAGAGCAAACATAAAGCACAAAACCTGGAAATATACTATTTGTACATTTCTTTCACAGGATACCCAGGATGCCACCTAGATATAGACTGAAAGGATGTCAATTAACACTAATGATGCCATTGTCAGTTTTATATAAAACTTGTAAGTTCTTCTTTTGGAGAAAGTATTGCATGCTTGAATTTCTTTCAAATTCATTCATCTTCAGGCTCCATTTATTTTAAAAGAAACACCCCCCGACTCATGAGGAACTGACCTGTTGGCACTCTCAAGCCTCTGTTGTAACAGAGCAGTTAATGTCAGTCCAGATGCACCTAAACAGATTCCACTCAGGACAGGTGCTCAAGTTCAGGTGACATTCAGTTTACTGTGGTCGAGGTGAGCTGACTGCACAGTAACTCCCAGACCCCCCAGCAGGGGGCGGGCCACATGTTGCAAGTGAGCAGCTCTGCTTGTTGTCGCCCGACAGCAGAATCACCTCTTCCTTATCGGCTGTCGAAGCGACTTCCGCCGCTTGAGAATCATTTCATACAAGTGGTCTAAGCCCTCTTTCAGGCCCTCGCCAATGATGGCGCACGTGGGCTGCAGGTACCAGGGGGAAGGCCCCAGCTCACCCAGAGCCAGCATCCTCTCGATCTCCGCCAGCGTTAGTGAGTTCCTCAGGTCCTGCTTGTTGGCCACCACCAGCACGGGTACACCCTGGTTCTCCGAAATGCGGGTGATCTTGTGCAGCTCCGTCCTGGCCTCCTCCATGCGCTCAGTGTCCACTGAGTCTACGACAAAGACGATGCCATCCGTGCCCCTGGTATACGACTTCCACAAGGGACGAAGCTTCTCCTGCCCACCTACATCCCAGAAGCGGAATGTCACTGATCTGGAACTTCCCAGGGTCACTTTCACCTTTTCCGTGTTAAATCCCTTCGTGGGCACAGTGTTCACAAATTCGTTGAACTGCAGCCTGTACAAAACTGTGGTTTTCCCAGCACAGTCAAGCCCCAGAATGGCTATGTGAAGGGAATGAAAGCAGTGGAGATTCGAAAAAATGCTGTGTTCTGAGAACCCAATGCCCATGGTTCCAGGAAAAGTGTCAGGGAGTTACTGCAGAAAGCAAACTTACTGGAACTCCAGTCCTTCAGATAAAATTTACAATTCCCAATGTCTTGAAGCATTTACCTAATGAAAAAAAATATTAAAAAGAGATAGAGATTTCTTTTTTAATGCTTTTAGCTGCATTCTTGTATGCTTTTATTTATGTAAAACACGTTGAATGACATCTGAGTATGATTAGGTGCTATTTAAATAAACTTGCCTTGCCTAAACAATAGTGCCAAAAGTCCAAAAATTCAGTTAAAATTTAGAAAAAAAAAAACCATTTTAAGTAAAATACATCTGCTTCGGGGGCAATGAATGACAACAAAACACCTTGAAGATCTTTCTATATAAATACTTTGTCACTTGCCACGCAAACACAAACTTTCTTTTCTGACGTATTTTACCTGTACTTAACTCTCAAGTCGAGCGGTGCCATTTTAACATGATGTTTTCTTGACTCGGCAGGTCTGCAAGCCCACGGCAATGACACAATGAGTGAACCCAATTAAAGTTTAACGCTACTAAAGTCACTATGTTCATCGAACTGCCAGTAAACTTACACGCATTATAAAACAAACCAGCTCCAAACTTGCTGGCAGCGATCTATTTAATTTTATCAAACGGAATGGTTATCATAATATTGAACGACGAACTTGACATACGCGACAAATAGGTGCGATCTCTGAAGGGGCCGAATGCACTTACCTTCGCGTTCCGCGAGATTCAGGCACTGGGTGCGCGCACGCATGGTGCAAAGCTAATCTGTCCAGGCCGGTTCACACACTCTCTGGTCGCGCCGAGAAAGGTGTCGCGGATCTATCTCTGACCAGGCGGCGATAGCTCGGCTCCTGCTTTCCACTGGAAGGTGCTGTCGGCCAGTGGGGTGCGGTCCCAGAAGAGCCACCCTCAGCCTGTCCGCCCCCTTTGGCTGACAGGGGGACAGTCCTCCGAGCAATGACACACCCACAACCTGTTACTGACAATCGCAAAACTTCATGGAAACAAAAAATTGCTGATTATACACAATACATTGAACTTCATCATACCGTACACAATTCTTCGTCTTGTACGGCCGTGCCGTACAGTATTGCTTTCAATGAACATTTTACTATACAAAAATGAAATACCACCAGACATATGGCTAGAAGGCAACATTGAATGCGAGGTTTAAATGTTGCGATACTTATAACCCAGCCCCCAATCATAAATACGAAGTACTGAAATATATAACCAGTGCGACTTACCTACATAAATGAATCAAACTGACGGCTGATAGAAGGAAAGATGACAGCCGGCATTGAGCAGCGCCCCCGTAAGGGTCGACCCTTCATTGCAACCTTGACGTGGTCTGTTTACTTTCAAATTAATTGGTTTGATAGAGAAAGCTTATAACATCTATCATATATCTTGATTGTGGAATACTATTTAGAAATTATATATCATATTAAATTTCAGTATAATATTATGTAGGATATAGCTAGAAATATCATATATAACACTTAATTTAAGGTTTATTTAACGTTGAATTGACAATAACAAGAAACTGGCAAAATAATTCGTTGTGTAATTAAACCAGACAGTCTAATAAATTATAACTGTATAATTGTAGAAAGATAATATGTACCGGGTTAGTAAATACAACTATGCAAAAAGAAAGCCCACAAAATTAAATGTTAAATCAAAATGTAAAAATCGACTAAAGATTAAAAGAAAATAAAAGTAATAATAAACGGGGTAATTTTCTGATTTATATAACCTACAGTAAGTATCATTTGGAAGAAGTTTTGTTTATTTTCAAGAATGTAACTTTGCCTTTTCTAATCCCGCCACCTCGTGGAAAACAACGTGTATAGCAAGACCTTGAAGAAACTATTAAATTAACAGTTTTTCTCGATTGCTTTAGCACATTTCATGATACGTACTTAACATTCTCACGAATATAACAGCATTTCTCAAAATAGTTCATGCATATAACACAACTATATGGTTTAACTGCAAAAGCAGTAATGTAGTAATTGAGTAATTTACTCAAAACAATTGCAGTTTTTCTTGATTGCTTTGGCACATTTCATGAAACATACATAACATTCCCAAGACTATAAGGGCATTTATAAAAACAGTTTATGCATATAGCACAACACTGGTTTAGCCGCAAAAGCCTGTAAATTACCCAGAACAATTAACTGAGGTCTCAAAAGCAAATAACTGCACCAATGAATTAGTCAGTGCCATCAAAAAGTACAACCAGCATCGTTTTAACCATAATTCAAGTCAAAATGCTTAGCCTTGCATTTACATTTACATTTACATCATTTGGCAGACGCCCTTAGCCAGAGCGACTTACATAAGTGCTTTAAGACTCTAC
>JAAGVU020000129.1:17061880-17079499 GCA_011763525.2 Mormyrus iriodes
CCATCGTCCGCAGAAATCCGCGAACCTGCGAAAAATCCGCGATATATATTTAGATATGCTTGCATATAAAATCCGCCGTACAGTGAAGCCGCAAATATATATGTCAAAGCACGATATAGCAAGGGATCACTTTAATGCCTTACTGCATTTTGTCCACAGAAAGAAACTCCTGTTACATTTTGTCCGCGAAAGCATAAAGACTTTCTTTTGTGCGCAGAAATCAAAAGGAATGTTTCATTTCGTGCACAGAATTGATAGCACTTGTTCACAAAATGCATTTTATCGACTAAATAAATTCATTTTGTGTACAAAATGCATTTCGTGAATGCAAAAGCCATTTTGTGGACTAAATGGATTTTGTCAACTAAATAAATTTTGTGTGTCTGATCTGACTTGCCGGGGGCAGTGTTATTCAAGGGAAGGCGGCATGATAACAATGGGAGGGAATCCGCGCCGAGATTTTTCATTAGCTTGGCTTAAGAATATTAAAACTATAATAAAAGTAGTGACGCCAATGAGTTCCTACGGCAGTAAAAGTGTTATCCCATGAGTTTTGTATTTTTATTACATTTTTATTAAAGAGAAACACAATTATACGGGTCTGCAGACTCAAAGGCTGCGCTCCACCATCTGGTCATTTGTGATACTACTGTCCTACAGGCACGCCCCTACCACGTGCCTTTTCGAGAGACAAAATGCATTTCGTAGTTCCACAAAAGCATTGTGTGTCCACAGAATCAGTTTAACCATGAAATGGCTGTGTACCATTTTTGGCATACATTTCGCTCACAAAATGACTGACGTCCTATCACTTATGGCATGCATTTACTCAAAAATGCAAAAGCGATGCTCCAAAGCGATATTTTATCGATTATAACCGCATATTCGATGGTTAGAGGAGCTAAATATAGAGCTATAATGAATAAAACATAATCGCCATTTGAGCTAAATATGTGGATTTGTCCAGGCAATAAAATAACGCCGGTTAAGAAAACACATCACTACTGATCAGAATGTACACTGATAGTATAACCAGCATGCCTTGGTAGATTATCAAGTTAAATGTAAACGATTTAAATAAAAAAAAACACATTTAAAAAACATTCGTGAACGATTTTTATATAAGTAATAAATAAAACATGTAGCTTTGGCGCTCAATAAACATTAATAATCTAATAAAACATGTCGGTTGTAATATCAAGCTAAATGTGAACGAATTAATAAAAACACACTTTTTGCGAAAAATTTGTATTTTATTGATGTGAGCTATTGCTGCAACGGTAAGGGTGAACTTAAAACTTACCGGGGACAACCGAAATTTCTTCAGCTTGTGACGGATCGCTCAGCTGTTAAGCCAATGATGCAGTTTCAAGGAACCCATTAAGTTTCAAGTTACCCCGAAAGTTTCAAGGTCGCGCTCACCGCCGCAGCTAGTTCACATCAATAAAATACGTTTTAGTATTGACTTTTAAAAAGTGTGTTTTATTAATTATGAAGAACTCGTTTGCGTATAGCTCACCAGTACAACCGACATGTTTTATTAATTTATATTTATCTGGATAGCAATGTTTCATAGTGCTCCCTTTCCGCCGCGGCAATGAACTACGTTTACAATTTGTTTTTTAAAGTGTGTTTTTATAATTAAGACCTCGTTTGCATTTAGCTAGGTAATGCAACTGACGTGTTTCATTAGTTTATTAATGTGTTTAGTTCGATAGCGATAAGTTTTATCGATTACAACGGCATATTTAGCTGGATAGCGATATGTTTAATTGGTCATTACTTATATAAAGTACGTTTACCTATGTTTTAAAATATTAATTAACAAAAATAGTTTACATTCAACTCGATAATATAACCAACATGTTTTATTAAATTAGAAATGTATATTAAGGTCGACAGTGACATTTTTTAACCGGTATGATTTTGCCTCGACACTATTTAGCTCAAATGGCAATTATGTTTTATTGATTGTAACTCTATTTAGCTCTACAGCAACATGTTTCACACGATTTCTCAATGACAATTAATGAAAGAAAAAAAAAAACATTTAAACATTTTATTGATGTGAACTCTTGCTACAGAGGTTAGGGTGCACTATGAAACGTATCGCTATGGAGCCACATATACATTAATAAACTAATAAAACATGTGGCTATCGAGCTAAATATAAATAAATAGTAGAACATTTCAGTTGTATTGGCGACGACTTGTTGCAGCGGTGCAGGTGACCTACCCAGAGCTCATGACCGTAGCTGAGGGTAGGAAAGTAGATTGGTAAATCGAAAGCTTTGCCTTCCAGCTCAGCTCTCTTTTCGCCATGACAGAACGGTACAGTGTCCGCATTACTGCCGACGCTGCACCAATCTGTCTGTCGAGGACGTAACTCATCCCTCACAGGAGAAAACAATGCACCCTTCTCTGATCGAGAACCATGGCCCCAGACAAGGAGGACCGCATCCCGGTCGCCTCACACTCATCTGCAAACCGCTCAGTGCCTGCTGCAGGTCACTGTCTGACGATGCAAACAGCACCACATCATCCACAAAACCTGATGGCCCGCGTCTTTGTTTTTTAAGGAGTTAAAACAATTAGAAAACAAATTGTTACTTGATCCTGGAGAGTTTTTTTTTTTTTTAATAAATTTTTAAAGGTTTTAACAGTGTTTTGGTTGTATGTAGTTGAGGAAACAATTTGTTTCCTATCTGTATTCTAACCATCGAATTATTGTGGCTGTGGTTATTTTACTCATTTTTTTGGGGGGGGGGGGTGTTAAGAGGAGCTAATGAAAGGTCACAATTACATGAGATGAAATATGGAAGCTACGTTTTTATGTTGTATTGGTACGAAGTTGTCCAAATATCAAAATTTTGAATTAGTTGTATAGATTACTATGAGAGAAACAGAAGAAGTCCTGTTAAAAGTTTTAAGTAAACATTTTATTTGGTATAGACAGTATGATGAAAAAAATCATTCCAGAGAATTTCCATTTTCTGTTCAATCCTCACAGGTTTTGTTTCAGACTAACATTTGTTTCAGTGTTTCAAAAAAAAAAAATACAAATTCAAGGATTTCTCCAAAGCACCATGGTTTATGACTATGAACACAATCAGGTTTACACAGGGATATGTGATATAGGTCAGTATTGTTTCCTCACTCTTGCACGGTTCCAGAGTTAAAATATCTTCCTTGCCTCACAGTGTGGCCCGGAGAAAGGGGGGCGGCATCGGCACACGTTTGGGGAGATGCACTTCCCGCCATTCAAGCATGGTTGGTTACACACAGCTGAGGATGGAGGAATCAGGGGTGGGGGGGACAGGGTTTTTAATGGTCTAAATTGCACACAGCTGAGCAGTGTCAGACGTCTGATGGATTACAGTCACATCTGGATTAGATCACATCAAACTCACATGTTTATAAAGTGATTTCAGCATCATCTGCTGTTCAATCAGCCTACACTCCATTTCAGAACATTTGCTAAACGGCAGTCCCAAAAAAATGTGACTAACAAAAATAATTTGTATTATTAATGACTTGTTAGAATCTCACTGTTTTGAATGTATGAGATCATGATGAACAGTCTTGTGAAGCTCGTTTTCCTCAGTGATCTAAGAAGCCAGACCTTTCCAGCCACCCCAAGTCAATAGAAACCTGATCAGTACTTTGCCTCTAACCAGGACAGCAGCTGAGTAAGGCCTGTGTTTGACATGACTGAACTCCTGTTTTGGATGAACAACAGGATGAGCACAAGCAGGTGACTCGTAAGAACATCCTGATGACTGCACAAGACAGTTAAAAACCATAGAAGAGTCTAAGTCTTTGCAGCCAAATTGTAATTACAAAGCATGCGCTGTATCCTTTTATCCTTCCAGCTCACAGTATCACACAGCTCTAGGGCTCTAAGACTGGCATTAACAGTAATCCAGCTGAGAAAGGCTGTAAACAGACCCAGTGCTCCCAGCATTCCCTTCATAGACTGGCATGTTGTCCATGGTAGGCTGACTCACCGATGTGGCATGCTCCTCCAAGCCAGCCCTCAGGGCAGCTACAGATTCCTGGGGCCACACAGCTGCCCCCGTTCCGGCACCCCTGGGGACATATCGCTGGAGGAAATTAAAAAAAAAATGCATCATTTGGTAAATCAGGCTATGGAGTATGTAGGTGGCATAGTGAGTCATTAACTGGACGATGTGTTAAATGGCTGTTTCTTATGTACACAGTTTAATGAAATGTGATAAATTGTTTAGTGAGAAACACAGCCATTCATAAAGTCCAGGTAGAAGTAACCATCCATTACTGTAAAAAAAATGCAACAGATTAACCATAAAGAGAACTCTGTGTGAATTAGCTCGAATCATAATGTGCAGGTATGGAGGGTGGGTAACAAGAGCTCTAACTTCAGGTTTCCCCAAACATGAAAGAACTGCACAGTTAACAAACCTTCTTGGCATTTGGACCCCGTCCAGCTAGAGGGACAGAGGCATTTCACCACCCTGTTCTCCGCGATGCACTCCCCCCCATTCCAGCATCCTCCGTCGCACACCACTGTGTCAAACCCAGAAATGCTGTAAGGCAAAAAGCTACCCACTGTATCAGCATCTTATAGGCATAAAGACCCACACACACTACACACATTTAGCAAATGCTTTTTTATCCAAGGTGACATACAACTGAGAAAGTCAGTCAGCTAGAGCAGTTGGGGTTAAGGGTCTTATACATTCTGGCCTCCATATCTTGACACTGTAAAATACAGGATGTACTGGAACAATACACGGTTTTCCAGATTCCACTTGAGCAGTGAGGCACATTAAAATACCCAACATATACGTTCACATTTTGGCAGTGCACAATACTGATTCGGTGATACAGGATAAGGTTAGCAGGCACATATGCTTTTCCAATTTGCTTATTAAATGCAGTATCAACAAGACAAACATCGAAACAACAGTAGAAGCTGGAATTTTGACCCATAAATCTGCAGAATTACCTTTATGACAGTATTTCCCCCCGAATCCCGGAGGACATCTGCATTTCCCAGGACGAAGACATTCCCCTCCATTCTTACATTTGGGGTCACAGGTAGCTATAACCAGCAAGATTTACCAGTTAGCTGTAAAAGTTTGTTGTTAATTACTTCCTTTTTTATCACTCTAAGAACCCCCTAAGTATTTGGATGGCAATTTTAGAGAATCAGACAAGTTTATTTCACAAAACCAAGATTTAAAAGTTATATTATACTGCCTAGTGCAGAATAAAAAAGCTACATGATATATTTGAGAAATAAAAGAAACAATGAAATTAAAAGTGTCAACATCACCATACTGGCAGACTTCTCCCTCGTAGCCCTTGGAGCAGAAGCAGGTGTTGTTTCGGATACAGATGCCTGCATGTTTGCATGGTGGCTCACACGTGGCTTTGGGGTCAAACACGAAGGGAACCGCCACGCCACGGGATGCTTCCGATCGGCCCTCGCAGTGCTTCACCAGCAGGATCAAGGAAGCCACTGCAAGCATTGTCTTCACCAGTGAGGGAGAGCAGCAAAGCAGCTCCATCTTCTCCAGCGCGCAGACAAGGGTAACTGGATTAGGCTGACGAAGGAGGCGCCAGTTCCACTCACAGCATTCCTACTGAATTTACCTGCCCTTGAGCACCCCCTGCTGGTAACACATGACAGATCAGTAGACTGCATTGGGTGTGAAACAATCCCTGTAGCTCGAGTAAGAAAATGGTGCTTATTTAATGTGGGGAAGAAAAAAAAAACTTCCATTAAGTCTGAAGGAAAACAGTCCTCTTATTTACAAAGCTGGTTTTTGACAGCAGAAAATAATAGCACGTCTGTGGCATGAAATCTTACGCAAATTACTCTTAAAATCTGCGCACTTGTACAAACATCCAACGACAACAAGTGGAAATTTACTAATGCAGTTTTAAAAACGGTTGTTTTTTTTTCCTTTCATTGTGCTCCTCAAACGCTTTAGTTAAAAAACATGTTTTAAAGGGCTAACATTAAACACTGATACGCACTAAGAAAAACTACCGATTCAACTTCTCCTGGTAATAAAAGAGAGAAGCTGAAAATGTAATGAGATTTCAAAATATCTTATTTCCTCAATACAGTCCAGTAATAAACTAATTTTAAAAATACACTTAAAATGCAAATTGTTGAATTCCCCAGGAAGCCACAATTTCGAAGAGTCGAGCATGGGCTGTATGGATATGCAATCATAGCGAAACTTCCCCTCAACTCATAGATCAAGTTTATGCGATCTTTACCACATGTGGGGAAATGGCTCTAGCAGATGTAACTTGGATCCGCAGACACTCGGTGGAAAATACAACTCACCATTTTTTAAAATGGTCGCCTACAGCCCATCAAGTTCAATCCTGCTCTTACGTATAACTTTTAATTAATTAATTCAGAAATAAATGAATAAAGTGTCACAGAATGTAAATAAAATATATAGGCCGATATTAGTCGTGCCAAACACGTCTGCATTATTTTTAGTCTTGCTGGTATAACACAATATTTTTACGGATTACAGAAAAATATACCTTAATTACCTTAGGGTAATAATGGAGAACAAGGGCGTTAAAAACGTCACAGAAAATAAACCGGAGAAGAATCCCCTAAAACACAATTTTTCTCCATCCACAAGGCTTGGCCGAGTCATTACAGCGTTAAAAACACAAACGCATCAAGAGAAAAAATGAACTTAAAAAACTTAGTTTGAAGTTTGGCCGGTTTTTTTCTCTAGAGGATCGAGCACCACGGAGACCTTCGGTCGTCTGGAAGCAGAATGATTTCCTAGGATGATTTATTCTTTGACACAATACGCAGTGGGTCCTATTTCTGCTCGATGAAAGAAATCAATCCATCCGCACTTTCACGGAGGAAGTGGCCTGGAATTTCACTGCAAAAACAGATGTGCGTTCTAGTATTCTTAAGAGATTCCCAGAGGCAGACATCCACATGCAAACTCGTAACACACATCCAGACCACTCAGGAGGCTGTGATCGCCCCAAACAAATAACCTCACGATGCTGTAAAACGACAGAAATAACACACCACAATTCAATAAATAACGAAGGCTAAGCCATGCCATACTTAGCGCACAAACGTTGACTGCTGTAAGGTTATACAGTCCTCTTTCACTTTGCATTTGCCATTTTAGCATGTAGTTCGCACGACGGTCACATACACGAGAATGCAACAAATAACTTGAGAATGAGTTCGCGATGAACGAGGCTCAAGGCAGGATTTCGAAAATATTAAAGTCCAGACCTCGGATTGTCTTAACCTGAAATATAATATTCTCTCTGTTGTCCGTTTTTGCTGTAACCTACTTTCCAAGCAAACAACTTCGACAAGCGACAAAGATAGGTCTACCCTTTTACCGGATCTCTAAAAAATGTTCGAAAAAATACATTTTAATGCACATTCTAATTCATATATAGCCATTTCTAAGTTAGGGCTTAAAAAATGTTTAGTTAGTATAAATGTATTCTATACACAAATACACGTGTAAAACATCTGGTATGAATTTCCCTTCTCATAAATATAATGCTAACAATTATAAACCTGTTGTTCATATCACACATAACAGCACAAATGATAGATCTTTACCTAAAAAAATCTTTTTCTATCAAGGGTTCTGCGTAATCGCGATCAACAAATTATCAGAGCAACACACACACACACACGTGAGCAAAAACAAAACTTACAAACCTTAATACTTTGCAATTTGATTGATACACTAATTCTAAGAAACTTAAATATTTTCATATACACACAGGAACTCAATGAACCAAACCGAATTAAGGGAATATCTGTTACTTTATTAGAATAAAATAATGTACACAAAACAAACTTCTTAAAGGACCTGTAGCTTAGAAGTATTTTTGATGACATATCAATCACGCTAACAAAGAGGACCTGCTCGAAATCCCACACCAGACCAGGACTGAGACCCAGCGGGCATTTAGAACATTTGACTTTTATGGCAGATGTATATATAAATATTAGATATCAATTTTATAGAAAAGAAAAAAAAAACAGCATGTTCCCTACATAAAACCATGAAGCGATATTGAACATTTTTTCAATAAACTGGTAAGGTTGACTGAGGAGAATAAAAGAACAATTTATTACCTTTTCAGACTGGCAGAAAACTACCATACTGTATAAATGATTTACCACAGAACATCACAGCTGTTAGGCAGAACTCTGAGTCACATGAGCATACAAGAAGTAATAGCTGATGAAAAACACACAATCACCGCTTAAAAGAAGTTTTACACAGCCCCCCCCCCCCACACACACACACACACCTAACAGCTTCAAGCAGTTCCATTATCCCATTTTAGTATAACTTTCAGTAATATGTTTTAACATGATTCTCGACCAACATAAAAACTTTGAAAAATAAGTATACAGAAGGTGACGTCTCATTTACTATTTTGATAATGTAAACATGCATTTCTAAGCCAACATCTTAGAACTACATTCATGAAAAACAGGGGGATCATGTTAATTTTAGTTAAAGAAACAAGTACTGAAATTATTAATATTTAATAAGAATGGCAAAATGAGTCTTATGCAAGGTCTGTGTGTATGATACAAGTGTACATGACAGCAAAACAGGAAAAAAAATCAGTTTGTACAGCGTTCAGCATAAATATTTCTTAAAAATATTTAATGTATTATGTGCAAAATATAACAAGTACTGGAGCTTAAACTACATCTGAACAGCAGTGAAGTAGGAAAAAAAAAAAAAAAAATCGACCTGCCTATCCACAGTAGACCAAGTGAATCTGTCCCATCGACTGTTTTACTTAAGGGGTAAGGGGGGAGGTCATTTCACCTTCTAAGGGTCAATTTGAACCAGTTAATTAGAGGGTCAAAGGGAGGGACAAGTTCTGTTCTGTCCTAGAGCCCTGCAACACACCTCATAGTCAGGGGATTACAAATACCACACTTTAATGCAAATACTTCATCCCACCGAGATTTAAACTTAAATTCATCTTAAGGCGGTACGTGCGTGTATGTATGTATGTGTGTGTGTGTGTATATATATATATACATAAACGTTTTATAACTAATGATTAAAATCCATGTTAGTAAGTAGGGAGAAGGAAAAGGTGGTCTCACTGCACCAGAAATCACAACATCTGGAAATTGTCCGGTAACTTAAGTCAATCTGACAGAAAGTGCTAGTTTTACAAAGAGGCAATTAAAGAGTAAGTGTGACAATAATGAGGCCCAGGTAATTACCAAGTGGTTTACTTCTTATTAATATCTTGAAAATAAAATGACGAGTTCTAGGGACACAGGGAGTGCGATTCCGCCAGGTCAGCCGCTGATGAAAACTTTGCTAAGGAACAACGAGCTACAAAGTCAAACTGGCTGAGACGTACAGCTGAATATATATGGCAACTTCCCATTACCTTGGAACCAGGGGCATGCGTGACCCAAGCGCTCCACCTAGTGGATGCTACACACATTACATGTTCCAGGAGTACAACCTTGTGCATGAGAGATTAGAAGTTAAATCAAGTATTATGCTGATAGTTGTACTTAAAATGTCATTCAAGTTACAACCACAACAGCCGAGAATTGCCCAGAAGAATTCATTTCTACACTGCAATGCGTCATTCAGTAGTACTATAAAACAAGCTGTGCCCTGTGCCATAAATGTATAACTGCATCTTACACGTTAAATAGCGTATTTTAAATGTAACAAAAACCCCTCTACATTTACACCCATTTTCTCTCACAAAACCTTTTGAATTGCTAATTCTATCACAGCACAGTGTACATTATTGTTACTCATAAAACATGTGCACAGAAATACCAGTATTACATATTTAACAACTTCTCTTGTAACAGTTAGTGGACAAAGGGGAAAAAGAACACAGTATGCCTTCAAGTTAACAAAATAACAATGACGGGGTGGGAATGGGGGCTATTCAGGGGGCGGGAGGTAGCTGGACGCCTTGAAGTTCCCGTGTAGGGAGGTGGTGTTCCCGCCGCAGTCCACATACTGGTACATCTCCTGAGACACCTGCTCTGCATGCCCAAAGTATGTCGTGGTAACAGTCACCCTGGAAACCAGGTAGAGTGCATTACACATTCATCTGTGTAGGACTACATCTATCAGCCTCTGCACTTAACGCTACTCGATCTTTTCTTAAAGCAAAGGAATGAAACAGAACAGTGACTGGTGAGGAAAACAGGACTGGACAGAAGGACTGGAAGGTGGCGTCTGCACAATGTACTTACTGCATCATAACCACGATATTGTGGACTTTAATAGACTGCAGTGTGCAGTAATCACTAAAAGGAAAGGTAAACAAGAAACATGTCAGGTTGCTGGGGTAAAAAAAACACCTAAAAAGACACCTAAAAGAGACTACATGCAAACTTCACACTTCCAAAATAAACGAGCTCTCAGGCTGATACTTACTACATGTAGCTCATCTCATCAGCTATAGTGGTTGGAACCATATAGTCAATCTGAAAAATAAATACAGCATGTAAAACATGCTTCCATCTTCCAATACTTGCAGATTCTTTCTAATATATCCCAAGTAGGAGCATATGATAAATAATGACTAGCATTTCGGTCCCCAGCTGTGCCACCATCGCACCGACCATGGCCAGTCAGATCACAGCCATGCCAGAATCTGATTCTATCAGCTCCTCAAAGGGCCACCAACACTCACGGACAGGGAACTATCGGCCAGAATGTACCCTCACCTGACGCAAATCAAGGGGTCCGATGGAAGTGACGTTGTTGACGCGGGTCTTACCGATGACAGTCTTCGAAAACTGCACTTGGGCCGTGATGTTAGCAACCTCCACCGAGTAGTAGTTATTGTTGGTGATGTTCAGCATATTCTGTGCAGGAGAACAAAAATGAATCGTTTTAAGGTACAGAGGATAAACTGCAACACCTTCCCAAAATGGGACAACAAAAAAATCTCACTCCAGCAATCAGAAACACCCTGTCAATTGAATGCAACATTTTACTGGGTCACTGCATTGCTTTCTAGCATAAAACACATAGGTCAACCTACAACAGTGGCTGGTTGAGTATTGTTAAACTGGAAACATAATCGTCATTTTGTTCGCCTTTTTCATTCTATACCTACTTGTTTAGCAGATGCTTCAGTCCAAAGCAACAATAATTATTTCAATGGCACTTTTCATTACTTGAAACCTCTTCATAAAACCAAATCCACTATAACCCCTACAATCAAATCAATCATGCAATCTGACATACAAACAGTAAAGTATGGAGGCTTACTGTGATGTTGATATAGACAATTCGCTTGGCCTGGTCGTATGTGACGAAGGCAGATTTCACGCCCACGTAGTTAACATCGATGGTGCGAGGGAACAGAAAGAAGACAGCGAGGCCTGACAGCAGTAGGCACACGCTGACCGACACAGTCACATACAGCTTCCTGCGTGAAGCAGAAAGAGCCGTCACACTGGGGGATGGCACCCACTTCCTAAGAAACATCCAGCTTTCTGCCAGCATTTCATTTTTCAGACTGGTCGTTTTTAACCCGTCTTAAACCAGGGACCCAGAATGAAAATAGACCAGACTTACGGACTGCCCCCCCCCCCAAAAAGTGAGTGATCACATAATAGAACAGAACAGATAAATGATACACTATTCATCCCTGCAAGACACTGTCTTTTTGCCAATCCCATCTTGCTCTACATGTGCCACACAGACACAGAAGTAAGAGCAAGGTTTGGGGTCACAGTGTGGGGGCAGCCAGCGTGCAGTGCCCCTGGAGCTGGGCGTTAATGGCCCACGAACATGTCACTTTTCTGCCGAAGCAATTTGGCTCACTGAGTTAAGTCTCTGTCCCTATGATTGGAAGGGGGTCAGTTTGAGCCCACACCCCGGTCTTTAACACCCAGCTACAGGGGCGCTGCACACTGGCTGCCCCTGCACTGTGACCTCCAAGCTTGCTATCACCTGTATATATGGCTGTGACTAATGGAGAGTAAGATGGGGTAGGCAAAGAGAATGGATTCCCATGGGGAAATTCCTTTGAACTTACGTCCTCCTAGGCCTCAGTCGTTGGTCACTGTATGGAATCAAGGCAACAAGCTGATTTTCTTGGCCTGTGAGAGAAATATTTTAATTAAAAGAGTTAACGTATGCAATTATGAGGCTGGAATGTAATCAGCTACAAACCAAACAGCTCTGCATCTTACAATTGTTTTTTTTTGCCATTGAAAATACCATGCCCTTGGCTAACAAAATGAATCATTACATTGCACAAAAATCAACTAAACATAACTCTTTAGCAAAGACCCAACAGGCAAAGGCTTTACACTGCATCTCTGTAGGCATCAGGCAACTTCGTGCCCCACTGAGTGACCAGGACACCTGTGACTTTTCAAATGTAGCTTAGGGCAGCACATCTGCAAGCAACCTGCTTTTGTACTGAAACAATGCTCACACACTTTTGTCCAGCATTTTTTATTCATAACAGTGGTCGTGGATATCTACTACACACTGCTCTTGTCCAAATTGTTTCTCTAATCACACAACCTGTTAATTCTAACTCTATTAAATGCTATCTGCTGTATATTATTCACATAAACAGATTGCACAATGAAAAGGACAGATGGAATCTGAATATCGTTTCAGAATGTTTTTCAGTGAGGTCCTTTACCTCGAGGGATCCTCCCGGTCCCTTGGCACGTGGGGCAGGTGACACTGTCCCGGCCTGTAAACTCCACGTAGGGAAATTGGGACACGTCCCCGCCCTTGCCATCGTCGCCTGGCGAGTCGGTGTACTCCGGCGCGGACGTGAGGCCGTCGCAGGCCTCGTCTTTATGCTTCGGGATGTGGGAGAAAGACTTCCCCATATCGCAGCTGATGAAAAGATGTGCGGTTATTAAACTGCGGTTTTAAGATGCAACTAAACATGTCTCCACTAAGTCAAACACAAAGCGCCTTAAAAAAGTAACACTACAACAAAAAAGGTTAAATCTATTTAAATTCAGTTTAATAATGACAGATTTTCCCTGTATTACACAAAAAACATTCCGCAGTCAACACGATGAAATGTTATATTACGGTGGGCTTTTTTAGCCGGCGCATTGTGTGTAGAAATACACATGCTTGGCTCCTACATACCCCATGTACACCCTAGGCCGCAGATACAGCTAGTTATACAACCATAAATCGGAAAGTTATATAAGATTCCCACTGGTCTCACATCACGGATCCTACAGTGAGAACATTTACAGAGAAGACAGTTCATACTGATGAAGATGGACAAAATAATCTCTGCTCTGCCACTACGCAGAATTTGCTATAACGTTTCATTACATTGCTCATATTGAATTATGCCGGGCTCGTCGTTCTTATAGAAATGTCAATATGACGATTGCAATTATCATTTGATCTTTAACAATTTTAGGAAACCGTAGCCCTTTCGTCATTTTCTTGAGCAGGCAAGTGACTACATGAAACGCACAATTCACGCAAAAACACCAACGTGTCGCCAGCCACAGGATCACTGATCCACAGATTCATTTTTATTCCTGTCAACACCTGCTACTCCCTGCACCACCTGCAGTTACGGGCAACACTTAACATTTGAAAATACGTTATCACTATCGTCCACTCTCCTCAACTAACTACAAAGTACGTCCAAACGCCGAAAAATAGAGTACATAAAATGCTAAATAAAACACAGAAAAACAGGCCCGAATAAGAGCTGTTTTTAGCGTTAGCTACAAAGCTCCAACTGCTATCGCCGACTGTGTATTAGGGATAGGAAAGGAAAAGCGGTTAAATACCGACACCCGTCTCTCCCCTCTTTTGAGCATATTTCTTCAGCTTTTTTACCTGTTTGTGTTTTAATATATATAAGTATATCCTTTACTCCCTATTAGCTCTGTTCATGTTCTTGGTATTTTCATCGCTCTGACCTGCGCACTACTCGGCACTGCCGCTTGGGTGCCACGTGACCCGAAGTCTCGCTAGGCTGGCAACACTAGTTTTTTTTTTTAAGTTAAATAATATACCGTATTGACCCTGGTATAAGACGATCTTGATTTTAAGATGATCCCCCACTTTTTAGCAACTGTTTTTAGAAAAAAAGTTTTTGGAATACCAAATCTTACCTTTATAAAGAAAAATAATTTCATTTGACAAGAACATATAATTTAACCAGCAACCACAGCTTTAAAAGCATCTACAGTCAATCAAATTACAATACGTGTATTGAACAGCAAACATTCCAAAAAACAAATGCATTATTTAGGAGGCGGGGGGAAGGCAAGATAATGAATATTACAAACTCCACAACCCTTGAGGACACACAACGTTTTCGATGCAGCAGACCCACATGAAGAGGCTGAAAACGTATTGCGGAGAAAGGTTCAGGCATATTAATGAATGATATGACAGCTCATTAAAAATGCACGTTACTATCTGTATTTACAGCCTCTATCGGTTTAATACTAGCGGCGGCACAGCCGGGGAAGCCAACGATTTACAGACACAGGGATACACGATGTACACACACATTGCCTGGGCTGCCAGCTCTCACGCATCTGGCGTGACTCAGGCGTACAGACTCTCACGCAGGAAATCTTACGGAAAATCTATATTCTATTTTTTGTCTATATCCCGAATATAAGACGATACCACTTTTTCCTGTCATATTTTGAGGGAAAACATCCATCTTATTTTTGGATCAACACGGTACTTTGCTGGTGTGCAGTATATTGTAACTGTGTAATTACCACAAGGACAGATTTTTAACCGCAGCTGGGTGCTGGTGGGAAATAAACCTACAATGTTTCGGTTGCATATATAGTTAAAGCATAATTTAGATACGACTGATGTGTAATCTTTAATTGAATTAAATTGGTTGCGTGAATAGCTCGTAAATGTATACTGTTAAAAATCAAGGTTAATTTTGTTATTATTATTATTATTATTATTATTATTATTATTCATAATGAATGATTTTTTCCCTTGTTCATTAAAGGACATTTTTCAAGCAGATTGTAGTGTCGTTTCTCTCCTCATGATGGCAGTGTAAGATTACCAACGTCTTGGCTATATAGTAGCTAACCTGTAGTAATCTTTATCAGGATGCTACACTAGAGAAAATAAAATAAAAAAGTTCATAAAGTATGTTTATAAATAACATTCTAAGCTATATCGCTCCCCAGTTGCTCATTCAGGGAGTTCTTATCCAGAGAGGCTCATGGAGCTTAAGTCATGTTGTTAAAATGCCAACTATCCATCCATTTTCCAGAACCGCTTATTCCATTTTGGGTCACAGGGGGTCCGGAGCCTATCCCAGAGGCTGCAGGTGCAAGGCAGGGAACAACCCAGGATAGGGCGCCAACCCATCACTGGGCACACTCACACACATACCTACAGGCAATTTGGCAACTCCAATCAGCCTCAGCATGTTTTTGGACTGTGGGGGGAAACCAGAGTACCCAGAGGAAACCCCACAACGACACGGGGAGAACATGCAAACTCCACACACATGGAACCCAGGTGGAGACGTGAACCCTGATCCCAGAGGTGTGAGGCAACAGTGCTAACCACTGCACCACCGTGCCACCCTGAAAATACCAACTATACACAGCCTAACCCACACTTACAAACATCTATAAAATAATAATAATCCATCAATCTCCCATAACTGTTTATCCAGTACAGGGCCGTAGTGAGGCCAGACCCCAGGAATAGTACAAGAAATTCCCTGGATGGGATGTAGGCCATCACATCCAGGACACACAGGTGAAACCTAGGCAACACATGGAGGACATGCAAATCCCCCCCCACCACACAGCCACACACACTAATATTGTTGCTGTTGCTGTTTTTATTAACCTTGGCAACACTTTAGTCACTAGATTTATCTACTAGCCAAAATAATCCACTTTTTGAGAATGAGTACCATTTGAAAATTTCAAGTTGCTTATTTTTAGAGAATTAAGCTCAGTTTTAGCTCATCAAATTACAAAAAGCGAAGCTGCTGTTGTTTCAATTAGCTGTGGTGTGTGCGTGCTTTTGTTCCAGAAAAATTAACACTTTGGATAATAATCAGCTAATTTCCTTGGCAAAGTGCTTCACTTTGCAAAAATAAATTGAACATGTATTTCTGTAAACATAATGCTATTATTTGAAGTTGATTAAAAATGTTTTTTTTCCACATTTGGACCACCTTCACTGGAGTCTGCAGAAATGAGAGTTCAATACCTTTGAACTACAACTACAACACCAGAATTAATTTACAAACAATACGCTTTATTCTGGATTCCTGCCTTTGTTCTGGACTGCGAGCACAAATAACAATGTACGAACAGTGGTAGTGATTCGCCAGTTATTTAAACCAGATCATATAACCTAGCAGATTAAGACTCTCCAGGGTTTGGGTTGGAGACTCTTGCTTTACAAAGAGAGTCAATAATAACTTTAGCATAACAAAGCAGGACATTGTAATAGCCTACATATAATATTACATTAATTAATTTCTAGTGAGGAGGTTTGCATTTCTAGGCAATACTGAAAGCCTGTGAGCCACATGTTTGTAATAAATTTTTCTCAGAAGTGAGTTTATACCCTCATCCCCATGGTACAAACAACAACAATGTACCTCCAATGGTACAAAAAGCATTCCTCAGAGTCCATTTATGTACCTGAGAAGGTACAATTACCTACAGCTAAGGGTACAATTGCCAGACCCTTGATGGTATAGCCCCAGTGACAAGCAAAGGTACAACCTCTGCACGTTTTTCTGAGAGTGTGTGTTATTTGATCAAGATTAACCGTACAGCACATAGCAAAAAAAGGTCATAACTTAATCTTGGCAGTGTATATTAAGTTATCCTCTTTTTTGGGGGGATGCTGCATGTCATCATGGTACTTTTAGTATGCTTGGCTCCTACATACTCAAATGAGTCTCAAATGAGGTCACGGCAATGAACTGCTGTTAAAGGCCAAATGGCTGTAAATTTCACTAACATTTAAAAATGGTAGTGGGCAGTCATTTTAAACCTAGAAAAAAATGTACATATTACTCACCTTAGCTTGCTTCACATTTGGCCACAGTTACCTCCAGTTAAAACATATCTCTTTCAGGAATGCTATCATTCTGTTTGTACCGTTGCCTTTGCTTTTGTTCCTTATGTTTTATGGTTTTTATGTTCTATGATTCTATGTATTGTAAAGCATTTTTGAGTGTGAGAAAGGTGCAGTATAAATAGAACTTATTATTATTATCATTGTTATAATCAGAAAGTAAGTACTTGTTATGGTGGTTAGAAAATTTTGTACAATAACCACATCAGAAAAGTGAAAAGATCTGAATTTTAAATTTTTTTTATCTTTAACATACACTATATAGCCAAAAGTATTGGGACGCCTGCCTTTACACACGTATGAACTTTAATGGCATTCCATTCTTAATATATAAGCTTTAATATGAAGTTGGCCCACCCTTTGCAGCTATAACAGTTTCAACTCTTCTGGGAAGGCTTTCCACAAGGTTTAGGAGAGTGTTTATGGGAATTTTTGACCATTCTTCCAGGAGAGCATTTGTGAGGTCAGGCAC
>JAAGVU020000129.1:17090241-17109170 GCA_011763525.2 Mormyrus iriodes
GCAGCCATCCGCCAATAGCGTCCTGTGTATGAAATCAACAGGGCAAACCAACTGAGGCAGCATGTACCAGAAATAAAAAGATCCATTGTCCACAGAATCTGCGAACCAGCGAAAAATCCGCGATATATATTTAGATATGCTTGCATATAAAATCCGCGATACAGTGAAGCCACAAATCACTGTAATTTGAAGCTACTAAAAAAAAAACATGAATCCAATATAGTAATGTAAGGCATAAAAGAGAAGGCCCAAGAGAAGCAGCCCCATTCCTGTCCAGTCAGGGTCTCTCACTCCAAAGTGACTCTTCCCTGTTATGTTGTCACAAAGGATGGACTCTGTCAGGAAAGACTGCTCTTTTGCTACAAATCCATTGGTGCTGGATATGTTTAGAATACAGAATTCATGTTAGTGTGTTGAGTTCTCTTGCTGTAGGATATGGTACAGTATCAAAAAGTCTTGAATCAATTTGTGACATTTTCCCTTTGTTTCAATGATTTACTGCGTGGGATCCTTAAACTGACATTCTTTGCCTCTGTCAGTGAATATTTTAAAACCAATCATCCACACCTAATCCCAGGCCTGAGACATTTAGTCTTTTTCTTCGTTTGTTTTCATTGAAAAATGAACATTTTGAAAGGTTGGTGGCAGACACCAGGAGCCACATCACATCAATACTTTGACCTAAAAGCTAATAAAAAAAATCCTTAATTGTGTGGCAATAACATTTAGGTTTATGCAATTACTGACAGTAACTCGTCACGCCAACCAAAGAAGCACGACCTAGAATGCAGCAGAATTGCAAGGAATTCCCTCATAGGGGGGCTTATTAAACAGGCAGGACGGATACAGGAGCAAGCACAGGTAACAATGACAGAACTAGGAAACACAGGACCAGGGAGCACTTATATACATGGGCATCAAGGGGGAAAACACAAAGCATCTGTGGATGGTTAACAGAAGGGCAGGTACGATAGGTAGGATTAACAAACATGAGGCATGGCTGGCTTAGGGCCACCCCTGAGTGGAAATGAGGGGGTCAGACAGGTGGAGTGGACAGGGCATGATAGTACTCCCCCCCATAGGCATGCACTTTGGGCACGAAAGAGTGGCTACGGAGGGGACCCAGGGGAATGAACAAGAGCGGACACAGGGGGCCATGACACAGGACAGGACTGGGAGAAAAAGCAGATGGGCAGATACATGGGACTGGAGACCTAGGGAAACAAAACAAGATTAGGAACAGTGACAGAACCCAGTGGCATGGAGAACAAAACTGGGACACTGCTGGAAAGAGTGACATGGAATGGGACCTGGGCACCAAACACATGGGATATGAGATGGGTTGCAGAACACCTAACCAGATACCACCAAGGCAGACAGGGCAATCAATAAGACAGGACCCGACACAGCAATAGAAAACCATGACCAGGACACAGAATGAGGGAGGACCTAAACCAGAACAGAAGTGCAAAACACCAGACAAGATAGGGCTCAATGGACAAGGGAGAACCAAGAAAAGGTGGAACACAGGGACTGACACCACGAGACAGACAAGGAAAAGGACCAGAAATACAAAAAGGTGGAACTAGAGAGGTAACCAGGGAAGGCATAAACCAGGCAATAAGGGCAAAGCAAGGGCTTGATAAAGGGAATGACAACAGGTGGGGTCCGGCAAAGTCCTGGGGAGACATTAGGACCAGGTGGAACGGACGGTGGTCTTGGTGAGTAGGCTCTCTGAGGTTGATCTACAGGTGAGGCAAGACCTTCCTGGCGTGGCAGACCCGAGGACCCTAGAGGGTTGGTTGGGCCAGAGAACACCAAGGCTCTGGGGAAGCCAGACAGTGCAGAGGGATAGGCAGGACCGAGGGCCTTGGCGTGCTGGCGGAGGGCATTGTGGTGTTGGCAGGGAGGACCAAGGAGGACAGGGAACTAGCAGAGCAGGAGGACAACAAGGGAGTGTCTGGACGTGCATGTACATCGACCTCTAGGCCGGAACAGGACAGCAAGGACCCTGCGGGACAAGAGCACAGATGAGGAAAGGAATGGGGACAGAAATGGTACTGGCTGCCACAGCTGGCATGCCCCCATCTTCTTCTCCGGGATGCCGGGCCTCAGCCTGCCCCCCTTTTGGGTCTCCACCCTAATTGACGAATACCCTTTAACCTGGAACTAGGGTGGCCCGAGTGCAGGACAGGATCAGGGGTCAGAATAAGCACCAGAGGGTCCCACTCCAAGTCATCTAGCAGGATGTCCTCCAGGACCCCCTCCTCCAGTTCCACCTCTTCTTGGTAAGAGGTGGCCATGGTGCCTGGTGATGTCGTGAAGGTGACCAGGAAGTCGGGCGCTGAGCTGCTGACAGGAGGCAGGACCTCAAGAGACAAGGCAGACTTCAACAAGATAACAGGGTGACCCTGATGAGGCTAAGATACCTGGCGGTGAGCGGGGCTGAACCGGGAGACAGGGCGATGGGCAGGGCCGAGCAAGGACACCTGGAGGCAGGACTGAATGTTTCTCTTTGGGCCGGGAGCCTGAAGCATGGGTAAAGCAGCAGCCTCTCCTAGGAGCATGAGTGTACCACCCCACTCAGGACTGGAACCCTGGGCTGCAAACAGAGCAGCGGCCTCTTCTGGGCTGGAAGACTGCAGTATTGGCAAAGCGACCTTCTCGGGGTCGGACTCCAGGGGCTCAGAACTAGCAATCGTCCTCACTGACAGAGTCTCTAATAATTTAGGCAGCATGGTGGTGATCTCACCAGATTCGGTCGCAGAAAGTATGGTAGCGGTCTCCTATGGACAGGGTGCGACGATTGATCTCTGGGTCAGGTGTGTTGGTAGACATCTTGGAGTTGGGAGCTGTAGTGGCCTCTCCTGGGCTGGGCACAGTGGCAGCCTCTCCTTATGTTTGACCTCTTCTGGGTCCCAGGCGGTGGCTGAATCAACTGGCCCAGGGGAGACAGACACTGAGACGAGTGTTAAAGGTGTGGTGGTAGCCCACTGGGATCAACTGAAGCCAGTGTCCTTCTCTTATGCCTTCTTCATGCAGAGGGGAATGAAGCAACAATGGTGGGGGTGTCCCCCTAGGACAATGATGACTCCGTCGATTGGGCAGTAGGGAGTGGAGGAGCACCAGCAGAGGGTGCTTTGGGTGGCTGGCCCAACTCTCCTCAGGAAGAGCACTCATTTCATCCTCTCTGCTATTAGCCCTACCTTCTGAGTCTGGGAGGTCTGGGTTCTGGTTGCCAGGTCCTGGATGAACTGAGCTAGCAGCTAGGCAGTCTTGGGAGACATCTTTACTGTGGGATCATCTAGAAGCCTGGGCATTCAGGGATGGAGCAGTTATGGCACATGAGGAGAAGCCGGTGAGAGGTGCTTCAGGCGGCTGGAAAGCCACGGATTGCGGGACTTTAGGCAGCCAGGAAACCGAGTAAGTGCTATGCACAGCAGGGGAAGCCACAGGCCATGTTGTGGTGGGAGGCACACCTTTGCAAACCGCAACTCTTGGAAGCAACAGGTCTGGATCATCATGGTCCCATTCTTCTACCTGTTGCTGGAGCCAGTCGGACTCAGAATCCGGCTGTGTCTCTCTCTATTGATGGGAGACTTCCTGGGTCAATTCAGCTCAGGAACCTGCCCAGTAGAGACGTGGATTGTTAAAGGCAATGTTTTTGGGTTGCTGTCAGGGCATGCAGGTAGGCATGCGCATTGTCTGAGCGGTGAGAAATTGCCTGCAGGTTCATTTTGTGAGTTCCGTTATTCTGTCATGCCAACCAAAGAAGCATGACCTAGAATGCAGCAGCATTGCAAGGAATTCCCTCATAAGGGCGTTTATTAAACAGGCAGGACGGATACAGGAGCGAGAGAACACAGGGCCAGGGAGCACTTACATACATGACTAATAAGGGGGAAAAACAAAACAGCTGTGGATGGTTAACAGGAGGGCAGGTACGATAGGTAGGACTAACAAGCATGAGGCGTGGCTGGCTTAGTGGAAACGAGGGGTCAGACAGGTGGAGCGGGCAGAGTGTGACAACTAACAGTTCACATAATTTTTCTGAAATTGTTGTGTTTCTTGTAACCAATAAAATATGCACAGGAAGGTGGTACAAGGCTATTTTGTGACAGGTTGGTGATTATGTATTTATCTTGTTTCTATCTAAGCCAAACGAAAAATAATAATAGCTAATCTTGGTCATTGTTGGGAGATATTGTGTCCCATTACAGTTGTTCTAATGAGGTAATTTTGGATGCAGTTCTTTTTAATGCAATTCTTAAGTCACCAAGTGTCTTAAATGCATATTAAGCTATTTTTGTAATCCATGGTCTCACATCTTGGCATAACTGGTTTTGCTCACAATCACAATTTGTGCTTGGTAAGAGGGAATTAGCTCATTGGGTTCTCACTTGGGTCCACGTTAATATCTGCCACCAGTCCAAATGCTCATAAAATGTCCACCCCCTTGTGGTGGTTGTGTGTAAGAGGCACCTGTGACTATGCCGTCCCAAAGACCTTGATCATTTAATGCCAATGTCTTTGTGACTGATACTAGGTGAGTGCTGGCCACCTTTGAAGGCCATAGTAGGGGGAATTTTCTGTCAATCACGATATGACATACCCATTTCCCATTGGTTGTTTTGTTTGCTCCAATTTGTTTAAAAGTGGTTGTAACTGACGGAAGAGTAATCTCACCTACCATGAATTTTTCAGCCTCATTTCTTCAATTACTGGTGAATAACTATAAAAATTTATGTATGCAAAGTGTTAACATCTATTGACAAATCAATTTCTGGATGTTCAACAACATCCTGCCTTGATTACACACATTCAAATAGATTGAAGTAAGAAGCTGCCATACAAAATACAAAATTGGCGACGAAGGGGAAATTTAAAGCCAGAATGAAACTCCTCTTGACACATGATTATAACCTGGCATCCAGAGGAGATGGATGTGGTTTCCACTGACCTGAATGTGTTATCCGGGGTTTACTATAGAAGAATTTTAGTGGTGAACCCAAGCGGTAAAGCACATCAAGGGATACCTTATTCTTCTAAATATCTTACAGCACACAACAATTTTACAATATTATTGTCAAAAGACCAAAAACATATTTTTATTTAAATATGTATGCAACAAAGAAATGCGTTGATATATACAGAAACTGAAATATACTGTGCAATGAATTTAGAGGAGACACTATTAATTTAAGCAGCCACGACAGCTGTTCTTTCCCATATCTGTCCTTTTCAATATGAGCTGTGATTGAGGATGTGTTATAGGATACAGGTAAACCACCACGACATAATGCTATCATTGTTCTATGTTGAGTCTGTCTAGTTTGACAGGCATAAGACAACAATGCGATGCCATAAACACAATTTTGCGCTCGCCACCCTCTGAGTAAACCTCCCCCTCTGTCACAAACAAGAAGCTCTGCGATCCATCATCAACTCCGGTGTGTCTGGGGCTCTGAGGCCAGCAGCTGTTAATGGTAACTCTGCTCCAGTAATAGACGTGTCAGCAGCTTCCTCTGCCTGCTGCGATTATACACGTTTAATGGTAATTATATTCATTTAATGAGGATGAATTGAATTTAAATCTCTCTAAAAAGCCATGGTTTTCAGAGCACTAGGGCTCAGCAAGTTGGTTTCAGTTGAACAGATTTGCGGAGGGGCCAATTCACACTGGATATTCGTGTGATCATAATTCAGTTTCCTGTTTCTGGCTGCAAGAATAAGGAAAATAAAAGAGGAATACTGACAAGTTGAAAGATATCTAGCAGAATTTATGCATTCTTCGGCCTTAGTTTACATGATCTTACCGCCATCTTGTCTTGGTGGATCTTCATTGTCATGGTGAGGTTGTCTGGTGATGTCAGTATTGCACCATTATGAATAATTTAATCCCGCAATCTGCTGAAAACAAATGGGGCTATTCCAATCCTCCATGCTCCATGTAAGAAGAACCTCTCCCTATTTGGTGTGATTCTTGGCAGCCAACCTCCTCATATCTGGAAGTTTTTTTCCAGCACGACCACATTCAAGTCTACATATGGTTTGCACTGTTTATATGCTCATGTTTATGTTAAAAAGTGGTGCCGAGTCTGTTGTGTTGGAAAGAAGCTGACACAGGCTGATGCATCCCAGGTCATTTGTTCTGTACAAAATTCCAAGCCAATTATTTAAGCATCTGGATACACCACAAATGTAACCTTTCAGATGAGAGTTGGTATGCATCTCAGCACTTTGCCCCTTTACAGAAAGACATTTATTTTTATAAATGCAACATCACTTATAATTTTTTTGATGGCATACACATAAATAATCCAGCTAGATTGGACAGCAGCGACACAGCACTTGTCGTTAAACCCCTCTCCTAGTCAGAAGACTGTCCCATTTTTCGAGGTTGCACATGACACCACTGTCAGATAAGATGTCACTGTCAATTTGCAGTAGGAAAACCTAGTATGTTAGCAGAAGGCTGCAGAGTCCCATTCTATACATTCACCGTGACATCAACCCAGGCATCTAAAAAACGACAAGCTGTAATGCAGTAGTGCATAAAATGGGAGCTATGGGTAAATTATCGGCTGGCCAAGGTTTCATTTACCAGGTTTGAATACTCATGGTAATTTTACGGTTTTATTGAAAAGGAACAGCATGAATTGTTTACTTTAAGGTTTTGAGACAGTCAATGACTAAAAAACAACCAAAACGCTTTTCATTATACCATCAAGTATAATGCATGCTTTAATTCAATTGTTTTCAGTGCATGCGATAAAGGATGGTGAACAATCTCTTCTGGGATACCATATAAACCAGGCTATTAATAGAATGTTAATAATTAATGAACATAAATGGACCATTGATTATTTTAGACTCCATACATTTTAACTAGTTTTGTTCATTGTCTTTTAAAGAATGAATCTCTCAGTGAATAAGAAAAAACAAGCGGATTAAAAACGATAAAACATCTTACATTTAGGCCCCCAAATGAAATATATCACCAAAGTACATGATGCACCCCCCATATTTCAGCATCTTACAGGAAAAATGGACATGAACATCTAAATTAGTCCACCAAGAATAATGTATGCTGTTGTCTATTCTATTATTAAACACTATCTTTTAATTTTCAGGTCTTTAAGTCCACTTAAGAACGGTTAATTGTTTTCACAGTAGTGTGTGAGCCATCATCAGATTTAATTACCTCAGATGCTATTGTCCCCTGAAATTCTGGAAATATAACTTTTCTGTGATGTTTTTCCCTCTCATGCATGCCTGATAACATTAGCATATCTAAATTAGATCAGGTTGGCTGGACCAGCTACGTCCCTCCCCAAGTATATTGTGTTGCTTCCCCCCATCCCTTGCCCTTGCTTCCCCTTCCAGCTTTATCTGCTCCCCGTTGCACAAAATTACTAGTGAGACATGATTTCAGTGCTTACTTTCTAGTAGGGCTCGTGTTTTGTCCACTATATTTAGTACATTTTAAACATCACAGCCAATTAATCAACTTAAAAGCCAATTTGTCAGCAACACAATTCTAAGAACCTTTGCAAACAAAAACAAAGTTTGAGAAAATTTGAGTTAAGCATTTGAGTTTACAAGCATTTTTATACTTGCAACACAAGCAACTCACTAATACACTGTTGAACAGCTAACTATTTCAAAAATATTTCTAACTAAAATACCTCCCCCTTTTCACATTTCCATTGAGAGCAGAAGATCTAAGTGCCTTCAGATTACAGTAAGCAAAAGATATTTAAACCTGCTTGACAAATTCATCGTCTATATCTCTTGTCCAAAACACGGTCATGGGGGTACAGAACCTATCCCAAAAACCACACGGCAAAGAATAATCCATCAGAGAGCACAAGAACATGGAGGAAGTCCCAAGATGGCACAGGGAGAACATGATAACTGCACACTCACACAGCTGGGCCAGGAAATCAAAACCTGGTTTCCAGAAATGCAAGGTGATCACCATGCCACCCAAAGTTGGGTTCTCTCAACATAAAATCAATGGACTCTTGAATTCATGCTGGCTTTAATGGAAATGGAAATATTTAGTGGGAGAAAATGAAAAGACTTCAGTTGTTTGGGTACAGGGTGATCAGAGTAATAGTTATTTAGCTGTATTGATGCATCAGTACTTTGTAAAATGAGGGGGTACACTTTCAATGCTAAAACTATGATTGATTGTTACTGATGGTAAAACTAATCATAATGGCCTCATATCAGCTTCCTTAAGAGAAAGTGGTTTTTACAAACACTGGTAGCATAAACAAGACACACCACCCAGAAAAAAGGTAAAAGATATCCTTTAAATTTAATTTAAAAGCTAAAGCAGCTCCTTTTAGGAATAATATTGCAGTTGACACTGTATATTCACTTCTTTGAGCTGAACAGAATTTCATGCTTAACTCACTAGATGGGAATGGAGAATAAACATGTGGCCCATTAAAAAGGGAATCAAATAAGAATTTGTTTTACTGCCTGGCAAAAAGGTAGTGAAAAAAATTTCAGTTTAGCAAAGAACGTAATAATGTTATACAAGCAAATTATAAAAAGATACACTGCTTCAAATCTCCTATTGCTTGTCTCCACTTAGTTATATATCTATAAATAGATTTCAGTACTATATTAAGTTCAGTCTAGGAAAAAAAGATGTGTAGCAAATATCTGAAAACGATCTTCTGAATTTTCTTTCAGTCATCTGTCTTAACAGATTAGATTTTGATTAGATCTCAATGTAAAAAAATGATAATAGAAATTTCGGCTGACGGTGCTCAGAATGATAACAGAACAGATGTACTGCATGGTGAATCTAGAGGTGCATCCAGATGCCATGTGAATTTTGTGCATTTAGAAATCAGTGTAGAGCCAACCCACCGTACAATGGATCTGGGTAACTGTCATACCTGGTCATGGATCGGGCCCTGGGGCCACAATGAAAGCAACTTTACAAGCTTGGGGGCTGCTTATCTGATGTGAAGATGTTCTGCTGCTGGCTGAGTCCATCAATCCGATCAACTCTTACACTAATCTCATTGGTGCAAAAGCAGAGTCCAACATGTAGGCTGGCAGAGTCACTGAAACAGACCAAATGGCTGGAGGGATAACGATGCAAAGGTTACTATAGGTGACAAGGATATTAAAATGGGCTGTTGCATAAGAACTTTCTTTCTGGGGGCACACATGGAAATTAATTACATAAACACACTGATTATTTTCCCCTTATAGTCTACAATGTAAAGGATTTTAACAGACCATCTAATTAAACAGATGTTTAATATTCAGAGTGCTGGTAAGATACCCATGGTAATTACTTGCATGTAATGAGACGCCAGGGAAAACGGTTGAATAATGTATGGAAAAAAGCTTTGAGAAGTCCCTAATAATTAGACCTATATTATCCGTTTTTGCTTTAATTAACTACGTACTGCCACAGTATATAGGCCTTATATGTTTATATATGTGTGTACATGCATACTTATATACCTATACACACACAGGCACACAAACACAACCACATATATACAGTCACACCCAAAATTATTCATAGCCATACCAAATATTGATCTATAGTGAATTTTTTTTTTACCAATAGGTTTCTTTTGGCTGGAAATGGCATAAGCATCAGACAAAATACGGACAGATATTGTGCTAGAGATATAAATGGAAAAAGAAAACTATTTTGATGTTTATATTAAATAAAAAAAAAAAATACCATGTCCAAAATTATTCATAGCCTTTCTCAATAATCAATGGCAAAGCCTTTATTTGCCATCACAGTAATCAAATGGTTCTTATAATTGCTAACAAGCTTTTTTCATGTCTCCACTGGGATTTTGGACCACTTCTCTTTTGCAAAAATCGCCAGGTTTTTGAGGGTGGACTGCTCCCATGCCATCACTCTGGTCTTCAGTTCCCTCCACAGATTCTCGGTGGAATTCAGGTCTGAAATCCGACTGGGACACTCCAAAATGTTAATATTGTTTTCTGTTAACCATTTCTAGACCCCTTTGGCAGTATATTTTGAATTGTTGTCTTGTTGGAAGATCCAATGCTGCCCAAGGCCAAGTTTTCCTGCAGATTGCCTGATGTTTTCCTTCAGAATCTTAATATAGTCTTCTATTTTCATGATGCCATTTACTCTAACAAGGTTGCCTGGCGCATTGGCTGAAATATACCCCCAAAGCATTATATTCCCACTCCCAGACTTGACTGTGGTGATGGTGTTCTTGGGGTCTCTGTTTTTTCACCAAATGAAAGCCACGTCCCTGTGTCAAAACAATTCAATTTTCATCTCATCCGACCACAGAACTGATAACCAAAAGTTTTCTTCTTTGTCCAGGTGAGCTTTTGCGAAGGCTAGGTGAGCTTTCAGTATAGACCAGATGAGTCTAAATCAGTATAGATCAATATTTGGTATGGGCATGACTCATTTTGGGCTAAACTATATATATATATATAAAGAATCAAAGCGGATGCAGTCCATATGCATTTCTTTCTTTTGGTTTTAAACTGTCCTGTCCTCTTCATTATATACTTACTTACATATATTAATGAATCAGCACCTGAATCGTTTTCTCGCGCCGCAGATTCACATTTCCGAGTTACATATATGTGGTCGACTTCTCACACTAGGTTACTAGATTCATTTTGTTTTACAGTAACTTATCTGAAAATTATGATTGTATCTTGTTTCTGCCTGTATTGTAGGAATGTATGCTGTATTGTATTCTTCTGTATCAGCGGTCACCAACTGGCAAAATACAATTGAATCCAGGTTGTGTGATCGATTCCCCCGCTCGGCAAATTGTACCATCGGGATTGAATTGAACCCCCCCAGGTCGGTAAATTTAATCGTCAGAATACCCCCCCCCCCCACATGGACGCAGTAGACCATGGCATTGTGTTGCTGTTAGAATCTGGACCTCTGGGAAAAATGGTTGGGGAGCCCTGGTGAACACACTGTTATTGTGTTATTGTCTCCTTTCTTCCCTGCACTCAACCAAAGCCAGTCCCTGAATCAACTTATGTTCTTCAAAAGGGCAATAAAGTGTTTTCACTGCAGAGTTAATATACCTGCAATCATTTAGGCATTTACATATTTTTTTACATTTTTTATATATCCATACAACTCAGTTCCTCAGATTTTAACCTCATTTGTAACATCTAACATCTAAACTTGCTCGCAACATCTTTCATGTCATACTTTCTCATTCTGTAGCCTAACTGTAGTAGGTTCCGTTAGGCCCATATCATTTTTTTTTTCGGAAAGCTTAATAATTGCTTCTTGAATATTGTTTTTACGGTGGCCCAGAAGTGCAGAACACTACACATCAATCAAACTTTATAATAAGTTTAAGAAAATGCAAGAAAGATAATATACAACACAACAACATGTTTGTATTCTCTTAATGTTTGTGTTTTTGAATATTTTTCTTAGGTTTTGTGTTTTATCATTTTTTTCTTTCTTGAGCTGCCTTTTGCGCTTAAGCGCCGCCGTATGTAGTGTGAAAGTCTAGCAGCGGTATCTGCTCCATCCCGACCCCGGGAAACCTGCAGTGACCCGCAGAAGAGTGGAGAATCGTGCCCCCCCAAAGCCCTGGCGGAGGGTCGGCGAGGGGAGGGGCAGCTTTCAGCCGCCTCTCACGCGGAGCTCGGCGGCCGCCGCGGCTCGGCGCTCTATTGTTCCGCGGCGTCGGAGACCGGTCTCCTCCACTGAAGGTGTTCAGAGCAGCAAGCAGCTGAGAGCAGAGCGACAGCGGGGAAGGCGAGGACAAACCACCCAGGCTGCCGCCTATCACCAAGGAGCCTGGCTCAGAAGGGACAAAAAAAGCGTCTGACATCTGCTTTTTCCTTATCTTTCTTTTCTCCGTTGACTCGGTGTTTTGCGTGGATTTAAACGCCTTTGAGAGAGTCATGCCGTTCTGCGGCACGGAGCCGGGCTCTTTTTACGCCCTTAGGGGCACGGTCCCCTGCCTGTGGAGAGTAGCGCTTCTCTTCTGTGGTATCTGGGATGTTCTGGCACAAACTGCGGGGGAAACAAAGTCAGTATATACCTGGAAAACAGGTACGTCTACCAATTTTCCCACGCTAGACAGAGTTTTTTTTTCACTACCGAAAGAAACGTTGATTTCACTCCAAGATTTTACTGCAAATTATTTATAGGAACGTAAGCAATGCCTGTAAGTTCCTAAGATCAGTCTTGTTGGATAATAGCACCGTTATTTTTTTATAACCAGAAAAGTATTTTTATTAAAGTAGTTCTGCTACTATTGATTATTCGCGCGCTATAGAATGTCTCCTGACTTATGAAAGTTCACAAAATAATCGTGCATAGCGCTATTATATAGACCTATAAATTCAGTAAAATAAAATAAAAAATATTTTCTTTTAACTCATGTATGTACTGAACTTGTGCAGAATTTTTTTTAAAAAAAACAAGCAAGCTAATTGTGTGTCGTTGAACTGGGATTATTCGCCATCGTTTTTGCCTTTTTGTATTATTTAATATATTTATATTATTCCCAACCAAGTTATATAATTTCTCATTTGTGTTTATAGAACATAATCAGTAAGAAATATTGGGAAAGAGATCAGTAGATAGATGGTACTACTTACAGTTTTGAGTCTTCACTTAAATATGACCTGATACTCGAATCCACATGTATAAGCGAAATGGAGAATGGCTCTGGGAACAGACACGGATGTTAAGTGAAACACAAGCAATCCTAGCATGGATGATATCAGATCACTGTTGTTTCAGTGGTATCCCAGAAAATGAATGGTTCCAGTTCAATAAGGAATAAAGAGCTGTATTGGTTTCGTGGATGGGGGGCTGGGGTTGTGGTGGTGTTGGTGGGGATGCTAGGCATTCAGTCTGTAGGATCATTGATGCCCTGGATTGTAATAGCAGCAGGTCGTTATGTCTTTTCTGAGCTATAGAAACAGAATGATTTTCTTTAACAAGAAGTGTTAAGGGAATGTACTTGGTATTTCAAGTACCTGTCTATTATCCAATACATTTTTGACATATGTGTATTTTTACATTGCAAGCTTATTATATATCATGTGTGTTTTAGTTGGTCAGCTCTGAATTATGTAGTTGCTGTATTAGTGCTCTGAAGATATTTCCCAGGTATTATAAAACAGTACACATTCAGTATCTGTAAGATATGAATACAAGGTATAATTAACAGTCAGAAATCCTCTTGTTCATCTGGATAAGGGAAGCCCTGGATTAATATATCCTTTGTCTGCACTCCTGCTAAAAGAGGATGTAAGTGAAGGGCTGGAATTTACAGCAACATATGGTTGTCTGTGAAGTGAACCTGCACATAATCTCTTTTTAACCCTTTTGTATTTTACTTCTTTCATTCTAAATTCTAGAATCTATAGAATTTAACCTAATTTTGAAAATGGACTGGGGTAACTTCTACCCCAAAAATAACACAGGGGTTAAGATACAATAAGGTGATTTTACTCTCTGTTGAACAGGTTTGATCTTTAGGTTCTTATACTACAGAAATTACATTTTTGGTTGCATTGTAGCATAAATGGTCACTTTCTGTATATCCGAGTAAAGAGAGTAATGGGAGCTGTTTCACCTTTTATTTCCAAATCCCATTTCTTTATGTAAAGCACAGTAATGCATAATGGGTTGATATATTTCTTCACTGGCTTTAGTGAATTTCCTGGGGATATGCTTGGTTTGAGATTCACCTCCTGCTTCCGGATGGTACAGAAATAGCTTCTGGTGTTCATAGAAATGTGATCTCTTTGTAGAACGGAGTGACATTTGCCACAGGACAGAGCTTTAAGTGTTTAAACTCACTTCAACGACTCTGCTACCCGTGCTACAATTACTGCTACTGTTGCTATATAATTGAATAGATATTGTTTACAATTGCCTCTCTTTCGGTAATTTACTAGTCGTCTTCCTTCTTGAAGTGATGGATGCTCTCTCTTTTTAGGAAAATATATAGATATGGAGTAGCAAAAGAATAGTTTGAAGAAGTAATAAGAGACTGTACAGTTTTATTTTTTCACGGTAGCCCATTTGAAACTGGGGGGATCCAGTTGTGAGAAATCAATAAAAATAAAGAGTAACATAACAATGAAGGAATCCTACACCTAATGGATTGACAAGCAGCTGCTGGAAGGATAAGGGTGACAATGTTTAGCTGTCACGTGCTGTACACAAATTCAGAACTGAGCTATTTAATGACAGCAATCTTTATGTTGTATAAAAAAGGTTAAGTGATGGCAGTGATCAAGCATTACAGTGTATTTTAGACCGTCATGCTGATTAACTAATTAAAACAACACATTTAATTACCTGCTACTCAGATCGCAATTTTACAGTTCCTGTCATAGAAATATAGCAGTTTAGGATGCAACAGCTGGCTCCATCCTGTAATATCTGTTTCCAAATGCATAACTATTGTCATTTAGGTATATAATTATTTTGCTACTCACTAACATTTGAAAAATTCTTAGGAAGCTACCATTGCTTAATAAACAATCCTTACTTGTAAATGTTAGTTACCTTAATGTTAATTAGAATTACTAGTTATAAGGTGTGAATGATTTTTTTAATTCCTTGCTTTGTTGCTTATCTGAGTAATTCAATCCCAAGTATTACTGGAGCCTTACTGTGGAAGAAAGGTGTAGACCATGATTTGTATTTTGTAAACTTTGAAAATGGGCAACTTTATTCCTTCCACTTACTAGGTTACCAGTGAGGTTTGTTGTCTTTTTACAGATTTGTTACTTTTAATATTTCAGTGTATTTGTATATGTTAGGAGGTGACATTGTACATTCCCAGGTCTGGCATGTGTATTGGATTTATTTTCGGATTGACTGTTCATATTTTTCCTAGATGTAAATAAGAACTTTCTGTAGCGTATATCAGCACCGAGAGATGCTCTGGTTTGTACATTGTATCAAATAGTGTTACTGCCACCCTGTGCATAAACATACACATGCTGATATTGAGATGTTTCTGTGATGGGCTGCCTGCCTGCAGCCAGCCTTTGACCTGTGCTTTAAAAACTCCGGTAAGCGGATTCTGTCCTGGAGAAAGAGCAAGCTGAGGGGTGCTAAGCGCTTACACTCCTCTAGCCTGTGTATAATGCTCTCAGATTTCATTTTATGGCTGGTAAGAGCACAGAGTAGCTATATTTGCAACTAGGAATTTCAAGGAAAAGTTTGGCATTTTAAAGAAAGACAAGTCAAAGATCAAAATATCTATCTATCTATCTATCAAAAAATCTATCCTCTAACAGAATTGGATTCCGCCAGACCTTCCGTCCTCAAATTCATCCATCCATCCATCCATCCATCCGTCCATCCAGCCAGCCAGCCACTGGGCTACGCTACATGCTGTCTGCTGCTCCCGTGTGTTCTCATTTATCAGGAGGAGGACACAGAGGAATTCTGTTTTGCCATCCTGAGATATTTGCCTCTGAAAACCTGCAAACTGTGGCATGTCGATCTCCCCAGAGTAATGTGTGCAGTGTATTTTTTTGGTTCATTGCTGACACTGGAAGCAAGGATGAGGGGCAGATTGGAAGAGAAAATTTTTTATTTTGAACTTTTCCTCCATGTTTAAGGCCTTAACTCTTAGTTTGCTTCACTATCAGGTTAATGCAGATTACAGAAGGGTTCTTCCTGACTGTTGTGGTCTATTATTTCTATATAGTTATGTTAACCTAATCATCCTAAAATGGTTATAAATACTTTCAAAGCTTCAATAAATAATAAATAGTATTACTTGATATGCCTTTTTCATAGCACTGAACTCAAATAAATCTTTTGACATGAGTGAACCAATCACCACCTTACAATAAACCTTTATCAACAAAACCTAAACGACAAACATCAAACACATAATCTGTGACATAGACAATGTGCTGTAGACTTGTTTCATTTATGGTAATGCACACTTCATACTTTTTTAGCTCCTATTTGATTTTGAGATCAGTGCAAGCAGATTATTTTCATAAGTATTCTATAATTTTCTATAATATGAAATTGTGGTGATAATTATTATACTGATTTACTATATCTGATTTACTTGCTGAAATGGGCCTAACCATCAAGCAGTATTTTTTACTATTTTTACCATGCCCCACTTTAAGCAGATGAGTGGTTAGATGGATTGATTGATGGAAGGAATGACAGATGGATGGATTTTTACTATGCTGTAGTGATTGTCTGTATGTGTTGGCTGATCATAAACACGGAACACAGATATTGTGATAGCTGAAATGAAGTTCTCGGGTTCAACAAACTATCTAGAAGAATTAGACAGAACATAATAGTTCATGGGCGGTTGCGTAATGAAGACATAAATGGAAATGACGCCCATTAGTGACAGACTAAACACCAAGCAACCCAAAAAAGATGCAAATGAAGCCGGCCAGTGGATGCGTATGCCTGCCATTATGACCTCACAGAGCCATTTCTGGGCTTGCTTGGTTTGATTCCCTTACACATTCTCTCCCTTAATGATCACTCCCTGCCATTAAGACCTTTAATGTTCACTGCTCAATTAAAAAGCAGAGTCTTCTCTTTGCTCTAGGTTACTTTGGCATAGAGGAGAATTTTCTGTTTCTTTTGTTAACGCCACCATCATTACGGTCCCTGTTGCTGGGACGTTGCTTGTTTTCTGAATAAAAGAAGGCAGTTACACCAGGACAGGTGGCAGATTGGCTCCATAGATATTTGTTTGAGGGTCTCTCCAGCCAGTGCCGTTGGCTCAGACTCAGCCTACTGTAAAGACTTGATTTGAGTCGTGATTTGAGTCGCCTGACAATTTGACATGATCATGCCTTGGCTGGGGGTGGGGTGGGGGGTTTGAAGGATTTGTGAGTGCTCTTTAAATCCTCTGCTTCATGCTGTGTGACCCGTAGAGTGTAAGTAAGGCAATCACTTTTCTTCAAAAAACAGCTTGCTGGATCCAGGCTAGCGTGGGAGATACTCAAGTCTGATGCTGAATTGAAAATGGTCAAAATACAGTAGTCTCCCTGTGTCCATGGGTGATACATTGCAAGACCTATTGCGGATGCCAAAATTGAGTACTCATATGTGATAAAGGTTAATTGACCAACATTAAAAGAGTAACAATAAAGTGCATTGTACATTGTTATACAGTACTGTACAGTACTATACTCTCTCTTTCACTTGAATGAAAGGGATTCTGACGTTTTAGCCTGATTCTCTAGAGATGATTTCATGTATCAACTGATGACGGAGCAATGAAAATCATGCTTTTTATATATTTCTATAACAGACACTGCAATAATGTGGCAACAAATGCTACCAGCAAGAAAGCTAGAGGCAGACTGGATGAGAGCTCTGCGGGGAAGCATGGGTATGGGGGCAAAGGGAGATGTACTGGATGTGACCGAGCTAGTGGATTTCACCATGTTATAGCCTGTACTCGCTTAGTGCACAGTTTGAATCTTATGAACTGTTTTTCTGGAATTTTCTATTTTTTTTAAACTGCAGTTATTAAAACTACGGAGCAACTCTGTAAAATATACAAATATATGATTGTTCAACTCTAAGGTCGTGACACTACATAGTTTTACTTTTAATTGACCTGGGTAATATCTCAAATATTTAGTATCTAAAACATACCCAATCATTAGAAGATACATTAACAGACCCAAAATGAAAAGTTCACAGTTTTAGTTATATTTAGGAAGGGACAGACAAAATTTTTAAACATTGTTATAAAATTTATAATATATAACCCTCCATTTGTCTCAGTGAAATCATAACCAAATTTTTAAGTGTGCTTTATAATGTGCCAATTCATAGCAATTAATATGGTTTTAGGATTAAACAGGGCAGCTAATATTTAAAATCCTCATAATCAGACTAATACAAGGTCAAGCATGTAAACCAAGGAATGCTTTGGCTTTTTTAACCCTTCATTTTCTGGTAACACATAGGTTTTTGTCTTCACAACAACATGGAAATAATTCACAGTCATTCACTGCTAAAGAAATAGCCAATAGATTTCACTACAAATTATACTCTAGATGTAAAATCAGTTGCACCATTCTGAGTGTTCACACCCAAAGGTGTCAATAAAACTGACAAAACTGTTGAATAAAACTGTATTTGGTAGGTATTAAAGTACATATATTTTGGGATCATGAAAGAGCTCATTACGAAATAATACAGTGTAAATTAGTGTGCTTTATACAATAACATCTGCTAATACTTGTTTATACGTGTTTGTATCTAGATAAGAAAACATATTTCCGTTGTTTGAGCAAACACAGGGCTCAGCATAAATGAGGACACCCCCTATGAAAAGTAAGATTTTAAAAAATAGCTCAATGACCACAAGAACAATTTCCAAAATTTTGACAAGTTTTATAGAACATTTGCTTAACTCAGGAACATGAAAGTAAGGTTAATAATATACCTTACGATTACAAAATCTTCAGTTTTACTCAAATCAGGTGATGCAAAAATGAATACACCCCACAACAAAAACAACTACATCTAGTATTTTGTATGACCTCCATGATTTTTACGGACAGCACCAGGTCTTCTAGGCATGGAATGAACAAGTTGGTGACATATTGCAACATCTATTTTTTCCATTCTTCAAGAATGACCTTTTTTAGAGCCTGGATGCTGGATGGAGGGTGATGCTCAACTTGTTTCTTCAGAATTCCTCATCGGTGTGCAATTGGGTTCAGGTCAGGGGACATGCTTGGCCACTGAATAATTTTCACACTGTTTTTCTTTAAAAATGCAACAGTGGCCTTAGATGTGTGTTTTGGATCATTGTCATGTTGGAAAAGTGCACGACGACAAAGGGCACAGAGTGATGGTAGCATCTTCTCTTTCAATATAGAGCAGTACATCTGTGAATTCATGATACCATCAATGA